>CP135574.1:4691071-5137438 GCA_032401905.1 Swietenia macrophylla | reverse complement strand
TATTCCATTTTGGAATTATTCATTTTGTGGAATTTCCGAGGATTAAATTATTTTGTGTAAAATATATTTAAATAAAAAATATTAAATAAAATTATCTCATCGGTGAGATTATATGAAATTTATCTTAATTTTTTTATATTTATATTAATAAAAATATTTTTTATTAATTAAATAATTTTATTACATACACAATAATTTTTTACGAGTAAAATATTAAAAAATAACTTTTTATTTTAAAAAAATAAAAAATTACTTTATATTTTAAATTATTTAAATTTTTGACTCATTCTAAGACTATTAAAGTTAAAAAGTTTATTAATTATTTTATTATATAAGTTGTATGAAAAAATAAAATAATTAAAATTTATTATTATTACGGGTCTAATTACGGTATATATACATATTAGTACATCCCAAAAATTTTGTTATTATTAACTTTAAACATTCTTTATAAAAAAAAAAACCTAAAATAAAGAACAAAAACATGAAAATTTAAGTATTTGATTATGTTTCAAGATTTTATAAAAAATATTTTAAATTAATAAAAATAAAAATTTTAAAATATAACGATACATACGTATATTATAAATAAACCTAATTATTATACGGGTTTGAACTTATGATTGGAGTTAAATGCTCAGCGTTAACCCAAAATTTTATCTTCACTCCTCTACATTTAGCATCACTGATTATTTATAAAATTGTTAAATTGTGATAATTATGTTAATTTTGTGTTACGTTCTATTCGATGTGGGATATGATCCTCGGTATTCCTATTATTTCTAAATACACTCCTGCTAGCTCTAACTAAACCAAGAAGTCATGCACTCGAGGACTGTTATTTGTTCTGTAGAGGTGTGTACTCAGAGATTATTAATGTGCTTTTAGCATTTGTTATTGTTTTCCGCATCTTGGGTTTGCTTTGTCCAATCTGTTTTAGGCCTTTACTTTATGCACCCCCTTTTTGTTTTTTTTTTCAAAAATTAAATTATTTGAAGATTTACTTTCATTGATTAGTTTTTGAATCAGAAATTTAATTTCAAAATTTTTATTTAGTGATTTTTTTAAAAATAATTATTTAGTGGAAAATGCCAATATGGTAATTAAGATATTTGCAATGCATGTAAAGAATGAAAATAAAAATAATTATATCTTTATAATGTTAAATTATACATTCATCTTTTAAATTTTTTTATTATCGCTAAAATTTAATTTAAAAAATTATAATCAATTAAATACGATATATATTTCATATATTATGTATATTTTCTATGATTTTATTGCTATCACAAGACTTTATATAATCAATTGAATCATATATATATATATATATATATATATATATACACACACACACACACATACACACACACTTTCAAGTACAAAATAAGTTATAAAAAGGTATCAAAGATCGGCTAAAGAACAAAAGTCTAGATACTTTATAACACGGATTCACATTTAAAGAGTGTACAGTCATATATAAAAGAAAAGAAGCTCATAATAACATATAAATTTAAGATCAATTTTGAAAATTTTACTTTAGAAATATTAAGAAAAATTAGAATAAATTTCATAAATAAGGACAATCTTTTTATAAAGCAATATCTTTAGTCACGCATTTTTATCAATTTAATGTCGTGAATAGAGCGCTGGCCCTTATCACAATGACAAAAACATAATGTTATATATCTCAAAAATTATCTCAAGAAATGCATTTAAAAAATTATCGCAAAAAGTGTAGGCCATATCTATTCATTAAACAATAAATTTTGTAATTTTTAAAATTATTTATTATATATTTCAACTGTTTGCATAATGAATGATGCTTCATTTGAAATTATTTTTTTAATATAATTTTTGGTACTTCAAACATAAAAGATTGTCAATATATATTTTTTCTTCTTAATTGATTTCATGATTAATGATAATTAAGATAAATTATTTTTTACAAATCTCTTCTCCAAGATAAAAGCAAACCCTGAAAGGCAAAGCATATATGGACAAGATAATTGAGTGGCAATAATGCACATCTCCTATTTAATTTCAATCATCATGGATCACAATAAGACTTTACAACAAAGAAAACAAAATGATAAAAACAAAGAAACCAATCAAAGAAGAAAAGAAGGAAGAACCAAAGCTGCTTTTTCCTTCTTTTATTACAAAAAGAAAAAGCCAAAAGCAGATAGAATTTGATTCAACAGAAGCTTAGAAGTCATTTGACAAGGGTACATGTTCAGAGGGCATGAACACATTGCCATAGACGAGCCCTGCAAGTCCACCACCGACAAGAGGCCCAACCCAATAGATCCAGTTGTCGTGGAAGTCGCCGCTTGCGACAGCTGGCCCGAAGGAACGGGCAGGATTCATGGATCCACCGGAGAATGGGCCGGCGGCCAAGATGTTGGCACCAACTATGAAACCAATTGCAATGGGTGCAATTGTTCCCAATGATCCCTTTTTGGGGTCAGCTGCGGTGGCATAAACTGTGTAAACCAAAGCAAATGTGATGATAATCTCCATTACAACTCCTTCAATTGCTCCAATTCCGGCTGCAACACTGTGAGTAGGAATTGCCTGTAAATTAGGGAAGTAACAACAATTAGATTCTGATGAAAAAACTGGTGCAATTTAAGCTATAAAAAAATTTAATAATCTTACCAAGCCTCCAGTGACAAATTTGAGGAGGTAGCAAGCAACGATGGAGCCAAGAAGTTGAGCAATCCAGTAGAAAATGCCGGTGAGGATGGTGATTTGGCCCCCAAGAGCCAATCCAAAGGTGACAGCTGGGTTGACATGGCCACCGGAGATGTTAGCACCAACTGAGACTGCAACAAAGAGAGCAAAACCATGGCAAACAGCTATGGCTACTAGCCCTGCTGGATCAAGTGCTGCATCTGCTGTCAACTTATCTATCCAAAAAATTAAAAAAAAATACAAAGTTAAACCACAGTAATATATTTGCATGGCCATAAGTTATTAACATAATAAACTAGGGTTTTGTCTAAAATCCAATAGGGTTATAATTATCTTTAGCTAATATGCAGCTACAAGTTAAGGAAGATGAGTAAAATACTGTAAGCAATAGCAGAACCAACGCCGGCGAAAACAAAGAGCAAAGTTGAGATAAACTCAGCGAGATAAGCCTTGAAAGAGCCTAAGCTGAAAGAATCATCGAACCGACCGAAGGCAATTTTCATTGTTGATCAACTTAGAGAAACTCTTGATGCTGAAAGCGGAGGGACGGGAGGAAGAAGAAGATAAGGATAGAGTAAAAGTTTGTAGCAGTCACAGCACAAAAGCGTTTCCTATATCACATATATATACTACTGCTACAAGTCTATAACATGGCATAAACATTATAATAAAAGAATTGTATTTTTAAGATGAGGTATATTAAATAAATTCATGTGCTTCATACTGTATTATTGCTGTAGAATTGTATGTATACGTACTGAAGTAGACAAGGTTCAACAGAAAGAGAATATACGGGAAGAAAGATCTCAAGTATATCCATCCATGCATGTCCAATCAAATTTCTTGCTGCAAACCTAGCTGTCATCAGCATGCTTTAATAGAAATGTCTGGATGCAAATGAATGATAATTCCACGTGAGAGAGAGAGAGTAGTGAAAGAGTGATGGGGTCATGTGAGGAAGAAACAATGATATAAAATGTAGGTGGGGGAGCCATGAATAGCTAATTTGGGCCACAAATTTGCACCGACCAGAAGCAAAATTGGTCTGTGAGATCTGAAAAATGAGTGGATAGGATTAATTGGTGTTAAATTAGTGAGGTTTAAGATACAAAGTTAGTGTATTATGTTGAATTATGATGGTGGTGGCCGGCTAAGATGGAGATGATAGCAAGGAATCTCAAGAGCTTTATTGGTTTGTCTGTTGGTTTATTATGCAAAACTTTCCAAAACAGGAGGGTTTTTGATTAATTGTGTCATCACTAATTATTTTTAAAATATGGGTTGTTTGATTTCAATTCTTTTATTGGATTTGTATCCCATAAAAAAGTGCTTCTGGATATCCACTATGTGATTCTTTTGTCCTTTGGGTCAGTCTGAAAGTGGGTGAGAATGTCTAGAAATTCTCAATTGGTTGCTAACTTTTGACACTTGCCCATATTTTTACGCTGCTTAATTTTCTCGTTTTCTTGCCTTCTGAGGTTGCCCAAATGCCAATCAGGGGTAAAGGAGAATAACATCTTGGAATGAGCTTTGTATAGTTAAAATTTTGTGTGAATTACATGAAAAGTTTTTTAGTCAACAGACACAACATTGGAGTATCACATGTTGTGTTCCAAACTGCATGGTTTGGGAATCTAATCAAATTTGTCACAGGAAAAATAACCTTCAAAACTAAAGTATAATCTTAAACTACCTAACTGTTGCCTGCTCTGTATGATCATGAAATAACTTTATTATTTGATTTGGAGTTTGCATAAAATCCCCATTCCTTGCTCGCTGCCATCCATGTTCTGTTGCCCGCTAAGACCATTAAAATTGTTCTAAATTCTCTACATAGATATAATATGCACTGCTGGGACCAATAGCTTTCATGGTCTGGGGACCAATTTAATCATGGCCAATTCCATTCTCGAGAGTGATTGATAATAACTTAGTTGTGGGAAAACTAAGTCAAGAGATGTGGAATATATTTTATTTCTATTCACTTTATTTTGGATTTGAGTGAAAGTTGATGCATTTGTTTACATCAATTCTCAATCATTCTAATGAAGTAAATTAAGTTTTCTTTGGTGAATTAAGGCATATGAAACAGAGACTTGCAAAAAGTGTAGTTGCTAAAACAAAAGAGATGAGAATGAAAGTCCTAGAAGAGTATGCAAAAATCTAGCCGGACCTCATTATGATACGCAAAAGTGATTTATTGAAGTGCTTTTCCCCTTGATTTGTGGGTTTGGGCTCGAGTGAACAATTTGTCTGGTTTTTCTTTATTGTTGGGGGTGGTGGAAGGGGGAAAATCTGTGGTGTTTTCACATGTCAGAGAAACTATTTTCTCAATTATTTGATGGAAAAATATTCCAAGAAACAAATTGTACAAGATTATACAGTGATTTCAAATTTTACTGAATAAAATGCCGCAGCAAAGATTTACCTTTTGTATGAAAAGCACTTCTTATAAGCAAGGGCTAGCACAAGTTAAACAACCTGGTTTATGTTGCAGCAATTTGCTGCAAAGCAATGAATACAACTCACCCAAGTTATTATTTGAAAATACTGAACTACTTTTGATGTAAACCAAGGGAAAATATTTCTTTCTCCAAACAAGTATACAGCCTGTTTGTTTACTATTCAGTAATGTATATTGTGCAAAATACTATGGAAAATAACAAATTCAGAAGCTAAAGCCTAAAAGCAGATATGGAACACCAAGCTAGACATAAAACCTGTAAATTGGCTTCACCAAAGTAGTAGTATAATCTGTATATTACTTCCTGTCACTGCTTCCGATTCAAATCTTCAACCTAGACAAATCAGTCAACTTGCATGTTTTCCAGAAAAGGTATTGAAGCACAGCAATGACAATATCCATTTTCATTGAACATGAAACTTTGTGAAAGATGAGCTTCACGGATTAAATCCTCTCCCCATTCCTTGGATCCAAACTGCTTGAAAATGCCTCATGCATGAAAGTAATCAACCTTTTCTTTCCTTTGTGTCTGTAAAATCCAACTTGGTTTCAGTTATATATCAGCCAAACCAGAGGTAAAAGAGAAACCAAAGGATTAATAAGCATCAGAGTAGGAAGTGGAACCTTTTTCTCTGCCTTATATTCATCAATGTGGCATGCAACTGCAATTTGGGGAAACAACCAATTGTTAGAGATAATATTTTCCAGATTGAACTGCAATCTAAACTTTCCACTGGTGCATAAAAATAAATATCGGGGAAATTAACAACTGCAATTTCGTAGTGAAAGAGATACTGGGGAAGAACTTGCTAGCAATAAATACAAAATCAGGACACGAGGTGCACGGATAAGTCGGTCACTGTCACTGATTTCTTACACTGGTGTATAGAGTACAAGAGAATTGTCAAATAGAAAAATGTCGATCCTGGATAAGTAAAAAATATAATTAACATATGCAGCATCCTGCCTTCACACACTGGGAGAAGGAAGCTAAGATGCACAATAAAGTACGTTAAAAGACAAGACTTTCACAAACTCCTGCTGATCTCTCAAGAGAGAAAAAAACATAAAATATTATACTGAGGAAATACTCTGGAAAAAAATAAAAAACATAAAATATTATACTGAGAATGCCGCTATCAACCCATAAATATCTGATTGAACAGAAATTTACCTTCAAAACCTCTGTAGCTTCATTAACTCGGTCCTTGTTCCACATCAGTACAGTTAAGTGAAATGTTTTTATTCTAATGAATATTGATTTGTCAATTCCCAAGCCTGTTAAATATCAAAGCACATCAGCAAGATTTTGTCGGAGTATGAGAGAGGAGAAAGAACTAATGATGTATAGAAGAATCATAGCAAATGATCTCACCAGGAAAAGGACATGCAAGTACCCATTTGACAAAACCCTATCCTGTGGATACAACATTTGTACCAACAAGTCACACACATTTGCCTTCAATTCATTCAAAAGACAAGCTAAACCACCAAACTGAAAATTAAAACTCAGCACATATGATTATCAATGCACCAATTCCAGTCATCAGCTATAGAGTAATACTATGTTCTGCAGTCCATATAGAAGATAGTATAGATTTTTAAACATTAATGTGTAGCAGAAATCAATGAATTTCTCACCAGGAAAAAGTAGAAGCCCTTGATGCTTTAATGCATAACTAACAGGAGGAATGCTAGTATAACTGCAACATTAGTTTCTTTGTCTACCCATTGCTCCTTATCTTTATTGTCAGAAGTATCTTCATTCGAATCACTACCCTGATTATCATCTAGGCATGCATCATTAATTCCCAGTATGGTGTTTTGAAAATTAACAAGCTTATTGATCAATTCCTGATGTACAGCCATTGGAAGCGATACAAAGTGAGAGTAGTCATGATTGGGCTTTGGACTGCCTGTGATTTAAACCAAAACAGAAGTGTTAAAGAATTTTTTAAAAGCAACATCTGAAAAATGAAGAAAAAAAAACTTAATAGTAACTTCATAAGAAAGTAAATAACTAAAACAACAATAGTCTCTGCGTGCTATAAAATACCTCATCTCGTACTAGGGTTGTGTCAAAAATTAGGAAAAAAATATGAAAGATAGGAAAATCTAACTAGAGTAACACTTTTCAAGAGATTCTTCAGCTACTTGTGTAAAAGGGACTGAACAACATCATATAATTTTTTTTTTCTTGCCATGATACGCAATAGCTAATGCATTTACTGACTTTACCACATCCCTATTAATTATACAGATTTTCATGGGCATGATGCAATTCAATACTAACAAGGGTGCAAAAGAAAAATTACACCGCTAAACTAGGTATTTTAACTCTTTTGAGCAATAAATAACATACACCATTGCAATTTCAATAAACAATAAAGAGATTAACCTCATGAATTATAGCTTGTATCCTTTTTGAAGCTTTAGTGACACCATCTACTGAAATGCCTATGACTGCAAATAAGATGGTGATGGGAAATTTTCAAATTCAATTAACAAATTTTACAGTATAACATGAAAATTTGGTTATAATAACCACACATTAATCAGATTTAAGTTACCAAACACCACGATAACCCACCAATAGAATCCTCTCCTTTTTTGATGATGGCAAGATAATCTTAACTCCCGTCTCCTTTTCAATTTTTCTCTGTGTAGATCGTCTGAAGGAGGAAATTTGAAAGAATAAGAAACATAGATATTATCCAAGTCTTAAACAGGTTTAGATGCAGAATTCCTTACTCTTTTCCTTTAATAAATCGAATTACAGAAGCACCAACCTGCATATCAAGTACAGAAAGTGAGATCCAAAGTTATGAACTCTCAGTTTTAACATTACTCTATACATGATGTTCATAACAACCTATAGCATTATGCTAATTGTTTATGGTGGGCAGAACTGAGCAAATAAAATTCGTAGCAGTAACTGATAACTGAATATCATCAACTAACATGCAGCGAAAGATGTAATATGAGTCATATGAAAATGTCAGTGAGGCTAGATGTGCATAAGATATACCATTACAAATGGTAGAATTACTTTTGGTGGCAGGTTCAGCTGCCATTTCAACTAAGCAAACATTTCTTCATAAAAATAAATAAAGAGATTAATAATAAATTCATGGAAGAGGCTTCCTAGAAAACCTCCTCTTATATCAGCACGGAAAGGGCCAGCTGAATTATATCAAGAGTAAGAATGAAAAAAACCATTGTGCAAATTGGTCTTGTTTCAAGGATTATTATTGAGAGGCCTTTTATTTCAAAACTCAACGATTAAATTATACCTCAAGCAAAACTGTATGCTTTCCCCATGAAGTAACTGGCCCTCCTTCTAAAGTTCTGTCCTTGATATTTTCCTGCAAGGCATTAGAACTAAGTGTCAAGTCAGGTCCTTGATTCACTGCTTCGGCAACCTCCATGACCAGTTGAGCATCTGACATATTGCTTGATATGCTGTGGTGCACTTCTTGAATATGACTTCCATCTTCAGAGGCATCCTTTGCCGAGATTTCTGAAAATTGACATCAAATGATTGCTCAGCAACATCAACTGTTATTGGACCAGAAACAATCCCATTTTCCTGTCAGCTGTCTGCAGAGTTATCATTATGTGATGGGATGTTTACTGCAATAGAAGCATTAACCATACAAATATATGAAAAATTTGTAATTCTTTCAACAGAAATGACAATCGAATTTTTTGAATCAGGTGGGAGTCATTCTTTTTGAGAATAATCACATATGACACATGCGGCAAACCCCTTTATGGATAAAGAAAAAGAGAAAAATAATGAAATAAGAAGAACCAATAAGCCGTCTCTGGTTTCAGAATCAATGTATGTGTCAGAATCCATGGCCACCAGCTTATACGTATGTTAGTATTACAAGTCCACAACCGTGCTAGCAGCATTGCTACGACCACTAGGTAAGGTTGGGAAAAAAAAAAGGAAAGAAAGAAATCAATGAATTTGATTTACTAAGTAGGTCGAATTGATTAAAGCAAAAAACCTCCATTGATACTAGCTTGGGTAGACACTGGTCTCCACAGAGGTTAAATGTTTTCTGCTTCTTCATCATGTCTACACTACCCGCCTTATCTTTCGTCCTACCCATCTCCCGATCACAGCTTAAACTATAAGATGAACAGCATCCCAGTCACAAAAGCAAAACAACAAGGACTAGTACTACATCACCAATTCAAATACATTACGAGCAATGATTCAGGCTCTCAAAACATCATAGTCGCAGAAGAAACCTATAATGACATAATACAAATTAAACCAATTCTTTAGAAAAACCGGAAACACTTCTTTCTTTTCTTTATTTTTTTCCATTTTGTTTAAATGAATTCCCAAAGGAGAGAGGCATTTCTATTGTTTTAATCTCTTCACAAAATTTTCTCTTGTCTCTCAAACTTTCAACAAATCAAACAGCAAAACTCGAAAAGGGTACTCATAACTAAGTCCAACAGCAAGAATAAACTAAAGTACTCTGAATTAAAATTACATCATTCCTTGTACAAAGATGAAAGCAAGCAGTACGTCCATTATTCATTAACAAATTAAGCAATAATAAGCTTATTTGAAACCTGAAAGTAATCAAGCGACCTTGATTTCACATAACTACTTGTAAATTTCAGCAAACGGTGAACCCTGTCAACTCTGCAGAGACAGAAAGCTTAAATTCAATAACCAAATTACACAGAATAGAAAAATGCAGAAAGAAACATAAATAAAAGCAAAAGGACAAAAAAAATTTATTACATGATTTAAAGGAACTGAACCGAGTGCTAAGAATGTTAAAGGGCGTACCTGAAGAGAGTCCTTCAAGTTAACATTGGGGTCTGTTGTGTGTTCTGCTTCTTGTTCGTTGTAATGAATGTGGTAACGAGGTTGTGTCACACGTGTGCCAGGAATGACTCGATAGAAAAGAATGAAGATCGTGATTGAGAATAGGATACTGGAACGGGGTAATAGCATTAAGTTCCCTAATTGTTTAAGCTTTCACAAATAAGGAGATAGCTTATTCACTTACAACAAATACGTCCATTGCTAAAGGAGAGAAAATAAAGCTAGCATGCCCTAGCCTCTGTGGAAGAGTACACCAAGAATCTTGAAGATTAAACAAGGAACCCCACAAGAGATAATAAATGATTCTTCTTCTTCTTCTTCTTCTTCTTATAAGTAATGAGACATTGTTGCAGGAAGTGAAATTTAACGAATATGAAAATGCAAAAGAAGCAGACGACAATGAGTGCATGTTTTCCTATGTTTCAACACACCAAGAATACAGGGAATGATACATTTATGTTGGCCTCGGCAAGAAAACCCTATGATCAATGCAGAACTATACAGCTCACTTGGTGAGTTGGCTTGTGCTATTTATAATTGCAGCAAATTACTGTGATGCAGTGATTTTGCCGAAATGCTCTGCTTCAAGTTGTTGCAATGCACACCAGTAGCTGTCAGCAGGTACAACACCGATTCTCAGCTTTTGCTTTACTGCTGTAGGTATTGGCAAGGGCTACTTAGCCGCGGCATGATGCTTGACAAGGCTGCTGGGCTGCCGCTGGATGTTAACAACTTCTCAACACAGGATCGGCCATGCTGTGTCTAGGAGCGTTATTCCGATGCAAAAGTGTCCATCGTTCAATCAAAGACTACACTATGGCAGCTCCGGTGATCATTGCCATTCTTTGTGGTTTGCGTATACTTTGTTTTATCATCTATCGTTTGATGAAGGAGGAGAATTCTGGTCGTAACAACAATGAAGATGAAAATGGTGGATTTGAATGCACCAGCAGCGAAGCCATGAATACAAGTAGCTAGAATCGTTTCAACATAAGAACTAACACGGCTGACCATAAAGAGATTGTAAAGAGCATTTCATTTTTCACTAATTCATCTATAAAGAGCCTTTGATTAAATAAAAAATCTCAGCCAAAACAGCCATATTACTTAATATATACGAGCCAAGACAGTGAAATCATCTAATTATCACCAATAAATAAATTTTTCTTATTTCATTAATTAGATAATTTTACTGCATCATTTACATTAACACCTTAAATTATCCTACCTAATACTTTTTCTTATTTAATTACTATAAAACTATGAAAACTCAAGTTACTGCTCTTATAATTAATTACTTGAAATCTTCCTAATGCTCCACATTATTAGATAAACTACATAATCAAACAAAAAGCTTCATCACTTAAGAGTTTGTATAACAATTGATCAGTTTACAGTGTGCATTAATCAATTTACTTGCAACAATATGCATGTATAAAGCTAGTCTTCTTGCAGCTCAAAATACTCTTGACTACTAGCCTTATTCAAACGCCCGCTAGAGTTTTTTGTGCGTGTCACCCGCCACATTTTCAGGACTCCGTCGAGGCTGCCGGTGCAAATTGTGCAATATTCATCCTCAGCTTCCTCTCCTACACGCCCCAAAAATGCGGCAACGCATCGAATTGGCCCTCTATGTCCAACCAAAACTGTTAGCATTGCGTGTCTTCCGTCTTGTTCTCTCGCCCAAACTCTAATGGTTGAGTCTGCTGAGCCACTGATCACATAATTTGCCACACTAGCCAGGCACATTACCGCATGCGTGTGGCCCTGAAGTGCACCGCCGTACTGCAGTTGTCCTGAGAACCAGCCCTTGTGCCAGTAATGTATGTATCCATCAGTGCAGCCACCATACAAAATCCCGTCATCTAGGGTTAGGGTTAGTGCTTTTACAGGTGAGTACTTGGCGGGTAGGGTTACAATGAGTGTGTGGAGCTGGTTTTCACTGTAAAAATATCGACGCCAAACTTTGACAGTGGCATCGTCAGAGGCGGTGTAAAGAACTCCATCGTCAGCCACAACTATTGCATTGATGGGCTCAGAATGTGCTTGGATTGTTTCAATGCATTTGAAGTCCCTTATCCGCCATACTTTTATTGTTTTATCAAGGGAAGCTGAGTATAGGATATCATCAGAAACGTTGATTGCTAGTGAAGTTATTGGCCCCATATGCTTCATCTGTTAAACATACACTCAAGAAATATGATTCAACTCTTTTGCACTTACCAATTCCATCCATTTTGATTATTATATCATATTTAGATGATCCTATTAAGCCGAAGAGCTAACATGCAGACATGGGGAAGGAAACTTTCATTACAGAGTCCACCAAGAACTGAAAAAATTAGTTGCTCGGCAGTATTTCAACTTTAAGAAAAGCCATAAGAGAAATCAAGCTTCCCAACTTAAATCCAGTTCTGTCCTAACACATTTATATAGAGAGAGAATCTAAAAGAATACATAACAGGTTGGTGTGCCTCCATTATTGAAATCATGAACACTGTTCCTCCATTGAATCATCAATGATAACAAAAGCTGAACATGTATAAGCCTATATATATCTTCATGCTTCTATTTTAGTGTATTGCCAAGTACTCGAATCATGTAACACAATGCAATGTCACCAAAATTTCGCTAATTTTCCACAGTAGAGTCGTCATATTTTCTCTTGCGATTTTGTCTTCTGTGTAGTTATATTGGTCATAAAGAGCTACACCAATATCTGTGGAGTTCAATAAATTAGGAGCCAAAGAAAGGTGTAAAAACAAGCGTCTTTCCCTTAGAAAGCCGACAATATTCATTTACAGTTCCTATTTTTATTGGTCTTGTAAATGTACTCACTTGACCAACCCAATTTAAAGATTACTTTGTGTCAACCCCATTTTATACATGCCGTTGGAAACTATTATTGATCTTGTCATTCGTATTAATGAATTATACCAATATTAATTAACTTAATTTATTAACACTTCTAATAATATATTATTGAATTCAGATTTCTTCCTGATTTGTCTTTATTTCTTAGCCAAATTTTAACCTTGACACGACAAAAAAATTAACTTACATTCTTAGCTATTAGATTTTGGTCATGTCGCCTTTCAAAATTTAATTAAAAATTGGGAATAAATTAGATCAGAAAGGATTAACGTCCTTTTATAATATTAGTTGGAAAGATGTTTGATTGCAACATCTAAGAAATGAAATAAATAATCAATGCAGAACAAGTAAATTAAAGAAATTAAAATAATACTATTACATTACTTACCATCTTATCTCTGCCGACGATGTAGCTTCGGACAGAACTTCCGGTCTTCGGAATCGTTGCTAACCTGACATGTTTCAACCCATTATCCCAAGTTCGCTGCCAAACCCTGATCTTTCCATCACCATACGCAGCATAAACTCTGTCATGGCTGACCTCCATCGCCACCACCATACTTGTCTTCGTCTTCAGCTGCCCACATTCAGTAAACTCCGGCAGCTTCCATATCCTTATCACATTTGCGTCAGAACCCGTATAGATAAACCCATTTGCCGCAGCTATGGACAGTATCTGCCCGTCTTTCTTCAAAACAGAAGATATGCAGCGGTATGAGGTTTCGGGACTGCCAGTAGCTGCGACAGTTGCGGTTCCGGCGGAGTTAGGGTGGAGTGGAGAGGAAAGAGGAGAAGTGTGGAGGCTTGGAGAGCTGAAACGATGTGGGGTGTGGGGAAATGTAGAGAATGAAGGTTCTTTCGTGGAAATACTTCTGAGGAATCTGGTTTGTGTTGTAGGTGTTGCGGTTGTTTCTCTTATTGCAAAAGATGGATTTGGAGAGTCTAGAGAATCCATTTCCGTTCTCCTTTTTTAATTCTTTTTTGCTGTTTCAATTATATTTCACCTAAGGGGATCAACGCAACAAGAAGAGGAGATTGATTGAATATGGTGGAGCTTTAAGTACTGTTTGGTGTAATGAGCTTTGTTGTTTGGTGGGTTCATAATATACAATGGCAGCTGTATATTTATAGTGTATTAATACTATATATTTTAAATATGGTTTTATTTTTCTTATATTATGTCACATTTATTAAGTAAATAAAAAAATAAGTCTTGTTTTTTAATAAGATTATGAAGATTTTTATGATCATCAGAATATTTATTTGTGAATCTCTAAATCAGAGACTTATTTCATATAAAATTAAAACTCAGGGATCCAAATGTTGTTATACACTAACTTAAACCTCCTTTGTAGGTTCAATGATAATATTTACTAGTGGTATTATTTTATGTATTAATAAAAGACACTCTTGAGTCTCAGTTCTGAGAGTTACAGACCCAGATTATGGATGAGTCGGTTGACGCAGTGGATCGAATTTCTGAGTTGCCTGCTGTTATTATTCATCATATTATGTCTTATGTCTCAACAGAGGAGGTAGCTCAAACTAGTGTATTATCAAAGAGATGGAATTGTTATCGAACATCATTTCCAATATTGGATTTTGATCAAATTTGCTTCGGAGGAACTGATCTGGATCCTTATAAATGTTGTTGGAATAGGCAAAATGAAAGAGTTGTTGAAGGTATAAATCAATTCATAAAATTTGTTGATGTTTCCCTGCTTCGCTTCTGCGAGCTTAAGTTGTGCATGCAGAAATTTAGGCTATCTATTAGTCTTCTTGGTGTTAAAGGATCATCTTCTATAGTTGCTAAACTAGTAACTACTTTAAAACTAGGGAGATGTAAGTTGGATCGGCCATTTGCTACCATTAGCTTAGATTCTCTCAAAAAGCTAACTCTGGAGAGAGTTTTTTTTTTTGACGAACGGATAGTTCGAAAGATTACTAGTGAATGTCCTTTGCTTGAAGATTTACTTTTCGACACTTGTTGGGGTTTGAAAGGTTATTGTATCACTGAAGAACGTAATCTTAAGATTCTGACAATTGATGCACTTGTTGGTGTGCAAAGAATTGAAATTGCCGTTCCAAGTCTTCAACCATTGATTCTTCAATGCAGGTCACATATTAGAGCATCTGTATTTGAGAAACTTTTTCTCAGGGGCTTTAACTTCGAAAGGGTTAGAATTTCAAGAATGCGACTGAAGAGATTATATTTGGGTTGCTCTCCTTATTTGGAGGCCATTGAAGTTGATAACTCAAATTTACTTTCCTTTTCGTACGAGAACATTTCGATTCCCATTTCTTCAATAAATGCTCCATGTCCATGGGAAGTTGAAATCAAGTATAGAGACGATATTGGCACTCGTTGGTTCCTCAACTTGAAGGAATTCCTCCGAAAGTCGAATCATATCGAAGATCTATCCATAAATGTGATATCGGGGAAGGTGTGTCTATGAATTTTAGATAATTGACTATTAGTAGTTCACTTTGTTTTGTTTATACTCTCATCATTCCTATTTTTTTTTTCCTTTGTTTTCTGTGATTTGTTAAGGTTTCATTTAATTTAGATGAATTCATAGAAAGTTCCCCTTCATTCCCAGTTGAAGTTGGAAACTTGTCTCGGCTTTGGTGGATGGCCTTCTCAAGGTTTGTTACCCTAGTACTTTGTCTGTGTTAGCATTGCCAGAATATGGAGCTCTCGAATACAGAAAGGTATGTTCACATTGTCATGAAGTCTTCTTCTAATTTTTATTCCTAAATATATCACATCCCATCGTCGTTGATGCGCTTTCTATACCAGTTGACATCGTGTCTCTAACTCATGCCCATGTGTATCTTTAATCAATTACTTCATATTTGCTTGAACTGCAGTGGCTATATGAGGAACTCAAGGAAAGAGATCTGAATTGTTGCAGGTCTCATTGTATCAGGTGTTGGCGACATTATTTAAAAGTTGTAAATCTGAATAGCCTCATTACAATCGAAGGTCAAAAACTGCTTAATATATATCAATTGATGGATGCGTGGCCTATCCTTTCAGAAGGAACTCTTCAATTTCATCTAGATTGGCGTTATGATGTACAAGCTGACAAGGCTTAAGTTAAGATTTTATTAGTTTATGAAGCTATCAAGTAGATTGGTTTATGCAAATTATCTGCCCATCTTTCTCAAGATCAAGAAGATATGCAGCGTTACTGAGCTTTACGGGCTGCTGTTGATGGCGTTGAAAGGGTGGAGATAGAGTAATCTTCAGATGCCACGAAACTTTCAATCTTGAAACCTTTTAAGCAATTCTGCCGACACTTGAAAGCCCTGCCATTGCAACAATTTCTATCTCTGTTCTTCAGTTCCTGGAAAAGGCACTGTGATTCAAGCAAATGTCAAAGAGTTCAGTACATGATATCTTGCGTCAGTAATAAATCATACTTTATGAATTTGTTGTTGGTCTCACTCCGATTTCCCGCAGACAAAGTCTTAGGATAACATATCCAGAAAAGGTCATCCAATAAAGCTGAGAAATATGACAGATTCCATCTTGCATATAGCCACAAAAAATCTGCTTCAATAGGAACTTTCTATGATTTCGTCCAAGTTAACATATGTCAAAGAAGAAAGAATAACAAAAACTGGGATAGATCAAAGAGAAAGTTGAAAATCATATGAAATATTAGTGATGAATTTGAGGAATTTATGCAGACCGTCTTCAAATTCGATTAGTTTGTTCAAGAAATTCCTTCGCATTAAGGGACTAAAGAGTCTCAAAATTGCCTCCATTATTCAAGTCAAGTTCGCATGGACACGGAGCAGATATTTTTGATGAAGCATTAAGTATACGATGATCCAACCGCAAGTGAATCAAATTTGGACTATCAACATTAATGGTCTTCAATTCAGGACATGAAGTCAGAATCAACATCTTAAGAAGGTTACTTGAAATCGAGAACATTTCAAGCAAATACTCGAGCATGGGAAATTATT
Organism: Swietenia macrophylla; assembly: GCA_032401905.1. Classification (NCBI taxonomy): domain Eukaryota; kingdom Viridiplantae; phylum Streptophyta; class Magnoliopsida; order Sapindales; family Meliaceae; genus Swietenia; species Swietenia macrophylla. The sequence goes on along the minus strand of CP135574.1, from coordinate 5,120,567 downwards.
AGGTAGAAGTTGAAAGAGTAGTACCACAACAATGGCACACTGCTTTGCAGTAAGACAGCGGGGTGATTTCTTTGTAACCTGGCCGGTCTTTATGTCCAAGACGAGCACTTTCAACTCTAAATGTCCGGCAATTGCAACTGGGAAATCAGGGCGACATAGCACATCCCCGGAAATCCCTTGCTTTACATCAACGCCTCACAGACTGTCGGTAGATATTGTCTCCAGCAGCTGTGGCTACGGCACAAGACAGAGAGTCGCGTTTTATGAAATGCATAGTGCTTACACCTCCAGACGGCATCACTAAAACCTGCAATTTCACACATTAATTTCATGACTGTCACAGTTTACCAGATAGCAAAATAGTTCCTCATCCAATAATTACCATCATATGTGGGCAAAAATAGAGGCTTTGAAAAATCTCTGGCAGTAGGTTGTAAGGAATCGACTGCATCCAACAAATAAGGTCGTGATACCAGCACCATTATTACCTGCTCAATTTTCAACATCTTCGATGTAATTACAATGGCAAATATGAGTTGACTCACCAAGAGATGGAATTGTTTCAGGAAATCATGTCGCTTTTTGGATTTTGATCAGAATTCCTTCACAGGAATTAGTGTCAATCATTTTGACTTACGCAGGTGGAATCAAGATAAAAGATTACAAAAACGCGTAAAAAAATTCGTAAAATTTGTTGACATTTCTGTTCCTTGCTTCTGCGAGCTTAAGCTTTGTATGCACAAGTTTAGGCTCACCAGAAGTCCCTTTAGTGTCAAAACATCTTCTCTTACTGATCAGGAGAAGATGTATGCTTTGCCTCGGACAATCTTCTGTGCCAAATCAGTAACAATCTTAAAGCTATGCAGCTGTAAGTTGGAACTGCCGTTAGATACTATTAAGCTACATTCTCTCAGGGAGGTAACTCTATAGAGAGTCCATAAAAGTAAACAGATGGTCCAAAAGCTTACTTGTGATTGCCCTTGTAGCTTTAGTTTTCAAGGAATGTATGGGTTCGAAATGTTATTGCATGTCTAATGCATTTAACCTTATGTTTCTGACAATTCATACATGCATCAATGATGTTGAGAGAATTGAAATTGTTGCTCCAAGTCTTGTAGAATTTACTCGTCTCCAGGGGGCTTCGAAGACCATTTGTGGTTGACATGGATGGCTGCCCAAATTTAAACTCTTTACATTTGATCGGTACGAGTTTCACTGGCCAGGAAACTCATGACCTCATCTCAAAATTTCCTTTGCTTGAGAAACTGGAAGTGTCTGGCTGTCCTTTCCTCGAAAGGGTTACCGTTTCAACCGTCTGACTAAAGACATTGTGTTTGTTCAACTGTTTTAATTTGAAGGCCCTTGAGGTGGAGGCTCCCAAGTTTACTTCCCTTTTATTACTTCAGTAATCCAGTCCCCTCCTCCTGTTCAATAAATGCTTCATGTCCATGGGAAGTTGAAATTTACAGGGTAGAGGATTTTGAAACTCCTTCCTCCCATAACCTGAAGAAGTTTCTTGGGAATTCCAATCATATCAGAGATCTAACAATAAATGTGACATGGAAGAAGGTATGTCTATAAATTTCAGACGATTTGATCATTAATATTTCACCTACCTTATATCACTCCTGATTGATTTTCTGTCATGATCTAGAGTACATTCAATTGGGACAACTCCAGAGAAAGTTTACCCCTCACTTCCTCGTGAAGTTGAGAATCTACGTACATGCATAACAGACTGCCACCACCAGGTTTCTCGGCTCTGTTGGACGGTCTTCTTGGGATTTGTCATCCCAGGATTCTAACTGTGCTAGCGAATGAGGACGACCAATGCAGATTCATGATGGCATGGTCTCCTGACCAAAGTTTCTTATGATCTAAGCAGGTTCTTGAGATCATAATCACATGTATTTCTTTCTAATGAATCATTTGCTTGGACTACAGTGGCTGTGCGAGTAGCTGAAGAATACGAGTAAAGATGGCAGTTGTTGCCGTAGTTCTAATAATATAAAGTGTTGGCGACATTATCTAAAAGCTGTGGGCAATGAGAGCTTCATCCCTTTCATGGATGGAAAGCCTGTTCATGTAAATAGCTTGACGGAGTTGCGGCCCATCCTTTCAGAAGGATTTCTACAGTTTGATCTGAATTGGTGTATTGATGTTCCTCTTCTTTAGCTAAAACGATTTTATGACAATTTATTCTTTTATTATCTTACATTTATTTAAAATTTATTATTATAAATTATCTTTTAAATGACCTTTTTTTTAAAAAAATATATTAAAATAGAAAAAAGAAAACCTTATAAATAATATTTATTTGCTTCCACCTATACATAAAGAAAAATGATTCATCCTCACCATTTAAGATTTGACAAATGGTGCAACAATTCTCTAATTCCAACCACATTATAATATTTCATTTAGGGTTTAGCACGATTGATTTGATTCGATTTTCATCAAAATTTTTTAATTTTTTAAAATTAACATTAAAAAATTTTATTTAAAATTATAAACTCGTTCAATCATTCAATTTTTTGATTTTAAATCATAAATAATCGTAAATAATAATTTGTTAAAGTATTTTTATGTGATTTTATAAATTTATGAAAAAATAAAACTATTCAAAATTTTTAAATAAATAATATTTGCATACAAGAATTATACTTTTGGTCTAAATTTAACTTTTATTTTTGAAGTTTTTGTGATTGATCAAATGGTTTAATTAAAATTGATAATTCTTTAATTACGAATATGGCAAATATAACATAAATATAATATAAAATTAATAAATTTAAATTAACGTAAAAAGTATTATTAATAATTAGTTCAACTTGTTTAAGATTATATTTATAAAAGGAAATACTTCAATATAAACAATAACTTTTTTCATATTTATTAAAATAAAAAAATTAATGTAATACATAAAAAAAATTTCTCCAACGCTCCTCTAAGAATCCCAATTTTGAAATAGAGGTAATTTCTAAAACTATTTACAAATACACCCTAAAGTTCAAAGATATTTACTAATAGGCTCTTATTTCTCGTCTACTTACACATCTAATCAATCCCCCAGCCACTGTTGCAAAATCATTTACTTTCAGTTCAACACTAAAATCAACGAGCACCATGAACAGCACAACAACACTCCGTCACCCTCACTCTCCCCGTTCCCCATCTTCCGCCGCCGCGATGCTCGACCGCGCCGTCTCCTCCCGCCGCCCCGCTCCCCACGCTGCCGATTCCGAAAACGTTGTCTGGTCCCCCGGCTCCGCTTCGGACGACGATGAGTCCAAGACGAAACGACAACACATTACTCTTTTAGCATCGAATTACCTGTCACGCGTTGGACACGTGTCTCCCTTTCTTATCGTCTGCATCCTCGCCTTTTTCGTCGGCGTTCCGTTGATCTTTCACTACTCTCGTAACCTCGTCTGCATCTCCCCCTACGATCCGCTCTCTCGGATCGGACCCGGGCTTTTCCGGCCCGACGCTGTCGAATCGGATTTTGGATATCTCGGTGTTCCCTGGTGTAAGTCTCTTTGCTCCGTTCATATTGTTGTAATAAAAAAAGCTTTTTTTTTTTTGTCAGATCTGCATTTTAATTTAATTTAACGTGATTATCCTAAGGAAATTATTGGTATATGGCTTCAGTGTATGTTAACAGTGTATAAAGTTGCAACTTTTATGTAGAGTTGGGGAAGTGTTGAATCTTTTAAGCTATTAAGTGATGTAGAACTGTTTTGGGATCTTGTAGGAAGTTAGTTATTGAAATATTTGTGATTTTTCATGGTTATTAATGCTAGTATCTGCAATGTTGATGTTCAAGTTGACAAGTTTGCTTTTGTTGTAAATTTGAGTTGTGCTTCCTAAGTTTCATCCAGAAAATTGATTTATTTATGTAACTCATTTTGTAATCTAAATCTGGATATTACCTGGTGTATGTTCTTTGTGAATATCTTTTACCAGTTTGATTTACAGTCATTGTTAGTCTTCAGATACATGTGTATATTACTATATTAACGTCTACTTCCTTTATTGTCTGTCACTGAGCTTGAAATTGTGAATTTGGTTGCGTTAAATACACTCTTTTACAGAGTGAAAGTTTTGATTTTTTAAATTTAGTTGAAAGACTTGAGCTTGATTTTTTCTTTTTTGTTTAAAATGCTTATGGTCTATGTCATTTAATTCTTATCCTTGTCAAAAGGCAGATCGAAACATGGAAAAATGGTTGAATGGACATCCAAGGATTTAATAAAGGGCTTGGAAGAGTTTGTACCAATATATGAAACTCGTCCAATCAAAAACAACATGTATGGTATGGGATTTGATCACAGCTTTGGGCTCTGGTTCATTGCTCGATGGCTGAAGCCAGATCTTATGATTGAGAGTGGTGCCTTCAAGGGACATTCAACTTGGGTTCTGCGGCAAGCGAATCCAGATAAACCAATTATTTCAATTTCACCCAGGCATCCTGCGAAGTACCTACAGAAGGGGCCAGCTTATGTTGATGAAAACTGCACATATTTTGCTGGAAAAGATTTTGTGGATTTTGGCAGTATGGATTGGGGGACTATCATGAAGAAACATGGCATTACCAATCTTAGCCGAGTCCTTATCTTTTTTGATGACCATCAGAATGAATTAAAAAGGTACTCAGAAGTCTTTAATTGTATTTGATTATAAGAACACTTTGCACTTCACTTGTTTTGTATACAATGGGTTTGATGCATGCTTCACCAAATTTGCTCGATGCTAATTTGTATTCATTCATACTTTCATCAAAGGCTGAAGCAGGCACTGAAGGCAGGCTTTCGACATCTTGTTTTTGAGGATAATTATGATACTGGAACTGGCGACCATTATTCTTTGAGGCAGATATGTGATCAGTCTTATATAAGAGGTGTGTGCTTTCCCCTTGCTATTTAATGTTTTATGGGCTGCATCTGAATGGTTTCCTTGAATTGTGTGATATGTACTTTCCTTGTGATTCAAGGTCAACGAATCCTCTTTCTTCTTAATTTATTATTCCCTCCCAAAGAAGTGAATCTGACAAATTGAACAGTTGAACATTAACAAAGACAATTATCCAGGTATTGGTGATGTTCTCACATGAACGATAATTTCTACTGCAGAGAAGTATATTGCATTGCTACTAGATCTGTTTCTGGCTGATAGTCTCAAGAAAGATAGAATATTTCTCAACTGAAACAGCTAATCCCGACTTTCTGAGATTGACAACCTATTGGCTATCATTTTGCCGAATTCGGTTGATTAATAGTTTAATACTGTCAAAAGTCATTTGTCATTTTGCATTTGTGGCTTAGCCCCGCACATTTTCCATCGGTTCTCCTTTGCAAGTGCCATAAATAAGGCCATTTGCCTGCATTACCAGGACAATGACTTTGTGTTGCGATGCTCCGCAACTGCTTCCCCATACTTGAAACTAATACTTACCCCTGTTTCAGTTTCCTCATCTATGGGCATGCCACTGGAATTTGGATGCAGTGTCAACAGTAACCAGTGGTGCAAGCCTTTTTCAATTTTATTTCTCGATGATTGCTCGCATCCTAGTTGATTATTGTTCTCATGCTCTACAGACCCTTTTTCTTCCAAGATTGAAAGGAAGGTGAATGTTGTTTGCTTGTTTTGTCTTTTATGTTTTTGCTCCAGGAGGTGGACACAGCTGCTTTAGAGATAGTGATGAAGCAAGAATCAGAGCAAGAAGGAAGAAATTCTGGGAGAAGGCGGTGGATATAGAAGAACTATGTGGACCGGATGAAACTTGGTGGGGTGTCAGAGGGGAGATGCGAGATAATTTTAACCACAGTAACAAACCAATCTCTTATGCAGAACATTTCCAGAACAGCCGGTTTGTTGAATCTATTCTAGACGTTTACTGGGAGCTCCCACCGGTGGCTGGCCCTTCCCTTACTCATCAAATGCGGTATGATCCTGCTCGTGCACCTAGTCCAGTTGTTGAAGATGGCCGCTTTGGCTTGTTCCAGCGGCTTGGTTTAGGTAGACTCGAAACCTCTGTATTTAACGGATATACCCAGATGGTATATCTACAAACTTCTGAGCAAGAATCATAAAAAACCGGAGGAATAGATGAAATGAGAATATGTTCCGTTTTTTTTTAGCCTTTTCACAGAGATCAAAATTTGAGATGTGTTAATATCAGTGTATTTTGCTTGTAGCTGTTCATATTCAGATCAGTAGTCATCAGAGATTGTCATGAATTATTGTTCACTAAATTAAGTGATCATACCATCTGATTAGTTGTTCTTTTTAACATAATTTACCATTTTTGTGGCTTTTATTTTCTTTCTCATTTCTGTTGTCAATCTTGTAGTAGACCCTTTCAATGTTTTAAGAGGGGGGTCAAATCAGGCCCATCGAACTTAAATCTGGGCCTTTAAATTTTATAACATTTAAATAATTAAATATTATTATTTTTTTAATTAACTTGGAATTGCTTAGCATTATTTATTAAGGTTCAGATTTATTATTATTTATTTTTAGGCGAGTCGATTTGAAAATAAGATATTACATGACTCATTGTTTTAACAATATTTTATTAATAATAAATAATTTTTAATATAAAATTACTGTAATGAATATTAAATTATGAGTATATTGTAATAAATATTAGCAATTTCTTCTTAAAACACAAGTCAGGCAACACGTGGCATTGATTTATTTGTTATTCTGCCAACACCCGTGCCCCCTCCACACCCCTTCACAGCACCTTAAACCCTAATTTTCTTTCACCTGCATCTTACTCCCTTCGCTTGTGTTTTTCAAATTCTTCAATTCTCTTCAACTAATTGGCTTACTTTCTTCAATTATTACTCAATTTGGAGGCTTTAATAGAGAGATATCCGGTTTATTACACAGCATGGCTCGTTTTCGAAATGTAAGCTAATCGTATTGTAATTTTTGGCTTGGTTAATTTTTTTTTATTCAACTTTTCTGTTTGGTTGCTGAGAAAGCTGATGGTGTTAAGGTTTTTTATTTTTTTTTAATTTTTTACTTTCAAAAATTCTTCTCGGCAACTGGGTGTTGCTATTTCAAGCAATCAATCAATATGGGAAAATTATCGTTAATTTAACATCAGTGTTCGTGGCAGCACATACTTACGTATGGTTATGTTTATTTAAACAGAATAGGAAGAAGGGGTTTGTGAAGCCAGTTGTGAAGAAGAAGCAGCCGACTGTGGATCACGTCACGGGAGATAAGATCCCGAAGAGTTTTGTGTTTTCAAGAGGCAAGTTGCCCGGTCCTCTAAAGCAGCTGGAAATGGATTTACGAAAGTTGATGCTTCCATACACTGCTCTCAAGCTTAAGGTAAACCTTTATGTGTTTACTAATTTGACCTTTGCTTCTCTGTTTTCCTTGAGCTCCCTTTGTTCCAACTAGATGATGGCTTAATGTGTAAAAATTATACTTTCTATTTATATGCTACAACAAGGTGGCAATCATTATTGTTTGTTTCTGATTTTCGTTTTGTATGGTTGCAGGAGAAGAGAAGGAATAATCTCAAGGACTTTCTGAATGTCGCGGGGCCAATGGGTGTTACACATTTCCTCATATTGTCGAAGACCGAAATAGCACCCTACTTGAGAGTTGCAAGGACTCCACAGGGTCCAACTCTTACGTTCAAAATTCATGAGTACTCATTAGCTGTTGATGTTGCTCAATCTCAATTACGTCCTAGATGTCCCCAAGATCTCTTCAAAAATGCTCCTTTGGTAATCTTTCTCGCTCAACACAACTACTGATTCATGTCTCCAAACTAATAATTTCTTCATTATGAGCCACCCTGCTATTAAGACCCTTTTTTTCCCTGGACTCTAAGATGTTCTTCTTGTCAATTTAATGGGACAAAACCTGATAATGAGGGAATCCTGTGAGTGGTGGCTCTAGTCCCCTGAACATCTGGTTCACATTCTTCTCTGTTGTTTACTTGGTTAATTTGTGAGCCTCTCAATTTGTAATAGAACTAAATCAATATATCTATTCATAAACTGTTTTGTACAAATTGCATTTTTGTTCTCATGCTATTTATTCTCTATCTTCTATTAACATTGGTTTTTGAATATATTTTTGGCAGATTGTTCTTTCTGGTTTTGGAACTGGAGATCAACATTTAAAGCTCACAACTATTATGTTTCAGAATATCTTTCCGGCCATTGATGTCAACACCGTGAGTGCCAAAAAACCATAATTTTTAATGTCAGAACCAGCGGGAGGTTTCTCCTGTGCTAAATGTTATTTCAATGTTGATGTTTCAGGTCAAGCTTTCTACTTGCCAAAGAATTGTTTTGCTTAATTACAACAAAGACACAAAGCTTATTGATTTCCGTCATTATTCAATCAGACTTCAGCCCGTGGGTGTCTCCCGTAGACTTAGAAAATTTGTTCAGAACCATCAAGTCCCTGATCTTAGGAGTCTTCAAGATGTGAGTGATTTTGTTACCAAGTAAGTACCTGCACTGGTTTTTATATAAACTTCTCTAATTTTTCTTCAAGTCAAGGCAAACTATGTCAACATGATAGAGTGAGTTATTGCTGTAAATTTACCGTGTATTAGTTAGGAGAGAGGTTGATTTTTTTATCCTTAGTGTCAACAGTATTGTATGTTGTGGCTACATTGCTGAAGAATGTATATTATAGGTAACATTGTGGAAGAGCTGATGGTTGAAGAATGTTTATAAGCTTAGTGATTATTATCTGCCCTTATCTTGTAGTTCTAGTTTAAGTCATTGAGACATGAAATTTCTTGCATGAGTATTTTGGGCGAACACAAAAAAATTGCTTGTATTTCCTCTTTTCTGTGACACAACATATACAGACTTCGTTATTTACTTTTTGAAGGGCCGGCTACGGGTCAGAAAGTGAAGCTGATGATGAAGCAGTGACAGTGACTTTGGCGAGTGATCTTGGTCGAGTTAACCGAGCTTCTACAAAGAGTGCTGTCAAGCTTCAGGAGATTGGTCCCAGAATGACTTTACAGCTTACGAAGGTTGAAGAAGGATTGTGTTCTGGTGGAGTCATCTTCAGTGAATATGGTATGTCCACTTATATTTTGTTTTCAATGCTATGTTAAAGAAGAGATGAGCAATATTGATTAAGAAGTTAGGTAATGAGAAGATATTGTTTCTGGTGTGATTTAAGTAATTGTTTGAAGAATGCCACCTGTGTTACTCTCTGCTTGTCGGCATTGACATGGTTGGGGAATTTGACCGCCAATCCTTTTTAATGCGGAGACTTAATCGAGCATATTTGAATTGATGCATTTAGTCTTAGAACCTCTCTTTATTAATTTCTGCCCTTATGCCTTTTGTTCCATTCATTAGTTGTACCTTTCTTTCTTATATCAAACACTGCTTCTGATAGATCTATAGTTCTAATAATTGTCTCTTCTCGAATTTTATACATTTTATGTTCTGATTGACTCATTCTTCTTTCATTCTTTTTTTACACCCCCCTCCCCCCCTTTCACACGTTTATTTGGCCCTTTATGACGTTTCATCTTTTCTTCTTATTATTTTCTCCAGGACCTGTTGGTGACAAGAAAACACAGGAAATTGAGCAGCCTGACAATCAGGAAGATGTTGAAGAAAGTGAGGATGATGAAGATTAGTACCTCCCTAAATCAGGATACTATGAAGTCACTTTTGACTATTACTAAAGTTCATTGCTTCAGAAGATGAAGGTATCAACTGTCAACCACGAGAGGTTTATTTATAGAGTATTTTTGCTGCACTAACCCTAATCGGTATAGTCTCCTGTAATCAGACAAGAGGATTTAGGATCAAGTTTCATTCACATGGTAGGGAAGAGGAGGTCTGGCTTGAGTTTGATTTGGTTGGAGTGAAGGGGTAAAACTGATACCCACAACCTTTTTTTTTATTTTTTTGGTTCTGCTCTATTGTTGTAAATGAATATACATTTTACTTCAGTGAAAGAGCTCATGCTTTCAAAATTAGCATCAACATATATATATATATATATATATATATATATCTGCACATAATTTTTTAAACTAATTTTTTGATTATTAAATTAATATATTTTAAATGATTGAAATAAAATTTAACGTATAATTAATACATTATAATACATCATAATAAATATACGTATAAATATAATTTCAATAATTTGATAGAGATTAATCTAATGGTATATAAATTATGTATATATATCATTTAATTTTTCTTGTTAATATATGCTTCCATATGTTGGCATCATTCTTAGCCCCATGTTATTGATCTACAATTGCTAATCATGTTTTAATCATTAATATAAGTTGCATAATACAGTAACATTAAATGAATGAATAGAAGCTAAACCCCAGAAATTATATACAAAATGGATTTATATTTTAGGTTTTGACATTTACTTACCTCAGAGAAGATTTGGTGACTTATAAATTATAATTGTGAAACTTCATTTATAAAGCAACAAGTTAAATGCAATGAACAGAGGTGTTCTGTATATTGGGAGAAGAAACAATATATCACTGAGAAAGAGAGAGTTGCAATCAGAAAGCAATCCATTTATACACAGAAAAAGAGAGTAAGAAACAAAAATAATAGACTAAGCAAACTTTATAGATAATCTCCAATGCTAACTCTGTCTAGAGGGATGTTTTCCCCAATATTAATAACTACTTAAGTACAGCAAACTTACCATATTTGATAACATACATAAATTATATTATAAGATTCTTCAGCAAAAAGCTTAACATCTTTTCATGGTCTTTGGATTCTGATGGTACTGTTTCTTTCTAATTCTTCAGAATACTTTCAGCTCTAACATCGGTTCTTGCACTTCTCCATGGCCCTTGGAGCTGCAAGCAAGCAGATATCCGTGGTCAATGTCAAGAAGACTAGTGAAAATGCAACGATAGAAGTTACGAAATATTTGTGCAAGAGTTTTGTTCAGAACCTGAACGAGTTAGAATCCAAAAGAATAAATAGAATGAGATTTCAAGTTTGCCCTCGAAGATGAGCCTAATTATACAACAGTTCTATGATGCATACCTAGTCCAATAGCTTCTGAACCTTTCATGATCCGCAGTCTCCTACACGAGTCAGTGAACATCCTGTAATAACAATCAACAACAAAATCAGAAGGAAATACTTTTGCAACTGTGTGTATGACAATAAACTTTAATGATCCACTATGTAACACATCAGATCATACAGTTAGATCAAGTTTTGCAGTACCCAGTTGCACGTTAGATACTGCAAAGTGCATTCTCAACCTCATGGGCAACAAATAATATCGGGAATTAGGTTAGAATGGCTTAGCTTAAATTAACAAAATGACAAACTTCAAGACTCATGGTTCACTTTTGTGTATAACTTCATGAAAGGATAATTCCTTGGGCAAATTCAAATAAACTTATTGTACATATCCATTTACAACCACCAACTAGCAATTTCATGAACTTGGAAATTATAATAAAATGCCATAAGTGATGAATAACACTTACTCCCATGGGACGTCACCAACAAGCATCCAATCACCATCCTTGTCTTCATATGTAAGCACATATTCAGAACCATGAAGAAGATCCATCAAACAACTCTCGCTGAGGCCATCTTGTCCTGGAAGTCCATTAGAATCACACTGTCCTGGATCGCAGTCATTCATAAACACATGTCAACGCCCGTTTTAGCTTTCTTAGAACAGTTAGTATTCATTAGAGATAGAGCACTCTATTTACTTTAGAGCTTCTCAATAATAAAAGTGCAATATTGGTGCTCTTTAGACAAAATCATTATAGATGTTCAAACTCTTGTGCCTTCAAAGGTCAATTTTGGCAGGTGAGGTTTTCCAAAACAATAGTGTTCCATCAATAAAGTTTAACATAATTATAATGGCAATTTGATTCATATAGTAGACTAAGAAAGAAATGATTTTCTAGCATACGGGAAATTAAAATTAACAAGCACATGAAAAGAGAGTAAGTGATCATGTACTTCTTACGCTAAAGAGGATCCAACAAATTAAGTATTGTTTCCAAAACATATTGGCTTATTAACTCCATGTGTGAACACGCACACACATGTTCATGTGAGTAATTAAGTGAGGGATTATACCAATGGTAAAGCAGCTGAACATTTTCTCGAGAGCTGATGAGAGTTCCACATAATTGCTGTAGATTTTGAGATCGACCTTCCTTAGATATGGAGCACCATCCATGCTAACTTTCACATAGAGACATCCAGATCCTGACTTGCCTTCGGCATCATCATTGTTCTTTGCCAAATTAGAGGCCATAGTGTTCTTCCGGAATGATCGAATTGGTGGCCATCCCACCACCTGTGCCCTGTCACAACAAAATTTGTCTCAGTAACGCAGCCAATTGAACTGTATTCATACCTCTACTAATACAACACAAACACGTAATTCACCAGAGAAAAAAATCTAGTAACGGAAAGATAAGCTAAACAGGTGGAAATATAAATAGCACATAAAAAATTTTAGGCCCAACTATTCCGTTTGAAGAGATTATATATATGCTGATCAGTAAATTTTCCCAAAAATTGACTGTACAGAAGAGATTAACACCAGGAAAACATGAAAAACTAGAAAGTAGGTTGTAAAACATATAAGAAGTATTACAGAACTAGGTTTAGGACGAAAATGGTTAGTATCAAACAAGCATCAACCAACCAAGACATTAAATTAAAGAAACGAGAAAACCACAAAAGATTAATTAATGATATACTAGAAAAGAGAAAATCACAAGGGAGATAACCAAGGAGATGAACAAATAACAGGAAAATAGAATTTAATGCAAATAGATGAACAAATAACAGGAAAATAGAATTCAATGCAAATAACTTTAAGCCTTTGATTGCCCCGAGAAGTTTATTCTTTGAACCGCAAAAACAGCTAATTAACTCAAATGAGTTAAGTGAGATGAGTTATTGTACTAAATTTTTCCATTAACTATAGAAGGACATCCGCAAGAACAGAAGCAGCCAAAGAAATAAAGAAAAATTTAAAAATGGCTTACTTTGCAGCAGGAGCACTACTAGGCTCATTTGTAACAGGAACTTGAGTCTTTTTCTCTTGAACTGCCTTTGGAGATTGAGGCAAAACATCAGTTTCCTTCATGAACTTGTTTTTATCTTCTAAAGCACCTCTAGGAGAATACAAGAGAGCACCTTTACCCAACTCAGCATCAGATTTACCATTAATCGACAAAACCCAATTGCCAGAAGATCCATCAATGGCATCAGAGAAACCCCTTTTAGCACCAGAAATTATACTCTTCAATGGGCTAGGAGAAAACCCATTAGTGTTGTTTTCAATATCTTTGCCAAAAAGAGACAGCACATGTGCTGGTTTTCTTTCAGGAGACTGAGAACCTGGCAAGCCAAGCCTGAGCTCAGTCTCTTTAAAATTGAGACAAGTTTTGTGGTTGTTGCTGTTGTTCTGCTCAGTAGAGAGAGTTGAAGAAGAAGAAGAAGAAGAAGAAGAAGAAGAAAGCTTGTCAGAGCTTCTTTGCATTGAAGAAGTCTCTGACAAACCTATGTAATCATGCTCAAGAGGTATAGTAGACATCAAAGTGCTATTCACAAATGAACCAAAACACACTGAAAATAATCCCAAGAACAAAATTTGAAGTAGTTGTGGATAAAAAGAAGAGAAGAGAGGTTGAGAGAGAATAGAGAGGCTGAGAAATGAAATTAGCTATGGAAGAGGAAGAGGAAAGAGCTGGTCTTTTTGATGCAAACAAGAAGCTTCTTTGGCCTTTCTGTAGCATTACTTTGCCATATGTTTATGGTTCTTACTATTCAGAAAGAATCATTTTTTTTTTCATTTTTTGACTGCAAAAACTTACCTTTACTGTAAGACAAAGGTATGATTACTTCATTAATTTAGCCAATTCATCAATTAGTTCTATGAATGAATCAAATATGATATATGCTTTTGTTTTTTGTTTCTGTATTTTGTATTTGTTGCTGTTGTTGTAACAACTTTTTAAAAATCAACTGCATCCACCGACACCTTACTGAGTATTCCCGGCAACCTTTTTATACACACTGTTCTCTGTCTCACCATTACTTTTTGTTACAATATACACATATATTCCCTTTCTTTAACAGGCCACTTGCTAACCTACACCGAATCCCAGCGCAAGTTAGCAGGGAGAGAAAGTACGAGAAAATAAATAATTTTTAATAAAAATAATATTTTTATTATTTATATATATTTTATTAACATTGATGTTAAAATATAATTAAAAATTTATTAATTTTACATAATTTTTTTTTAATTTTTTTTAATTATTATATTTTTAATGATCGAGATTAAAGTTAATATATATATAATTAATACATTTGTAAAATATAATCTTAATAATTCAAATAAAATTATTTAATAATTTATAAATAATATTGTTACTAAATTTTTGAATACTAATAATTAAAAAATTTTACTTCTGAATCTTTAATTTTTAGACATTCACAATTTATTTTTTCGCTGTTTAATATTTTAATATTTTTTTATAAAATAAATTAGTTAAAAAAATATCAGAGAATATGACAATAACCTTGTGGTGTTTAAGTTAGAGATTATTTAAAAAATAAAAATATTTAAAATGAAAGTATAAAAATGTGTTATCAATTTGACACCCTAAACCAATTTTTTTCTTTTGTAGGCTTTGGAAGAGACTAATATTTCTACTAGTGGGTGACAGCACTAATTCATGGATGGTTATCTAAAACAATGAGCAAATTACTATAATTTATGAGTGATTATCTCAAATAATGAATGATTATTTGCTCCAGTTGTATTTGTATAGATGTGACAACATAACTTATTCTACATTATTATTATTATCGAGATAATTTTAAGTGAGACGATATTATTATATTAGTATTATTAATGTGATAAAATTATTTAATAAATAAAATGAGAGAAATATATTTATTAATAATATGTTTTTTTTACAATATTAATTAAATAATAATACATTTTATTGATTTTTTTCGTTTGTTACTAATAAATATATTTTTCTCACTTTATTAATTAGGTAATCTTATTATATCAGTAATACTGACGTGATAAAATTATTCTATTTAAAATTTTTATATTATTTTTATATAATTTTTAATAAAAATATAATTGTAATCTCCATTCAAATTAAATTAACACTGCATCCAAGCTAAATTTAGATTCACTACTTTTAAATTGATGTTATGTTAGTCTTTTAGTTTAATATAATAGGTGGGAATAGGTTTGGTGTTAAGTTGATTTAAATAAATAATATAAAAAAATTATATAAAAAAAAATTTAATTTTTTTAATCTTTAACTCAAGTATAGTAAGATTAATTAAATAAATAAATTATATATTTGGTGTACGGTATTTTAATTCAACTGTACAGCAGTAATTATTTCTTACTGGAACAAGGTGCAGTTAGTTGTCTTGCTGAATCTTTTTGTTACCACGCCCGTATCTACCGTAATAATTGTGTAATCCGAAAGGAAGAAATCGCGTGCAAAATCCAACGGTGTATAACAGGTTTCAAGGGAAACCGCTACGATTCTTCCACGTCACACGTTATAGCAGTTTAGGGGACATGACGACGTTTACTTGGTGGTGCCGGGTCTGCTGACGGAAAAAACCCAACATCATTCAAGCGTTGACTTGTTGACCAACGTGGCATACCAGTAACTTGACCGTTGACCGTAGGTCTTCCAAAACAAAGTCTTTTGAAATTTTTTCAATGTCTTTGCCTTTTCTAACAATTTTCTTTTTTTATTTTTTTTACTCAAAACTTTAGGGTTTTGATTTTTATTAATTTTATAAACAATTTAAAAAGAAAATAAAAAATACTTTATGAACAATATTTGATTTCAATACACAAATTTTGAGCAAATATAATTGATTTATTTGATAAAAATATTATAAAATAGTACTAAAATATCGATTTTGATTGAATATTATATAATATATATTTTTAAATTTATATTTTTAAAAATATTAAAAATATTTTTTTCCCAACAAGTACACATTAAATGAATCAAGATTCTTTTCAATTAAACATTATCGAAACAAATTTAACATGTCTTTACAAAATGATATCCAAATATAATCATAATTAGATATGATCACGTAACAAGAATACATTTTTTTTATTTTCAAAAAATAATTTCGTACGTATAAGGGTTGGGTACATTGCATCATGGGAAAGCCGCCCACTCATGCCACAATATTAGAATTGCCACCATTGGTAGGTAGGTGCATGCCAAGATACTACTTCTTCAATAACATAATAGCATAGTTTGAAAACTATGAACTTCAATTAAAATAATATTAAAATGGGATAAATTAATTATAAATAAACTTTCAAATATTTGATAATGTGAATAATAAAATGAAAAAAATTATAAAACTGCCCATAATCTCTACATACAAGAGTGTTTTGTTATCTCATCCACCAAGAGGAAGTGAGGTTAAATGAGCCAATCAAACTTGAAGAAAATCCCATGTTGAGCATGCTTGTAATCACTTTGATATGATCTTGTTTCTCTCTCAACTATTAGGGTTAGAATAATTAAATGTTATTTTTAATTGAGTTTTGGGATTGATTTTGGCTCTCCATTGACAAAATATATGGGACTCCATATCTTGTTAATTTAAATGTTATGGTTATGCACATTTTATTCTTGATGATGTAACTATGAGGTGTGGGGTACTTAGGACTTAGTTTATAAAAAATTTTAAAAAATACTACGAATATAATCTCATCTTCTACTGATTAATTTAATATTGTTTATATATTCGATAACAAATAATTAATAACTCTACTAATAGAAAACGTTAAAAATATAATTAAAATCAAAATATTAAGACTTTTAATCTATGATCATGATTATATAATAATAAATTTGTTATACGTTAAAAATAATAGGACGAATATTTATTAATAAATGTTTAATAAATTAAAATGGCTTAAATGTGTGATTCAATTATAGGGATATCAAACAATAATGTTTAAGAGGAGTGAGAATTTGAATGATTCATCTTCTTCTAAAGGTAGCAAATTTCAAGAATAGGCAAATTAATTCATAGAAAATAACTTTACAACTAACTCGTACCGTAAATTTTTTGTCCAAGTAGCTAAGCGTATGCCTGAATTCAATTACCACTCTTTTGCTTCACTGCCTTGCATGAATGGCTTCTTGTAAGCTTCATAGCAATTGTGGTTCATCTTTTATCTCTTCGAATCTCTCTTTCATTGCATGTTTTCATGCTTGATTCAAGAATCCTCTCCTTGTTTCTTTTTGCATGGCAAGTGGCGACAAACTTGCAAATAATTTACTTCTTCCTATTTTATAGATAAAAACAAAATTAAATACTATTAGTTCACTTAAATTGTCACCTCTACTAAGCTTCATATTGGGCTAGAAAATAATTGATCTTCAAGAATAGAATTCAACTCTTAAAGTATGGTCTCTATGATGTATAACATAACTTAACATTATATCAAAAAATAAATACTAATGCACAATTGATCTTAAATTTAGAATATTAATTTTAAGCCAAATTTTAAGAATCTATGCTAGCTGTCTATGTCGGCTATTTCCAAAGTCATTACTTTTAATTATTATCGATACTAATTTTATAATTTAAATCTTGCTCATTTCATAACTAAAAAAATTAATTTATATTTTTATAATATTTATAAAAAAATATATTTTTTTTAAAAAAATTAATTTGAATATAAATATAATATCTTAAATGAACTTTAAAGTTACTCAAATATATATTTACCTATCTATCTTGATCATAGGATAACAAAACCCTTATTTTCTTTTTAAAAAGTGGATTGAAATGCTTCACATTTCCTTTAGCCATGATTATCATTCGTATTAATCCTTTAAAATCATGCCACTTTCACAATATGTCCCCATCGGTAAGTTGTAAAATTGCAATCAATTTCTATGGAAAAAACTGTCTTCTTATCTCTACATAAAAGAGGCATAATTCGTTAAAGATTAAATTATGCAAATTAAGACAAAAAGCAATTAGCAATACGTTGAACGAATGAGAGCATGGTGTCCCATTTGTCCCCCATCCCCACATTATAAAAAGTTGGAGAATAGCTTAAGGTAGGCCTACAAGATAATTTTGGTCCGTCCATCAAGACAACTATTTGTGGGTACAATAGTGCAATTCACACGCAATTGATCTCATCTCCAAAGGATTATCCTAATTCACAATTCAAAAATGTAATAATCTTTTTGATATGGATTTGCTCAATAATCATGAATATATATGTCTCGTATGTGAGCGCGCGTGTTAAGTGTTCTTATAATAGAGTATTAATTTCTTTTAAATTATGATAATTAGAGCTTTTAAACACTTATAGTATTATGACAAGAGCGCCATTATTGGTTATTATTATAAAAAAATTAATTATCAGCAAGAACAAACAGAAATCTTTGAGATCGCAGCTTTGTTTGACTGTAAGCATATATGCATATCTTTGTACTTATTTATATATGACTCTCCAACTTCGCAAGTATGATTCCATCACTATCGACATGTGTCAAGATCTCGATCAAACCTTATAAAAGAAAAACTTTTTAAATTTCTTTTTAAATCATGTGTTTAAAGTGTTGATATTTATATGCTTTGCTGGGTCTCACTTGCTGCCCACCAATGCTACAGTGAACACACAAGTTGCTTGCGACTTGATAAAGCTAAGCCTAAGAAGAAGGGAATTCCATCGTTCAAGTTGGTTTTCCAATATCCCATATTCTAAAAATTCTCATATTCACTCACTTCCTGTGTTAAAAATAGCTCATGGGATTTAATACATATAAGTATTTAAGGACCGCACTAAATTTTGAAATTTTAAGATAAATTTTTAAATTATAATTTTTATTAAATTTTATATTAAACAAAAAATAAATAATAATATATAATTTATTTTAGACTTAATATTTTAGTTTTAAACGAAATTTTAAAATTTTGATAATTGCCCGATTATCACAAGACCACTGTTATATGAATAAACATAAAATTGAGAATTAAATTATAACCACGCACAAAAACCTTTACGATAGAGGTGGGGACAAGTCCATACACATTCATTAAAACTTGTAAATTGACACTTAAATTTGCAAGTGTATACTAAATTCTCTTTGTACGATAACATTTGTAATAAATTCCATGCATGCCATGAACGGGGGATTATGATATATCCCGAAAGAAGCAGGCAAAATGCAGTAACTGTTAGCTGTAAAGCTAGAAGAAAAGAAAAACGTTAACCTGGAAAACCTAATTTCAAATTCAAAGTTTGAACTATTGACTTGTTAATTTCTTTGGCTTACTAACAATGATTAATTCAAAGCTTGCTCCAAATTATTTCTATGAAATATATGAGAAAAATTTAAGTAAGACGATCTTATTACATTAATATAACTGATATAGTATGATTACTTAATTAATAAAAAAATTTATTTATTAACAATGAATAAAAAAATAAAAAGTAGATTTCAACTTTAATTAATATTATAAAAAATATATATAAAATTTATTTTTAATTTTTTTATTTATTATTATTAAATAAATTTTATTTTCTTAATCAATAATAAGACGATCTTATCACATTATTTTTACTAACGTAGTAGCACCGTCATTTTAATACATTCTCTCAATAAACAACGAAGACACACTACAGACAGGCACATTCTGATTCAAGACGTGAAAATTGTTTAACATTATCATTAAAAATGTTGGAATTCTTATCATTTTCCAGATGCTTTTGAACACACGTCTCCAACACGCATATAATTGCATATATTCATATCGCTTTAACAATGAAAACAGTAGCTCCATTCAGATATGATAATGGAGTTTCTTCTCGTCCGATCGCGACTTCTAGGAGTTGCAGAGTCTATGAATCTGAACTTTAGATTTACACAAGTCAAAATGATTCCAAGCTTTTCGGAGATAATCATGTCATTTGCATGAACTAGCAGGGATAACTTTGTAGAAACCTGGAATGATTTATAACATTGAACACATTACAAGTGATATATATATTGTTACGAGTTGATTACTGTCCTACCATCAGTATCCATACCAGGGAAAGTTTATGCCCCGGCATCGTATCATTTTCTGAAACTTGAACCATTCAAACCCTTATCAGATCTGTCTCTGGGGTTGAGTTAAGAATTTGTCACAAGAATGAATACATTATTAGCATTAAATGGATTAGATTCATTAGCTGACTAGAATTTGCATGTGGTCGATGAGGATTATTTCCGCTTATGCACAACAACATATGCAAATAAAGAACCAAGACACAATGGCCACAACTTTACCAAAAACGGATAGGAAATTTTGGCAAACTCTTTATCCTTGATTTTTCTTATCCTCTTGGTTTTTCCAACAGTCTTGTACTTCTTAAGTCCACAGGATAGGTCATATTCCATGTGCTTGTGATTTCTTTATTCAGGAAACTGTTGAATAAAATTGAAATATTTCGAGGCTGAAGCTGAAGATGAAGTTATGTACGTATATAGCATTCATTTTGCAGCTAAGTTTGAAATTCTGGGGTCACTTGGCAGGATCTCGCCCAGACAGCAATAATGGTAGGTCCCAAGAAATTAGCTGCCATGGAAATCAAATATTTTTTGAACTATCTATCATGCTTGTAACCAAACATTTGGTTCTCTTTCTAGAACTTGGTAATTATGAGCTGCGTTCTTAGAATTTTGATGGCTGCATGCTGCTGTATTTCAACCGTCTCGTGAAGGCTAAGAGAGAAATTTGCTGGAAATTAATGATTAATTTGATTGCTGAATATGGCCAACCAATGTTCAAACAAAGTGAAGAAATGTAATACATTTATTAAAACCACAAGTGACAGTTTGAAAGGAATAATATAACATCCATGTTTAGTCATAGATGTTCCAAGAAAACGATGGAAACCTAATCATACTGCAGTAGGAAAATTAACATTATGGCATGCTAATGTCAATGTCAGCAACAGCTCAAGCCAATTGTGGAAACTCAGCGTATATATCATCCTAAAGTGCAGTTGTTGTCATTGTAGTAAATGAAACAATGACAGATGGGCAATGGTACATATTCTAGCTATGATTCGAGATTGGATTTGCAGGCGCCGGAAAAATTATATTTTCATACACTGATAGAAATACCAATGAAGGAGAAACAAAATTTGCAATTTAGTGCACATGTACATTGTGATTTCAAATGTAAGTTTAGAATTTCATTTCTCTCTAAATCTGCTGGTGGGAATGACAATGATCTGATACATATCATTTTGCACAGTTGATTGAGGAATCTGGGGAGCAAATTTCTTTCCATGCATCATTTGAATATCAGTGCCTCCTGAATCACACAACAAATGCAATCAAGTCAATCAAATTCCACCAGGATGGATTGGCTAACAAATAGCTAAGCCTTAATAAATTCTCCCAAACTGTCAAAAACTAGCCTTTAATTCCTTTAGTATGTTACTATAAATGCAAAATCCTATCACTGGGAAATTGCTCTTAGAATGTCTCGAGAAAATTTTCGAAAAGTGAAATGATATCTGAAGTTTCTGTCTAATACCATCAAATTTGTTACCATACAACTGGTTGAATGTCAAGCCTGCTAGCAGAATTGGAGATTGAGTTGCAGATCACTTTGAGGTTATTGGTAATTCTTACAATCATAAATCAAAAACACCGTCAAAAAATGTGTGTGGTAGTTATGAAATTTAATGGTAAATCATGTTCATTCCTTAATGCTTTCACTGATAATGATGGAACTCTAATAATAATTGCATACAGATAACAAATTGTGGCCTGCATATCCCAGACAAACTAAACCACAAGTCTTGCTATTACTATTAAATTCTGATGAGTGTATGTCTACAA
Organism: Swietenia macrophylla; assembly: GCA_032401905.1. NCBI lineage: Eukaryota > Viridiplantae > Streptophyta > Magnoliopsida > Sapindales > Meliaceae > Swietenia > Swietenia macrophylla. The sequence goes on along the minus strand of CP135574.1, from coordinate 5,098,633 downwards.
ATAGTATTTAATGAGAATGTTGTGAAAACTATAGCCGAAGAAATTAAACCTCATCTCATTCAAAGTGTCATCAATTGTGTGTTTATATACTTATGGTCCTAATTAATGGAACCAACATCATGTAATTAAGAGCATTTGCTCTGCAGATTGAAACAAATTGGATGAGATTTTTAGAAATCTGGCATTCTAGCCATAGCTTTTTGTGGCAACCAAGTCATGCGTATTACATATCGAATTAATACAGATAGAAAGACTTAAATTTAATCTATTTATTATTTTCTTTCATATCTAAATTCAATTTTGTTTAATAAATTTATCACGTAGATTATTCAAATAGAAAATTATGAGGCCAATCTATTCTAACAACATGCGTGATCACGTTGAAGTTCTTTTCATTATTCTAACTACATAATATTCATTTGATCTTATCATATTTGAGAAAAAATCTAATCTTAAATTATATGGAGATGTTTCCATTCCACCAAGTTAATGCCACAACTGTTTCCTGGTATTTGCTACGAAACTCTTTCATTACCTTTTTTTTTTTTTTTTTTTCCTTTTTTGTTGTTCATATGGGTGAAGTCATTAATAATGTCCCATTAATCAGTCAAGTGTGATGGTCCATAATGAAAGTAGTTGTTGGAATGAAGAAAGATGAAATTCAACAAGATTATTAATCAGAAATCATAACCATGTTAGCTATAATTCAGCATAATTACTTGAATTATGCTGGCAATTGATGACTTTGCTTGTTATTACAGGCAAGACGTTGAATGAACTTTATGTATGAAATGGTATCAAACTGAAAACGAAATGTTAAGCAACACCCAGCCTCTGTATGATCCAATCTCTGCAGTACCTCAATTGTTGGGCCTTATAATTGATATCTATTTCAAATATGAGTCGTACAAAACCCGCAACGTGGTCGATATGTCCGAGTGGTTAAGGAGACAGACTCGAAATCTGTTGGGCTCTGCCTGCGCAGGTTCGAATCCTGCTGTCGACGATTTTTTTCCTCTTCCTTGAAACATCTTTTTCTTATCTTAGTACTCTCCCTATTCAGTCCATTTAAAGGGCAAAAATATCATTTCATACGGTCAAGATGAGAGTTGGACTTAGTGCGCATTGAATTAAGGATTTCACACACAAATACAAGTATGAGATTAAATAATATCATTTGTTATTTTAAGATATTATCTCCTCTTCCAAAGCCTCTGCAAAAATGGCAGTCCAACTCTTCCCTTAGAATCCCATTGAATGGAAAGAAAGGTTAGGGCTGGACAGTTTTAATTGGGCCGGACTTGGATCAACCCGCATCCAGACAGGGCCCTAAGTAAATGGGTCGTTGTTGTTGAGCCTTGCGAATCTCGAAAAACTGAAGTCATAATCCTCAGTTACCTGGGAAAACACCGTAAAGACCAAAATACCCTCCTATCAAACTGGCAGGCGCTCCCATTCACTGCTGTACTTTGTTAAAATAAAAAAACAAAAAATAAAAAATCTGCCAAAATTTGAGAGACTCTGTTGAATTTAACTTTGTGAACAGAACTGAACGAAGCAATCTCAAGCTCTTCCTGCACCTCTGTATGAAAATCATTAATAAAATTTTTCAGCTTGGAAGGAAACCCTAGCAGCTAAACCAGCTTGAGAAATGGCTATAGGTACCAACATAATACCACCGCCTGAAGCTGCGTGGATTGATACTTACCAAAAACTGCTTCCTCATTGGGAATCTCTCGCTCTTTCCCATCAGGTGAACTAATATTATTTTCCCTTTAAAGATTAGCTGTAATTGTTCAAGCTTATTTATGTTCTATTAGTTTTTGTGACTTTACCTATGTTTTAGGGACTTTTTTTTTTTTTTTCAATTTTGAGTTTGATGTCGCTGACTGTGAATTCTTAGGGTAACTTATTTGGGAATTTTATTTTGCTGGTGAACTTGGTGAAATTAGTCTGACTTAGCTGAATAAAAATGCCATGTGAATGTTTCCAATCAAAGTGCCTTTTCTGTAGTTGCATTAGTTGATGGATGTTTTTGTAGCAAATTTTGAATCTTTTGGGCTTTTATTTATTCTGGGTGTGTTAACTGTATGCAAATTTTCTTTTATGATGCAGGGTCTAAATTAGCTAATTTTGTATTCCGGGTAGTTATGAAGTTTTATTGATGAGTAGTTATATTGATCTTGTATTTGGTTCTTTATCTGGCAGACAATAATATCCATTTCGATATCGAGAGTTAATCAGTTTGATGCTGGAAGATTGGACATTGAAATGTCAGCCATGCTAAAAGAACAGTTGGTTAAGATCTTCTCTTTGTTGAAGGTATCTGTATTATATTATTGAGGGAATCAGTTGTGTAATAGTTGAATTGATATTCTGTCGGTCGATGGTTTTAATTATGTTCTCTAATTTATTGGGATTAGCCAGGAATGTTATTTCAGTATGAACCGGAACTTGATGCTTTTCTTGAGTTTCTCATTTGGCGGTTCTCAATTTGGGTAGATAAGCCAACTCCAGGAAATGCTCTTATGAATTTGAGGTACAGAGATGAACGTGCTACGGAAACAAGAGCAAAAGGTAAGGTCTGGACCTCTGCTAATGCTGCTGCTTAACATAATTGGCTCTTGGTCTGTGATGGTTCTTGTTAATAGTTTGAGATTTTTGGCTTTTCTCAAACTGCTTTGTCATAAGTTTTTTGGAATTCTTTGATGCACTTTAGGACTGGTTGACTGGAGTAAGGATGGTTGTGCACTTGTTAAGTCATCTGACTCACTAATTCATGATAGTTAAATAAATGAAGCTTTCTGGCTATGGGCTTCATTATTGGTTGATGGACATACATTCACATGTTCCTTTAGTAACTTCTGTTAGAGTAGATTGTATTTGTTGTGATAGTGTTCTTAGCTGTTTCAATCCTTGGGACCATAGGGAAATTTGAAAGTTAAAACATGCATTTCTAAGTGAGTCTTTGTCATTTGCGTGCACGCATGCGCGTGCGCGCGCACACACACACACTCTTACACATACATATATGGAACTTTTTTGAAATTGTAGAAAGTAATTGTTTTGATTCGAAAAGAAAATAATGCCCAAAGAGTGGGTCTTGTAATGACTACGATTTCTTTAGGTTTTTCAATTTCCAAGAGCACAGGGCATTTTCATTTCCCCAATAACCCTTTATTTTGGCATTCCTCTTTTTTTGGCATTTTTAGTTTCCAATAGCTTTGTTTTTGAAAACGTTACTACCAAGTGCAAACTTGTAACTTGTTCTTCCACTTTCTTAACAGTGAGAACAGGTCTGGAGGGACCTGGACTTACCATGGCTCAGAAGCTTTGGTATTGCATTGCCACTGTCGGTGGCCAGTACCTCTGGGCTCGTTTGCAATCATTCTCAGCTTTCCGTAGATGGGGTGACTCTGAGCAGGTAGTACTCTTATTAGTCCTTAACCTACCCTTTCTTTCCTATAAGAAAGGATTAGAGTTTTTGGTACGTATGTGTGCATTGTGGTGGTGGAGGGACAGGTTGAAGTGGAAACTGATTTTCTTTGAATATTATTCAGAGGCCACTGGCACGACGAGCATGGGTATTGATACAGCGGATTGAAGCACTTTACAAGGTTGCCTCATTTGGCAACCTACTTATATTTCTTTACACAGGAAGGTATGTTTTGAGATAAGATGTTTTTATCAAATTAATTAGTAGGACGGAGGTGAAGTTATGAAGCATATTGCAATGTATTCAGGACAATAGGCATGTAAAAGAATAGGAAATGCTATCTATTACATAAAATATCATAAAGCTATAAGGTTATATATCTGATTATTGATTTCTCATTATGTGTTGAATGACAGAATAATTTCCTGTGAACAGAAATGAATTTCTTATATTGAACTATTAATATTTGTTTCTTTGTACCATCAATTATTGATTTGTCATTACATGTTCACTAACCAAATGATGTCCAATGTGAAATTTGAACTATGATTGTGGAGTCTCTGTCAGAAATATTTCAAGCATATGTTGTGATAATTCAAGAATCAATATATGGAATTAACCAAGTCCTAACCTATGAAGTGCATAGGACTGAATTATTAAGGACTGCTGATTGTGTATCATCTAAATTTGTCCGCTTTATGGGTATGGGGAAGACTGAAAATAAATATTGGAGTATGAACTGTTTTCTCGAGCTTTTAAACAATCCCATTCATATTCTTGTGAATTGATATAAAAAACAATCTTGTTGCCTCTTACACCTTTTTCCTTTTATTGTGGGAATTAAGATGGCAGTTTAATTCTAGAATGGCTTTACAATGTCTTATTCTGTTGCAGGTATAGGAACCTCATTGAAAGAGCTTTAAAAGCAAGGCTTGTCTATGGGACTCCTAATATGAATCGAGCTGTTAGCTTTGAGTATATGAATCGCCAGTTAGTGTGGAATGAGTTTTCGGTAATTGGCTTTCCTTCTCATAACTGAATTAAACATTTCAAACTTTGTGAAATTCTAAGTGTTATATTTGGAATTTACATGCTCTGTAACAGTCTTAAATATTGCATGTCAATGATATTTTTTGGCAGATCTAATACCCATAATCCTAACTGGGTGAGCCTTTTGTTGTAGAGTTTCCTTTATATAACTTATTCAAAGCTTGTCCAGGCATATGGAGAAAGGAAAAAGCTTATTCTTTGGTTCTGCTCTTTCACCACACCCTTAGACTTGAATGGCTCCAATGCATAGTACCTTGTTTCCTATTATTGTGTTGACTTATGAATTTCCTTTTAAAAATTTGCATCTGTTTTTGTTTCTATGTTTTGCCATTCTGATAAGAAACATTTCTTCTGCTTATAATAATGATATGTAAACTGAAAAAGATTACTAGCCACCGAGTAGAACCATAGACCTGGACAAATGTTACTTTAAGGACCACAATTCCTGTTATTGGATTGATTTTTGAATTTATTTTCAAAACTTATTTATCATTTTTCTTTCTTTGAATAGTCAATGTGTAAATTCAAAAAAGGTAATAAGTCACATGGCATATGTACTTGCGGTACTAGTCACCAAGTAGCATCATGCACCTTTGCCTTCAAAAGGTTCTGAAAGTACAAGATTTAGTATCAGTTCAAAAGGTCCCACTTGGCCATTCAATTCAATTCGATGTGTTAGGGATTGATATACATATATGCATGCTCTTCAAAAAGTTTTTAGATTGGGTTCTTCTCAAAAAAGAGAAGGAAGTTCTTGAATGGTTCTAGAGCAATAGTCTTCTTAAGATTACATCAGGTAATTATTTTTACTGAGTTTTTCCTCTTCTCTGATTTGCAGGAAATGTTGTTGTTACTTCTTCCTCTTCTTAACTCATCAACTGTTAAAAGCATATTTCGCCCATTTTCAAAGGATAAATCTTCAAGCTCCACAGAGGATGACAGTACTTGTCCTATTTGCCAAGCAAGTCCAACCACTCCATTTCTTGCTCTCCCCTGTCAACATAGGTATTTTATTGAATTTGTGCTTTTTCCCTTGATTACAATAGTTTTCCATGTTAATGTTGTTGTGGGCTTGAATTTCTAGTCCCATTGTAACTATAAATCCTTGCCCAATAATTTCTTGCTTCACTGCGGGCTTGAACCTCTCATTGCACCTTGGGTTTGAATTTCTCGCCCAATCAATCAAATTTTCTGCACACTCCATGGATGATCCATCGTCGTTCTATGGCCCACTGTATTTGGTTAATTTGCCTGTTCTAACGTATCCTTTGCAAAAGAGTTATTTGGAAATATACCTTTTACACAGCTTCGCATTTGCTATATCAGTAATAAATATTCAAGTCTAGATAATTTCCAGGACAACTCAGTTGCTAAAAATTTGTGATTCTTTCCTGTTTGCAGGTACTGTTATTACTGCCTTAGGACGCGTTGCACTGCATCTCCATCATTTCGATGTTCCAGATGCAATGAACTAGTAATTGCCATGCAGCGGCAAGGCATAGGCAGCAATAAAATTCCAAGTCAATGATAGGTATACCAGATTAGAAAGATGGAAAGAAATATCAGCTTAGACTACTGTATAAAAAAAAGCCAAAATCTGTACACAAACTAAGATCTTTTTAAACACATTTTTTCCCCATCAGATTGGGGAACCATTCTTTATCATCATTCTGTCATTTATAGAGGTTATTTTCTGCTTCCCTCAAAGAAAATCATCTAACTTGTAGTTCTTCTCATTTTAAGCCATTTGCTGGTGGCAAAAATTTATTATCTTCCCTCTCAGAACTTGCGTGTATCAATTCACATTATTAAAAGCGAGACACCCTTAGTTGTTGTGTTTCTGCTTAATTTTAAAGACATAATAGTTTACCAAGTTATTATGATTTATGTCACTCTTGTCACTATCGAACATTTCAATTGTTTTGAAAGTGATGATCTCTGTTTCACAATAACTATAGATTAATAAGTTATGACTTAATCTTCGTGCTTTGATTTTAGACCAATCAATGTGAACTACTAGTTATACCCCAAATTGTCAATTTATATCCATAAACTCAATCAATCATTGTGATTCATGCTAAGGACATGATGTAATATGAATCTCAATTCCTAGATTTTAGACTAAGATTGACCATTTTTGTTCTTAATTCTCATTCACAAAATGATTGCAGAAAAGAAAAACGTAGAGGACGAAAAGCAGTCAATGCCATCACTATCTACTACCATCTTGACCATTTATTACTCTAGCTTTTACATAATGAAGGAAGGGCACCCATAATCTAAATATGAAAATTATTTTATTAATTCACACAATTAATACTTGATTACAACTAGTCTACTTCATTAATTTATTTTAAAATTTAATTTAGAACTCTAACTATCAATATAATGTTGTAGCTAGAGACTATTAATTTCAAACTTTGAATGAAAAATTAGTGAAAATGGGCCCAATAATTAGGATTATGAATGACCTTTATCATTTTTTTAAAAAGAATAAATGTACTATCGGTTAGAAAACGGATCCCTTCTAAGGGTATGGTAAAATATATCATAATTGTCATTAAATAGAATGATATGAACCCTTTTAATCACAATTATGATTCATAATTGTCCTAAAATACATATTTTCATTCATTCACCTGCAATGAATAATTCATACTTTGGTGTGTTTTTGATGCAATTACAAACATATACATTTACATGGGAAAACTTTTATTTGAGAAACCCCTGTCGTTCATATTTGTGAAATCTTTACTAAACTGTGTGTTGTATGAACCATGTCTTCTCTCATTCTATACGGTATTCTGTAGATTCTCTGTGGATACTACTGAATCTCTTACATATTACCATTCGAATCTTGTTTTGTTCAATTTGTGGACGCATTTTGAGCTTGATGTCTGAATTATGTGTACTGTTTTGTTGGATGCACATTTTAAAGATATGGATCAGTAAGAGATTGCCAATCCATAATTTTCGGTACTGTGTTCTTATTAACTATATATCTGAGATTGTGAAAGACTCACCTTTCGCCTTCAACAAATTACATTACCACATGGGACTGACCCTATTGCTAGCTTTCCCTTGTAGTTGAAACTTGAAAGGCAAGTGGTCAGACAGTCAGTCTGGCTTTACTGTTAATCGTTGAAGAACCACAGAATTCAATGTCTTTCTCATGAGTTCAAGATTGATTAAATATAAAATGGATACAGTCTTTTGATTTATATAACGGATGCACAGAGTCACTTGCAAACTATACATATCTACACTGGTAATAGAATATGATAACTCTTAACCTGCCAATTATGGGTATGCTTGGTACATTGTTGTGGTTCGTCTTAATTTTCTATGAATTAAAACGTATATCATTTCATATTTGGAATTTCTCTTTGCATAATCCTATTACTATATAAATTGTATTCCTAAGACTGTATCATATGGTAAGACAAGAATAGCATCCAGTGTATTTGAACCGTCATGAAGGCTAAACAATTTGAAGTAATTCACATACATGGTTCAGCTTAATTTTACACATCCGTAACTTTATGTCTATATCTAATGGAGGAGGCATTGTACATATTTTTCATATTTTCTCTTCTGCCAACCAGAAGAAAGAAAGAAAGACAGAAGAAGACAGAGAGCAAAAGAGATAATGACAAGATGAGTAAACCTAAATTTGTTCATGGTATAGCTGGCTACAAGAATGAGAGTGTAAGTGCCTCTCAGGCTTATAGCCGCCCACAACTAAAAGGAACAAAAAAAAAAAAAAAAAAAAACACGAAGTGAACATATAAACAAGTAGAATAGAAAGTGGGAAGAACTGGTACAATAGTGTTAAGGGTCAAGTTTTCCTAACAGTCTTTCATATTTTACTGAATATGTCTGCCTACTTAGATTCTATATTTTTGTTTTGCAAGTTGCATTATTGCACAATAGTAGAGAAAAGCATGAGCATGATATATACTATCAAATGCTATATATTATACTCTAACTCTAATAACAATCCCAATGCATTACCCCAAATCAAGGAAAATAAATAAGCTCTAACAAAGCATTTGTTTATGGACTGAAAACACAGCATACCAGCTTTCCTGCCCCACTTTATAATAAAGCAAAAGTAAAGAATTTAAAAAAAAAAAGAGTACCAAATAAATTTAAGAGGAGAAAAAGAGAGCAAACATACTGCAAAGCTCCCTAACCCCACATCTCTATAAAAATTCTGAGGAAAACAGTCTCAAGCTTCTCTTTAGCCTCATCTTAGAAAGCAAAGCAAACAGGATAAGTAGTACTCCCAAAGCAAAGCTTTAGCTAACAAAGTCTAGTTTGGATGCATAAACAAGAAAATATAACAGGTGGAGAGAGGAAGTAGTGAAAGAATTAAAAGGAAAAGGAAAAGAAAAAGAATGGAAAATTCATTTTTTGGAGTTCTTTTGACAGCATGCTTGTGAATTATTATAGCTAGTATTTTGTTTGGAGAGAAACAGTTTCTATCGTGTGCAAAACAGATGATGGCAGGAAAACCTAGCTGGTGGAGCATGCATCCACCTTCTCATCAGCAACCTTCTACTTTGTTATCTTCATCTCAATCTCTATTTCCTTGTCAGTATGTACTTGGATCTTCTTCACTTCCTTTGAATTCTTTGGCTGATAAGCAAGAAAATCCACACTCGTGGAGCCAGCTACTACTGTAAATTTCTTCTCTCTTTCTCTGCCTAGTTTAACTTGTTTGGCATGATATCATGGCATTCTTTCGTATATATCTGTAAATCATGGTTTTTATTTCCTTTACAGCTTCTTTTATACAATAAATTCATTTGTAGCATGTGTATGTACGCGTTTCTTTTGTTCAAAATTCGAATCCTGCAGGTTTTTGATCTCGAAATCGAGCTTCTCTTGTCTCCTTAACTATATATTCTAGCTTGTTACTATTTCTTTGGCTTATTTTGACTTGGATTTCTTATTTGCAATGAAATTGATGGTGGGGTTTAATCTGCGGTTATTTTTCAGGGGAGGATTGTCAGGCGATGAAGATAGGTTTTCTGCAAGTGAATTTCAGCCTAAAAGGTTCGAAAATTGGGAAGACCAAATCATAAACTCATCTTCAAGAATTCCTGTTGGTGATCATATAAAGCAAGAAGTTTCCCAAACTAGCAACTTGTATATCCATGAAGGTAGAGAATTTCAGGCTGCTGCTTGGCCACTACTCATGCCAGTTTCCCCTAGGTCTTGTGTTACTAGTATAACCACTAATATGTTAGACTTCTCTCATACCGAAGCAGATAGGAATAAAAATGCAAATCATTCATCTGAGGTAAGACCCAAAATTTGTTTTTTCAATTTTCTTATTAAAATATTTTATTTTATACCTAATTTCAAACTTTTTGCCAATTTTCTAACAAATTTTTTTTCTTCTTACTTCTTTCTTCTAGTGTAACAGCACAGCCAAAGGCGGTGGCGCGTGTAAGAAAGCTAGGGTTCAGCCCTCCTCTTCAGGCCAACCACCTCTAAAAGTAACACAAATTCTCTCTCTCTCTTTCTTCCTTCCTTTCTCTTTCCTTGTGTGTTCAAGCGTGGAGATTTTATGGCTTTCTTGATGGTCCATTTCTATCAGCATGTGTGATTCCTTTCTCTTGATTGTTCATTTATATATTTAATCTATGTGCTGATGCTGTACATTCAGGTGAGGAAGGAGAAACTAGGAGACAGAATAACAGTCCTTCACCAACTAGTTTCGCCATTTGGAAAGGTAAACAAAAGCAGTTGATTTTTCTAAGATTAAACCCATAAGGAGAAGTTATTTTTTTAAAAAACAATTTACACTGATCAAAGCTTTAATTCTGCTTCTTCTTCATCTTTTTACTTCTGGCTTTCTCTTTTAACGTTAAAGAAAATCAGAATATATTTATATGAGTTGGGGAGCGTTGTGATGGAGATGTGTTCCTCTTTTTGCAGACTGACACTGCTTCTGTCTTGTTAGAAGCCATTGGTTACATTAGATTCCTCCAAGGTCAAATTGAGGTGATGTTTAATTTCTTACTAATTTTAACACTATTTTGCAAGAAAACCTGTCAGATTCTTTTTTGTAATAAAACATTCTTTAGTCATGGAAGTCACAAAATTTATACTCTTCCGAATTGCAGGCACTCAGCTCTCCTTACTTGAACACTTCATCTGCAAACATGAGAAACCAACAATGTGTAAGTACCCATAACATTATTCCCTCCTCATTTTCCAAAGCAAACCCTAAATTCTGAGTGAATAGTTAATTATAATACATGGGATTGAACGGGAGAGAATTTCATTTAGGTTCAAGGAGATCATATAAATGGTGCATTTCCTGAAGACCGGGGTCAGGTAAGCTTTATTGGATCCATCATCAAAGAGAGGCTTTGTTTTTGAAATGCATCTAGTGATTAATTAATAAATAATAAGAAAGCATTCAAAGGACAAGTTTCTCAACTTTATATTATGTAAGGGGAAGGATAATTATCAAAAGCATAACCTGGGGACAACATAAAATTAATTTTGAATGAAAAGAGAGTTGATAAAGCCTTAAAATAGTAATAACTTTTTCTTTTTCCTTTCTCTCTTTTGCATATATAGCTGTTGAATGACACCTGCAGCCTGAAAAGAAAAGGAGCTCATAATAACGAAGTATAAATTCTTGATCCTTCTATTGATATATACAACAGTTCTCCTTCATTTGACTACTATTAATTTATGAGTTTCCATCTTTTTTAAAGTGATTTGCATTACTTTTTGTTGCTAATTAATTATCAGAATGACCAAGGTAAGCCAAATGATTTGAGGAGTAGAGGATTGTGCTTGGTTCCCTTGTCTTGCACCCTGCAAGTTGGAAGTGAAAATGGGGCTGATTACTGGGCTCCAGCGCTCGGCGGTGGCGGGTTTTGACTCCGCAGCAAGCTGTCTTTTGCTGCATATATTTGTGCTCCGGGAGATTTTATGGGAATGGTATAACGTCATGAGCAGTTACTCTGCTGTAACCTAAGATTGATTGCTCATGATGCTATGCATTCTAGCCAGATTAACATCAGAAGTAACGCTTATTGTTCTTGTTGTACTCTCTTTTAATTTAACTAATTAAGATTGCATGTTATTTCCTTATAGCTTCAAGTCTATGAAGTTTCATTAGTTATTTTGTAATTGATCATCAATCTTAAAATGTTTTTTGCAGTAGCATTCTCTCCCCTTTTATTTAAATTTAGAGAAAATGTGCTAATTTATTTATTTAAATTTCTTTCAAACTATTCCTTCTAAGGATTAATTATTGAATAAACGTTAAAAAGATTAGTGCAATAGCTTTAAAAAAAAATCATGCATATAAATTTGACAATACAAACTGATATAATAAATTATAACTATATATATATTTTCTATTCTATTAAGACTCCTTAATTTCTTGGCCAAGAGCAAAAGATCACTAATGCAAAAGGAACTTGGGAAAATTAGTGATACTTTTACAAGCTAATTTATTTGGTTAATGTAATCTTTTATACTTTAAAGACTTCATCATGTTATAATTATGGTATATAAATTATTCTTTGAGCTTGATGATGAAAGTTTTTTCTAGTGCTTTTGATGCATTTGCAAATGGAATAAGTGCTTTTGTTCCCATAGAGTACTTTGAGTGTGCTAGAAAAGGAGATGGAATTAATGGTATCATTAAAGAATCTTCCTCCACATTATCATGCAATTCTTCATTAGTTAAACCTCTAATACCCAATTTGAAACAATTGTTTAAATCGATAGCCATCAATATTGGAGAGTCCGTGAAGTGAAACTTAATTGAACAAGGCAAATACCAAAGTATAAGTTGTGTGATTAACATAGGTTAATTAATGGCTGAAGTTGATGTTTAACATCTTAAATAATTTGTCACTAAAAATATTAAGATCATTTATATATATGTATACGGTTAAGATCAAGAGTTTTAACTTTTTACATTATTTATATACAATTAAATTAATTCTATTTGCATGATTAAGATTGTATTTCACATGTATATTATTTATAGTGTATTAATTATGTAAATTTGAGAAATTCTCTTCTCTCTCTCTCTCTCTCTTTATATATATATATGAACTAAAGAAAGATAGATAGATAGCACTAAAAATATTAAGATAATTAATATTAATAAACAAAGTTTTAAAATTAAAAAGCCAGAAAGCAGATAAGGGCAAACTAGATGATTGATTGGTTGGAAAGATGAGTGTTTTTATATTAGAAATAGCAAACAATCTAAAGTGCTCTCTTTTAACTCTTTTTATCGTGTTTGAATGTACTTTGGAGAAACTTCCAAACTTCTTTTGAAAAAACGTAAACAATTAAAAATCACCAAGTATGATTGTTATATATATTACAATAATATAAATTGAATCTTTTTCCCAATTGTAATTGAACAATATTTAAACTTAAATCTAATGATTTTTTTTTCTTAATCAGTCGGTATAATACTCTAATTAGACATAACAGCCTCCTCTCTCAGAAATTAATTTATCGATGTAAGACTTCAACCCAGCATAACAATGTCTTCTCTCAAAATGCTGAGACTTTAAGTGAGTACAACTTTAACAAATTTTATTAAACAAATTATTTATTTTCGATTTGTTTGTATTGATAGATGGTTCATGAAGCATACATTCTGACAAAGTTAAAAGAAGAAAAAGAAAAATCCCACATTGGGTTTCTCATTTACAAAATTTCCTTTTCTCTAAGTGTAAAAAAGAACCAAGTAGTGCATTGAATCTCACAGCAATCATGCACAAGCAAAAAGCCTGGAAGAACAAAACAAACACCAATATCCAACTCATTCTCTTGTTCACTACCTCGGGTACATTTTTCCATAGACTGAAAAGAATATCTTTCAATAATTACAGCACTCCGTCTTTGTTTCTTCGCCGTATCTAACAGTAACAGCAAATGCAGAAAGCCTTCAGAAATAAGCTGCAAATTCATTGCAATCAATGCAATGTACGTACAAATGTCTGTTCGGGTATTTCTAGACAACTTTTTTGTATTGCAATCAAGTGATTATGGGCCACTCTTCCCTGCACGCTCCTCCTCACTCTCACTCTTGCTTCTTGCTCTTGTCATCCTTACGTTATACATTGCGTCATCACAACTTTGATAATTTAGCTCCATTTGATTAGCTCTTGGTTTGCCCCATTTGTAATAATTTGTATTAGAAGTTAAGGCATGGTCCATTATTGCCTACTTTTTGATTAAGTCGTTGGGGTTACTGCTAACGCATTACAGTATGTGAACAGCAAAAAGCTAAATAGTATGATAATGTCAGATAAACAGCATATAATTATGAATATTTTTAGTTTTAATAAATAACTTGAGGGAACAGAAGATAAACCCGAACTCAAGTGAACTCGAGTCAAAACTCACCAGTGTCAGGTCCTAGATTTTCAGGTGACATGGCCGCAGATGCTAAATGGAACAGCACGGCTCTACTAGTCATTGACATGCAGGTCTATCCCTTTATCTATACAAAGTAATTTTATAAATATGACAATTAACCTTGAGTTTCATTTCGATTCAATTTACTTTTATGGGTCGTTGGCATTTTTCAGAATGATTTTATACTTGATGATGGATTGATGAAAGTGAATGGAGGCAAAGCCGTAGTTCCTAATGTAATTAAAGCTGTTGAAATCGCTAGACAGCGTGGGATTTTCGTTGTATGGGTAATTTTCCTGGCTTTGTATCTCTTTCCTATTTCCATTTTTCTTTTCTTATTCTTGTTTTTCTGTTTGTTTCCTGAGAAAATCTACCCATGGAAAGTTCCGATTTTTCAATAGAAGTCGATCGATTGGATTCTGGGTTCAATTTATATATTTTTACGTTTTGTATGATAAAGTCGAGAAATTGATTGAACTGAGAAATTGTATTTTCGTACTTGCTTAATATACTATAAAGAATACTAAATATAGATCAGAACGTACAAGTGAAAATTCTTATGTAACGAATAGGAAGAAGAAATATTTAGAGAGATTATTTGATTGGGTTGAAAGTCAAAGTTTTGTAGCTGTTATCGTACATTTTTCGAGAAATTGTTAATACTGTGCTCATATTCCCTTCTATTGCAATCCTATTTTATACCTCATCAGTTTGATTTTGAAGATAATGCTAATTGCAGGTATTTTGAACATTAATGATGAGAAACAAATAGGTTTCTGATGTTTCTTTGTGCATTTGTGGTGACAATATTGGCTAAAGGTTGTTCGTGAGCACGACCCACAAGGAAGAGATGTTGAACTCTTTCACCGGCACTTGTACTCTGCAGGGAAAGTGGGTCCCATCTCTAAGGGAAGTCCTGGTGCAGAACTGGTAGATGGCCTTGTTATCAAGGAAGGGGATTATAAGCTGGTGAAGACACGCTTCAGTGCCTTCTTTGCTACCCATCTTAACTCATTCCTTCGAAGTGCAGGGATTGATAGTTTAGTCATTGTTGGTAAATGAAATTTCAAGATTATTAAGCTGATTGGTTGATTTGATTTAGTGAGGCACTCTTGTTCAGATGGTTGCATGATTTGCTGAAATGTCTATGTGTAGGTGTTCAAACTCCAAATTGCATCAGACAGACTGTATTTGATGCAGTAGCTCTGGATTACCAATCTGTTACTGTTATTGTTGATGCCACTGCTGCTTCTACACCTGATGTACACGTTGGTATGTGTTTTGTAATAAACTGGATTCTGCTATTGGTATCTTATCTCATATGCTATGTTGTGCAACTCCTAAATTTTCTAGTTATTTTTGAGTATTTGACTTCCTCTGCAATGAATAATGATGAAAATTGCTTTTTGATGCTTTTAAATTCATATTCATGTTTAGAATTAGGCTTCCACTGGGGTGTGTATTACCTGTAACTTGCACACTGTCAGTACCTGATCAAAAACCAAGAATGAATTCCAAAAGAATACACTGCTTTGGTCTGTTCCATTGTTGTTAATAGTTAGAGACACAGTTTAGTTCTATTAAGATGGATTGTAGAGTATGATCTTCCAGAAAGCAAAAGCGTACTGTACGAGGGAGATGCTAGTTTTGGTTACTTTCCTATACTGACATTATTTTCTTATGAATCCGTCTAATCGATATGCTAATAAATGAGCTATCTCTTATGGCATAACAAATCTATTAGATTAAAGAGCTTTAGTTAAAATTTATGCTACAGCAAAATTGTTTAAACAAACTCAGTTGCTGTATTATGGCAATCCTGTGCTTAAATAAGAGTCTTAGAACATTACTGCATCTACACCTGATCACATTTAGGACTACTCATTAAGTGACAATACAAACACTCAAAACAGGAAAGGTCAAGAGATGATATTCAAGCTGTGGGCATGACGCAAGCAATTTTTTTTTATCTAAGGATGATGATTGAATAGTTGGCTGCTACATCTTCCCTTTGAAAACCATATGTTTGTTCTTTAGTTCTCTTCCCGAGTGCCTCTTATCATTGTTTTTCATTTGGTAATTTTTCATAGTCATTTGGACAGACTTGGAAGAGCAAACTGTTGATAAATTCTATCTCTGAATTTGCTTATAATGCCTGATTTGACATGCCCAATTTTGTTTCTGTTTTCTCTCTCTCTCTCTCTCTCTCTCTCATGCTATGCATTAAATTATGTTTGTCTTTGAAGTTTCAGATTGCAAAATCTTGCATGTTGATTTACTGAAACTTGTAAATTTTTGTGAACCAGCCAATATCTTTGACATGAAAAATGTCGGAGTTGCAACCCCAACATTACAAGAATGGTCCAACGCTGACTCTTGATTCATCTGAAGCTTACGTTGTATCAGTTTACACCCAGCTTAATGGTCCTTGAGTCATGTTATTTCGTACAAGTACGCAACATATGCCTGTTGGTTCTATTTGAAAGGATGTGTTGTGTAATAAGTTTGTCATTTCCCACCATAAATAGTTCATCAAGTTACTCAAATTTGATGGATGGCCTTCTCTGGATTTTTTTTCCTACGAATTTAGTGCGAACATTTAATGGTAATAACAAATTCATTAAGGTGTGACGTTTATGATAGAATTTTCTTGCATCCTTGTTCATTCTTGCAATTGAACTATTTGACATCAAGTGCTTGTACGCAGGAATTTTGTATGGAACTGAAGAACAGAAAGATTAACTGTTGTAATAGTTCTGGTCCTGTCAAGTGTTGGCCACATTGTTTAAAACATTTGAACATTATGCATTCGACAAATGCAGAACCTTGGTTAAATCGTCATCCGGGACGTCTTACTTTACAATCAGATTGGTGATATCATGTGGCTTGCTTATTGAGAGACCTTAAGTTTTGCAGCCTATCAACTAGTAAGATCCATAATGAGTGAGTGTTGCTGTAAATAATCTTCATGGTGAACTTGGGCCTCAAATAAAGTCAGCATCCATAACCTGATTATATACACAAGCGAAAAAAAATCTCAAGCAATCAAATTTAGTAAAGTTTAATCTTTAAAATCAAAATAGTGAAGAAAATGATAGTGTTTGATAATAAAAACCTGAGTTATATATCCATCGGCTTTCCAGCAGCCTCAGGTTCGGGTTCCTTGATGTGAGGAAAGCCTTCGCAAAAGAAGCTTTCTTTCTCCAAGCAACATCTTACCACCTGTAAGTTCAAGACCATAAGTTTGCTAATAGGTATAGCAGGAGGCAGTCGCTTCTCTACACAAGATTCTAATGACTTCTTTATAGTACAGTGCTACATATAAATCCATCACTCTTATTTCCTAGACAGTAGATATATTTGAAGCACCAATGAATCAGAATGTCACCCTTGTCGGATCAGCAATACCGGCAGCTATCAGATGTTCATGTTTCCTAGCATCAGCATTGTAAACGTACTTGGGCTGTCACTGGATATGTATCACCTGAATGCACAAACAGAAGAAAAGAAATAGCAATGTTCAACCATTAAATTTATGCAAATTTGTATGAATTGATATATAGCTAACACAATCACATGCCTTTTCAATTACAACACTTAGATTGCCTTGCATTCTTGGCAATTAACTTCAAATTAGGCATCATGTTAGAATGACAAATGAACGATAGAAACTTGGCCGTTATAAATTTATCACCTTTTGCTCATCCTTGTCAAGAGTATCTTTGTTGCACTTGGAGGGTCTTCTACCCTCAATTTCTTTTCGTAAACTCTCTTTCTGTTCTGTTTGTGCTCTGAACCGGACGTGCAACATAGATATCAATGGAAAAGATATAAAAGTCAAATTCTATATATCAGATAAATCTGCCAGGTCCTTTATTGTTTAGAAGCAAGTAAAGCAAAAGAATTATACGGGAATCAAAGCAACACCACTTTAAAAGTTTACCAAATGTATTTCATTAAACATTTCCTTTCTTAGCCCTGCTCTGATGCTATCATTGTGATACATGGATGATCAGAGGGTAAGAATCCGAATTATGTAGATATAGGAAAGAATGATTTAAAAAAAAAAAAAAAAATTCACCTCTGGAAGGCTTGAGGTTTGTACAACTCTTTATTTGCTGAATCTTGTGTGCTGCCTTCATGTTCGACTTGTATTCCCCCAGACAATTAGACATCTACATTTAAAATTGAAGAAAGAACATTCTGCATGTACAAATTAATGAATTGTGAATATTAGTTTGCCGAAAATGGGAAGTTTCTACCATAAGCAGATGATGCTTGTAGCTCACTAGCTATTCGGTGGCAAAACTTACCTACTCAGTTCGGGAAAATATAAAAATAAAAATCAGTGGTTGAAGTAATTGGATATTCAATTTGAAATGCCAAAAATATTAGAAAAAGTAGCATCTTCCTGATAATACCCTATTATGGTATATTATTTTTTGTAATAACAAGTAACTAATACAGAGGTGGAGAAGTAATTAATTACCTGGTTGGTGATTGTTATTGCAGCCGTCCTTTTCAGAATTCATCTAGGAAATATTTTGATATGGGGAATGTGAGATATCTTTGGCCAATCCGCCCCTGTTCTCTCTCTGTAACGTTCCCTTAGAATAGGAGACTTCTGAATTTCCAAACTCTTCAGTGTTGTTCCCCGAAGGAGGTGGTCGGGAAGCGCCTTTAATTTGGGGCAATCATGTATAGTCAACGTAGAAAGACGTGGCATGATTTCTCCCATTCGTTCAATCCCGTAATCCCACTCTTCCCATTCAACCATCCACACAAGTTGGAGGGATTTCAATTTGGGAAAGGAAATAATAGATGAAGATGAGCCATTATTGCTCTCTATTCCCAAAAATTCATTACCCACTTTCTTCAACCCCTCAATTACATTTATAGAGAGTTTTTCAAGAGATGGCAATTTTCCCAAAGGAGGCAAATGCTCACAATTGCCGCAATTACAGAGAACTAAGATCCTGATATTGGTTAATGACATCAACCAATTGGGGAAAATAGAGTTGCCTCTGTAGTTCCATATCTCTAAACACTCTAAATTAAGAGGTGGTTGCAAGGCTTCAAGAAGTTGTTCATCCTCCTCATTCGCTCCCTCCCCTTCCCCATCCCTATCAAAACTAAGACTCAAATCGAGGAGGTTTTTCATTTTGTCAAGTTCTAATCTCTTGGCCTCATCCACATCTGACACATTACCCAGCCTATCCATACGACATCCCCGGAGGAGTTTAAGATGTTTCAGAGATCCAATGGTACAACCTTGGCTATGATGAACAAACTTTGTTAATCTCCGGAGATTGGTTAATCTCGAAATCCCTTCTGGCATCAACCACAACGATTCCGTGCAATGATTCAGTAAATACATCATGTTTATAAGCTTTCCAATCCCCTGTGGTAATTCTTTAAGTTTTCTACAGCAGCCAACGTCTAAAATTTGTAGATTATACAACCCACATAACCCCTCTGGTAGCTTTTCCATATTCTGACCAGACAAATTAATGTATCTTAAATGCACCAATTTTTCTACACTTGTTGGAATCTCTCCAAGCAACTGAAATCCACAAAACTGCCAAATACCAGCACTTAAATCTAATACCCTTAAACACGTCAGTTTACGAAATAACTCCGCTAGAACCTCATTAATCGAAGAATAGTCAAGTCTGTGAATTCTATTACATTCAGTTAAGAGGCTGCGCAATCTTTGAAACCTAAAAATGGAGACAGGAATTGGAACCTCCTCACCAAACGTTAACATTGAATGACAAACTTTCATGTGAAAAGAGTCTATGAGCGATTGTTCAGGACCATTAGGTACTTCAATGGTAAAACATTCGCCCTTGCTAACAAATTGGGCAAAATCATGCACTATATCATGCATCTTGCACCTTATTACATTGCCAAGGTCATCTTTCTCAAACTCTTGGAAGAAAGAGCGCGATGCTAAGATGTCAAAGTATTCTTCACCAATTATCTCCATCTCTTTGTTTTTTTTCCCACCCAGGTAACCTTGAGCCATCCATAATCTAATTAATTCATATTTGTACATCCGATAATTCTTTGGAAAGATGGCACAATATGAAAAGCAACGTTTTACCATAGAAGGCAAATCATTGTAACTCAACAACAGCGGTGCAAAAAGACTTTCCTCCAACTCTTCTTGTTCCCACGTCTCGATATCTAACACATATTGCCACTCTTCTTTAGTATCTTTAGAGAGCAAGAGACTCCCTATTGTCTTTGCTGCAAGAGGTAAACCTTTGCACTTGCGAACAATATTTCGTCCAATTTGTTCTAATCTTTCACGTTCTTCATTTGACCTACCAAAAAATGCTAATCGCTCAAACAAGGACCAACATTCCTCTTCAGCCAATTTACCCACACGGATAATAGTTGATCTCATCACGCGCGCAACAATTGCCTTACGTGTGGTTATCAAAATCTTACTTCCGTGAAGACCATTCTTTAAGCAACGGTAAAATGGTTCCCACTTACTGTAATCTTCTGTCCACACGTCGTCTAAGATGAGAAGAAATTTCTTGCCCATAATAATGTTTTGAATACGATTGATAAGAGATTGAAATTCGACTAAATTGCATCTAGATTCTTCTACAGCTTCAATAATTGCTCCGGCAATTCTAATCTGATCAAAATTTTCTGACACACAGACCCAAATTCTTCGATCGAAAGTTCTTTTAACTTCCTCATTGTTGTAAGCAAGTTGAGCGAGAGTGGTTTTGCCGATGCCACCCATCCCTACAAGTGAGATGATGCGGAGGCCTTCTTGCTCACTACTAGTCCCGCAAACCAACTTACTTATTAAAGTATCCTGCTCCTCGACTCGACCAATTATCTCAGACTCATCAATTAAGGAGACACTTGGTTCTCGCTTTGGTGTCTCAGTACTATTCATCACAGTCACATTAAAACTAAACATGTCTTTCTGTTTGGCAAGGTCGTTAAGTTTTTCATTAATTTCTTGTATCTTGAGAGCTATATCACGACGTAGGAAGACTTGTTTGAAACCAAAGCAAGGGGCGGGAAAGAAGGAACATACCTTCTGAGGAGCAAGAGCATTCTCACCAACACCCTCGATACGCAGTTTCTGCCTTGCAGTGTTCCACTCATCCAACACATCTTCAATGTCGTAGGATACGTCTTTGAGCTGATCCAGCCAGACTCTAACAGTTTCCTCCTTAAATTGCCTTTTCTCTGCATCATTCAGCACAGCTTGAATGGCTTGAAGATTGCCAGTAAGCCTTTTGACTTCAGTTCCGACACCCGTTACTAGCCTCACCGGTTCTTTCATCTCTTTAGCAGTAAACGAAATCAGCTGCTCCAAGAGAGGGGAAATGATGGCATCAACCATGGTGAAAGAAGAGAATATCTTATGTAGGTTTGCTGTGAAAATTGTTGAAATTAAGGAGCTATCAATTGTGTTGTGAGTTAAGATACCGCTATATGTTATTCTTATACTGCTTCCGTGGAGCCAATGATATAATTATATCTTCAATTCAGCCCATGTGAAAGTGAAATGTAACAAATTAAAAGTAACGTTGTCGTTAATTACTTGCATTATTGCAAACTAAATAAATAACTAAACAAATTGATCTCTGTTTGTGCAATGAGTTATAGTCAGCCAGCGTTTCTCTTTGTGCTCTTGATGACGAATCATATCATAAACATTTGATAATTATGCATTATTGACTTGAGTCAATAATGATTCCCATAATTTTCTAGTGATGGAAACATTATCTTTGTCTTTGGGATTCAATCCTCTGTTTTCCAACTTCCACTTTTGCTTTTGACCGAAAGCCCGAAATTTGCAAGAAAAAAGTAGGCAAAGGATGCCCCACACGCCTTGAATAAATTGTCAATCATTTTGTTTCGTGGTCTCTTTTTCCTCAATTTCCAGAAGGTTTGATTCCTTCTTTTTTCAAATTAATGATAAACTGAAGGTTATAAAGTTATGTAAATGGAGTGGGCATGGTCGGCCACTAATCTTTTCACCCACAAAGAGAGACTTTGAGCACTTAATTGTTGTATTATGCACATTACAAACGAAAATCCACAAAGGTAAAAGGGATCTATAAATCATCAAATTAAAAATTAAATTACAGATAGAACAAATGCTGTCTTTAATCAATTTTGTGATGAGTCACCACTTTAGTTCAAGAAAGAACATGAAGAAGATCTCTTGCATTCGTTATCTTTAATTTGGAAAATTCATCAAGGACCCCTGATTTATCAAAATTTGATTTTGGGTGTGTTAGATATCTTTGGCCAAGCTTCCCCCTTGCAATGTTCTTGTTGGATAGGACAAATAAAAAATTCCAAACTCTGCAGTGTTATTGTCCGAAGAAGGTGGTAGGGCAGTGCCTTTAATTTGGGCA
This sequence comes from Swietenia macrophylla, assembly GCA_032401905.1. Lineage (NCBI taxonomy): Eukaryota > Viridiplantae > Streptophyta > Magnoliopsida > Sapindales > Meliaceae > Swietenia > Swietenia macrophylla. The sequence continues at coordinate 5,076,322 of CP135574.1, read as the reverse complement.
ATCGGTTATCTTCAACAAAGAAATAATCCCACTCCTCCAGTTCATTCATTCCCCAAAAAATCGATGCCTGCGTGTGACGATGTTTAGGTTTCGGAATTGTCACCTCTGAATTCAATCATTTGGTTTTTAATTTTTCTTTTTTTTTTTTTTTTAGTTCTTTACTTTTCAGTTACAAATCCATACTCTCAACCTGGCAAATTTATCTATAGGCAAATAATAAATTGCTTGAACCAATCTTCTATTGAGACCGAACTTGATCTGAAAATGGAATTCAGGGAAAAAGAAATATCTACTCAAAAGACGTGTAAATGAAACCCACTTCTTCATTTGAGAGATTTGGTGACAACTCAGGTAGAGGTAGTCCAATTTGAACAGTGAAATCCGGGCTATAGTGACTTGCGGTGAATGATGACTCCTCTCCGTTCTCAACATACCCTTAAGTTATTGGGGTTATTTTTGAACTAGGTTCTCCACTTTCCAAGTGCTAAACTAGATTTTTCAGGAAAGTTGAGAACTTGTAGTTAAGTGGTGTAAGATTTCATTTTCACCTTCTTCAACAATGCATAAGCACGTTAAAGTGGATGCTGAAATGAGAATAAGAATTCAATTGCATTGCATAAGTTATGTGACAGAGAAGACAAGGCAAATCCATATGATCAGAACAACTGAAAATGCATACGAGCTCCTGTTACATACATTGTTTCATCAAGCTGTTCATTCTTATTTTACACGATTCATGCTTAAATTGTTACTGCTTCAGGGCTCTGGTCTTAAGTGTTTCCCTTGCTCAAATTGAAATATGAATGACAGAGAGTTGGCAGCAACTTATGGAAACATTTGTCTTTTTCTTTGAAATTCAATGCTCTGTTTTCCAACATTCTACTTTTTATTTCACTGGACGTCCGAAATTTCGAGGAAATTAGTAGGCAAAGGAGTCTCCACATGCCTTGTGTATTTGTCAATCATTTTGTTTTGGGGTCCTAATACATAATACATGAGAATAATTTTCTTTTAATTTGAAAAAAAGGATACCCTAATTATGCTTATTATCATCACGTTTATTATTAAAATTGATCCTTTTTTATGGGATATTTTATTTTATGATAATTAATGTTATTAATGAGTTCATGTATGAGATATGTTATCATAATTAAAATGAACTGTCAATTTTCTGAGTAAAGTTTCTGTAAATTCCTCCTGGAAGAAATGAATAATCCTAGTAATCCGAAATTTCCAGGAAAAAAGTAGCCAACCATATGCCTTGTATAAATTGTCAATCATTTTTGTTTTGTTGTCCCTTGTCCGAAGGTTTGATTCCTAATAATATACGAGTGGTGCTCTGGTCTTAAGTGATTCCTTTGCTCAAATTGAAAGATGAATGATAGAGAGTTGGTCATTGTGAATGGCAGCAACTTTTGCTGAAACCCGCAGCAGGACGCAACCCCCACCCCACCATAATACTTTGCACTGCACTGCTGCTGCCTGGGAAAGATTTTATACTCTTGATGAGACTAATACTTCAAATGTGATGACTAAAGACATAAAATTAAAGTAGAATACCTTGCTGCATTTAGAGAATATATTCTACCTTCAATTTCATTTCCTTGAGCTCTGTTTCTGTTTTTGGTTCAAACCGAATATGAAATACCGATATCAATGGAAAAAGATAGAAATAATTTCTACAAATTAGATAAATCAGCCAGATCTCTCCAGTGTAGAAGCAAAGCTAGAATTACCGGAACCACAGAAACACCACTTGTAAGGTTTGCAATCCTACGATTAAACTTCTCTTTTTGATAGTCTTACTTTGCTGCGTGCATCATTGCACAATGATTACCAAGGAGTAGCAAGTTTAATGATGAAGATGTAGGAAAGAAATATTTGAACTAAAATCACCCCGAGAAGGTTCCAGATCTGTTAAGTCTTTTTTTTTTTTAGTGCATTTTGTTTACTTCACCTATGATGGTTGTTGTTTCCTAGAGAGAACAACTTTGGCAGCATGTACTTCCATCACCTACAGTGGTTGAAGTATTTGGACACTAAATTTGAAATACAAAACAATAGAAAACATAACAAGAGAAGAAATTACCTGGCTGGGGGTGAAATTATCACAAGACGATATTGGGAATGTGAGATATCTTTGGAAGAAAATAACAGAGGAAGATAAAAATGAGAATTAGGCATTACCACCTGTAATTTAAGACCATAAGTTTGCCAATGGGCATTATATACAGTTTGGACTTAAACAGGAAAACAGAAAATGCAATCTAGCTGTCTCTTCTCTGCATATCATTCTAATGTCTGCTTAGAGTGCGGTACCACAGATAAAACTGTTACAACAACCGAGTAGATATGGTTTCAGTAACTGGCTATTCAATTGAAATAAAAAAATTAGCAAGATCAAAGCATCAATTCTGTGAAGTGACAAGGGATTTTCAGTTCATTTGCCTCTCACAACCATTGTATGGCATCACATTGTGAATTTCAGCCTTATTCTTTCTGCAATTTGTTTCTCAATAAGCAAGAGAATTCAAGCTATCAAGCAGATCAAAATAATTCCTGGATCGAGTAGAGTTTCATTCATCATTGTGGCTTGTCTCAGAAGATGATGCAGTCTATTAACTAGTCAGATCTATACATGAGTGTTTCTGGATATAATCTTCATGGCGAACTTGGCCTGTATCCATAACCTGATGATATACACAAACGAAAAAAAAAAAAAATAACTTAAGCAATCAAATTTAGTAAAGTTAATCTTTAGGGTCAAAATAGTGAAGAAAATGATAGTGTTGATAATAAAAACCTGAGTTATATATCCATAGGGTTTCCAGCAGCCTCAGGTTCAGGTTCTTTAATACGTGGAAAGTCTTTGCAACAAAAGCTTCATTTCTCCAAGCAACATCTTACCACCTGTAAGTTTAAGACCATAAGTTTGCTAATAGGTATAGCAAGAGGCTGTCTCTTCTCTACATATGATTCTAATGACTTCTTTATAGTACAGTACTACAGATAAATTCATCTTGAAGCACCAATGAATCAGAATGTCACCTTTGTCAGATCAATAATACCAGCAGCTATCAGATGCTCATGTTTCCTAGTATCAACATTGTAATCGTACTTGGGATTGGCACTGGATATATATCACCTGAATGCGCAAACAGAAAAAAGAAATAGCTATGTTCAACCATTAAATTTATGCGAAGTTATATGAATTGACATATCTTTGTTGCATTTAGAGGATCTTGTACCCTCAATTGTTAAAATTACAACACCAACACGTGATGGGTCTTATTTGACCAAGTCATTAGCATAATGGTTAGTGGATTTGTTTGCTACCAAGTCTAGTGTTAGTGGAGTTAGTTTTTACCAAGTCTTATTTGAGTTCTGTTACTGACGTGAAATCATGGGTGTGATATAGTAAAGCAACATGGCATTCTCTTGTATGTCCCTATAAGGTAGACAATGTGCACCGAATAAATTAGTTCTCCTTCTTTGTAGTACTCAGTAGGACTGTTTTGCTATCTTCTTTTCAACATCAGTTTCTTTTCATAAACTCTGTTTATGTTTTTGTTTGCGCTACGAACCAGATATGCAACATAGATATCAATGGGAAAGATATAAAAATCAAATTATATAAATTAGATAATTCTGCCAGGCCCTGTATTGCTTAGAAGCAAGTGAAGCAAAAGAATTACCTGAATCAAAGCAAGTCCACTTTAAAAGTTTACCAAATGTTTTTCCTTAAACTTTCCCTTTCCTTATTGTGATACATTGATTATCGGAGAGAAGGAATCCAAATTATGAAGATTAAAAAAAAAATCACCTCTCCAAGGTTCAAGATTTGTGCAACTCTTTATTTATTGAATGTTGTGTGCTGGCTTCATCAAAAAATGAATTTGAAGAAAAAACATTCTACATGTACAAGTTAATGAATTGTGAATATTAGTTTGCCCAAAATGGAAAGTTTCCACCACAAGCAGATGATGCTTATAGCTCACTAGCTATATGGTTGCAAAATTATCCTATTTACTGAGTTGATAATAAAATTCATTTACTTGTTGAGTTATAATCTGGTAAAATATAAAAATAAAAATTAGTGGTTGATGTAACTGGATTTTCCTGACAATACCCTATTATAGTGTTTGACCCTTTTTTTCTATTACCTTTTAAGTAGATTACAAATAACAGGTAACTAATACAGAGGTGGAGAAGTAATTAATTACCTGGTGGGGGTGATTGTAAATGCAGCCGTCCCTTTCAGAATTCATCTTTGGCCAATCCTCTCCTGTTCCCTTCCCGTAACGTTCACATAGAATAAGACACTCTGTAATTATCAAACTCTGCAGTGTTGTTGTCCGGTGGAGGTGGTCGGGCGGTGCCTTTAATTTGGGGCAGTCATATGTCTTCATCGTGGAAAGACGTGGCATGATTTTTCCTTTTCTTTGAGATGAGAAAAGGAACATCACATTGAGATGCGATAGCCACCAAGGGAGACAATAGAGAGCCACCAAAGGAGAAAGAGAGTGATGCTAAGGGAGAAAGAACAGACAAGATAGAGAAGATTATCAAACAAGGACATTGAATTTGGATAAAGCCATCTAACAACTTGCAAGAACTAAGTGCTTCTCTACTTTTTTTGTTTATTTTTCCATTGATGTCAAACTTAATTATAATAATTTTATTTTATTAGTTATGAATTAAGCTTTATATTCTAGGCCTATGATGTAGTCAAATTAAGATGATTTGATTTTTATCTTTTTCAATTCATTAAATTTTTTTATTATTGGTTGAGTGTTTCATTATTATTATTTATTCTTTTAATTAATTGACCACTAATTAGATGTTTTGATTGCACATTGATGCATTAAAACAGGATATTAGGAATATATTTGTATCCTTTGTGTAATCAATGCATTTAACTCATGAACTTAATATATCTTTGATTATGATAATTTACATAAAAATATAGTGAATTGATAGATTAAAAATATTTTTATTACAACCCTAAAAAATACAACATTTAGATTTACCTTGCATTCTTGGCAATTTACTTAAGAGGATCTTCTACCCTCAATTTCTTTTCTTAAACTCTGTTTCTGTTTCTGTTCTGTTTGTGCTCCAACCCAGATATGCAACAAAGATATCAATGGAAAAAAAAAAAATATATATATATATATAGGAATCAAATTCTATAAATTAGATAAATCAGGGGACCCTGTACTGTTTAGCAGCAAGTAAAGCAAAGAATTACCTGAATCAAAGCAGCAGGTAACCACCTTAAAGTTTAGCAATCTATGGTCATTGAACTTTTCTTTTCCATAGTCTGCTCTGCTGCTTGCATCGTGATACATTGACTATCAAAGAGTAAGAATCCAAAAATTATGACGATACACCAAAGAATGAGTTTAAAAAAAAATAAAAATTCATCCCAGGGAGGTTCAAGATCTGTGCAACTCTTTTATTTACTGGATCTTGCGTGTTGGCTTCATGCCTGGCGTACTTGTCTAAGAACCAGACATTATATAATCTTTGGCACCTTTCCCGGAACCATTCCTCTCCTCTGATTGGTTGCATTGCTGTGCTATCTTCCTGTATTCCAAGAGAAAATCAGACGTCTAAATTTAAAGTTGAAGAAAGAACTTTATACATGTACAAATTAATGGATTGTTAATTTTTGCCCGCATGGTACAAGGTTATATGTAAGTAGAGAACATATACCTTCTCTATTGGAGAATAAAAGGGATTGCAAAAATTCTTGCTCTGCAAATTCGCTTCGTCTCTACTGCCCCTATAATGTTAATATTAATATTTATACTGTATAAGCACATGTACTTCAAGATCATTTGTAGTGAATGCGTGCAAGAGAAAAGGAAAAAAGTGTCTAGAAGGCTGTACTAGATACCAGAGTCAATTACCCTTTCCGTATTTCGGAAACGAATTACTCAAGGCAACCCCATTGAGTGCTTCCGAAGCTCAGATAAGCCAAAAATTGAATGTTATGAGCCCATGGGGGTAATTGCTGCTTGTGCCTGAAATAGTTGTGATATGGGATATTAATTTTCCGAAAGAAAAATAAAAAATTGGAAATAAAATTAATGGCTGAAGTACGAAACATTGGAAAAAGTAACATATTCCTTGCAATACCCAATTAAAGAATTTGATTTTTTTTTTAATTTTAATTATTCAAGTAGATTGCAAATAACCAGTAACTAAAACAGAGAAGAGGAAATTACCCGATTGTAAGTGCAGCGGTTCGTTTCAGGACAAGGATTCATCAAGGACCCCTTTCCACTTCTTCTTATTCAATTATGGTATGGGAATGTGAGATATCTTTGGCCAATCCTCTCCTGTTCCCTTTCTGTAGTGTTCAGCTAGAATAGGACACCCATTAATTTCCAAACTCTGCAGTGTTGTTTTCCGAAGGAGGTGGTCGGGCAGTGCCTTTAATTTGGGGCAACTAATTATCTTCAACGTAGAAAGGCGTGGCATGATTTCTCCTTTTCTTTCAATCCCGGAATCCCACTCTTCCCATTTATGCATCCACCTAAGTTCGAGCCATTTCAATTTGGGAAAGGAAATAATAGACGAGGATGGAGAGGAAGATGAACTATTATTACATTCTATTCCCAAAAATTCATTGCCCACTTTTTTCAAACTCTGAAATCCATTTATAATGAGTTCTACAAGGGAGGGCAATTTTCCCAGAGGAGGCAAATGCTCACAATTTTTGCACGAATAGAGACGTAAAATGCTCATATTGGTTAATGTCATCATCCAATTGGGGATAATAGAGTTGCCTCTGTAGTTCCAAATATCTAAATCCTTTAAATTAAGAGGTGGTTGTAAGGCCTCAAGAAGTTGTTCATCCTCTTCATTCTTCCTTTCCTCTCCTCCATCCCCATCAAAATCAAGAGACAAAACAAGGAGGTTTTTCTTTTTGTCAAGTTCTAATCGAGTAGCCTCACTCACATCTGACACATTCCCCAGCCTACACAAGCCACACTGCCGGAGGAGTTTAAGATTTTTCAGAGATCCAATGGTACAACCGTGGCTATCATGAACAAACTTTGTTATTCTCCGGAGATTGGTCAATCTCGCCATCCCGACTGGCATCAACCACAGGGAATGAGTTAAGTTGTTCTCTAAATACCTCAAGTTTATTAACTTTCCAATTCCCTGTGGTAATTCTTTAAGTTTAGAACAACAGCTTACTTCTAAATTTTGTAGATTATACAACCCACATAACGCCTCAGGTAGCTTCTCCATTTTCTGACCTGACAAATTAATGTATCTTAAATGCACCAATTTTTCTATATTTGCTGGTATCTCTCCAAGTAAATCAAATTTAATTATTTGCCGAAAACTTGCACTTAAATCTAACACCCTCAAACATATCAATTTATGAAATAACTCCACTAGAACCTCATTAATCGAAGAATAGTCAAATGCATCACCTTTAAGTAAGAGGCTACGCAACCTTTGGAACTTACAAATGGAGACAGGGAATGGAACCTCTTCACCAACCGTTAACATTGAATGACAAACTTTCATGTGAAAAGAGTTTATGAGGGATTCTTCAGGACCATTAGGTACTTCAATGGTGAAACATTCGCCCTTACTAACAAATTGGGCAAAATCATGCACTATGTCATGCATTTTGCAGAATGTAACATTACCATCATTATCTTTCTCAAGCTCTTGGAAGAAGGAGCGGGTTGCCAAGATTTGAAAGTATTCTTCACCAATGATCTCCATCTCTTTGTTTTTTCCCCCATCCAAGTAACCTTGAGCCATCCATAATCTAATTAATTTATCTTTCCAAATCAAATAATCCTTTGGAAAGATGGCACAATATGAAAAACAACGTTTTACCATAGAGGGCAAATCATTATAACTTAATAACAAAGATGCAAAAAGACCTTTCTCCAACTCTTCTTGTTCCCATGTCTCGCTATCTAAGACATATTGCCACTCTTCTTCGGTATCTTTTGATAGTAAGAGACTCCCTATTGTCTTCGCAGCAAGAGGCAAACCTTTGCACTTGCGAACAATACTTCGTCCAATTTGTTCTAATCTTTCACATTCTTCATTGGACCTACCAAAAAATGCTAATCGCTCAAACAAGGACCAACATTCCTCTTCAGCCAATTTATCAACGGAGATAATATCAGTTGATCTCATCATGCGTGCAACAACTATCTTACGCGTGGTTATCAAAATCTTACTTCCGTGAAGACCATTCTTCAAGCAACGGTAGAATGGTTCCCACTTACTACAATCTTCTGTCCACACATCATCTAAGAATAGAAGAAATTTCTTGCCAATGATAATGTTCTGAATACGATTGATAAGAGCTTGAAATTCGACCAAATTACATCTGGAGTTTTCTACAGCTTCAATAATTGCTCCGGCAATTCTAATCTGATCAAAATTTTCTGACACACAAACCCAAATTCTTAGATCAAAAGTTCTTTTAACTTCTGCATTGTTGTAAGCAAGTTGAGCGAGAGTAGTTTTGCCGATGCCACCCATCCCTACAAGTGAGATGATGCGGTGGCCTTCTTGGTCACTACTACTCCCGCAAACCAACTTACTTATTAAATTATTCTGCTCCTGGACTCGACCAATTATCTCAGACTCATCAATTAAGGAGACACTTGGTTCTCGCTTTGGTGTCGCGGTAGTATTCATCACAGTCACATTAAAACTGAACATGTCTTTCTGTTTGGCAACGTCGTTAAGATTTTCATTAATCTCTTTTATCCTGAGAGCAATATCACGACGTAGAAAGACTTGTTTGAAACCAAAGCAAGGGGCAGAAAACAAGGAACGTACCTTCACAGGAGCAAGTGCATTCTCATCAACACCCTCGATTTGCAATTTCAACCTTGCGGTGATCCACTCATCCAACACATCTTCAATGTCGTAGGATACGTCTTTGAGCTGATCCAGCCAGATTCTAACAGTTTCCTCCTTAAATTGCCTTTGTTCTGCATCATTCAGCAGAGCTTGAATGGCTCGAAGATTGCCAGTAAGCTTTTTGATTTCCCTTCCGACACCAGTTACTAGCGTCACCTGTTCTTTCATCTCTTTGGCAGTAAAGGAAATCAGCTCCTCCAAGAGAGGGGAAATGATGGCATCAACCATGGTGGAAGATGAGGATATCTTATGTATGTTTGCTGCAAAAATTGTTAAAATTAAGGAGCTAACAATTGTGCTGTGAGTTAAGATACCGCTGTATGCTTCATTTCCTATACTGCTCAATTATTTAATTACGAGAGAGTAATTAAATATTACTCACGCGGTAATATCATTTATGATAAAAGAAACAAATTTATTAGTGATGAATTAAAATAATTAATAAAAAATTTCATTATTTAATTAATATAGTGAAAAAAATTTATATAATATTTTATTTATTTTTTTTGACTACTATTAATAAATATATTTTTCTCACCTTATTGATTGGATAGTCCCAGCACGTTAGCAATGCTGACATAATGAGATTGCTGACGTGTTAAAATCATCAAATCAATAAGATGAAAAAAATATATTCACTAGTGGTGAGTTAAAAAAGTCATTAAAAAATTTCATTATTCAATTAATATAGCGAAAGAAATTATTTAATTGTCTTTAATTCATGAGAAAGTGATATATAATAAATTAAAAATGAGAAAGAAAACTGCATCTCAGATGATAGCCAGGTTGTCTTAAGTTGTAATGGAAGACCAAGTAAACAGCTGTGGATCTATTGATCATTTAATCAATCAACTTAATTCCACCTAACCCATTAACTAGTACTTGGATTGTTGGATTGTTTGTTTGGATGCATGTATTATTTACAAATTAATGCCATTTACTGACATCTTGAATGCACTAACCAATTATGAGGAAGATGTTTCCAATTAAAACAAATCTATAAAAGTTAAAGCATTAGGTTTGAGACCTCTTGTTGCTTGGGGAAGAGTTCCCACTCTGTCCATCCACCGCACGCCAACATAAATAATAACACCAAGTTCAAGATTTAATTCAAAAGATACCAAACATAACGTTGTCGTTAATCAATTTGCTAGTCCTACCTTTAATAAAGTTTTTGTATTCTTCCGCAGACTTGCCAAGAAATTTCTTGCATTACTGGAAATTAAATACATGACTAAACCAATTGATCTCTGTTTGTGCCATTGAGTTCTGGTCAGCTCGCCTTTCTGTTTGTGCTCTTGTTGACGAATCATAAACATTTTATAATTATGCATTATTGACTTGAGTGAATAATGATTCCCATAATTTTGAAGTGATGGAAGCATTATCTTTTTCTCTGAAATTCAATCCTCTGTTTTCCGACCTTCTACTTTTTCTTTTACAAGAAAGTCCGAAATTTCCAGGAAAAAAACGTAGGCAAAGGTGTCCCTACACGCCTTGCATAATTGTCAATCATTTTGTTCTGTGGTGATTTTTCCACAATTTTCTGGAGAAGGTTGGTTCCTACATTTTTAAAATTAATGATAGACCGAAGGTTATAGAGTTGATGTAAACGGAATCGGCCACTCATAACATTCTTGTTGAAAAAGACAAAACAAAAAATTTACAATCTCTGGAGTGTTATTGTCCGAAGAATGTGGTCGGGCAGTGTCTTTAATTTGGGCAATCGGTTATCTTCAGCAAAGAAATAATCCCATTCCTCCAATTCATTCATTCCCCAAAAACCGATGCCTGCATGTAACGATGTTTATGTTTCGTAATTGTAACCTCTGAGTTCAATCATTTGGTCTTTAATATTCCGGTTTTAGTTCTTGACTCTCAACCTTGCACATTCTAGTACGGTGAAGTTAATGTCAAGTCACGTCAACATTCTCGTTGAGTTTGTATATTTACCTACAGTTGAAGCTAAACAAATGATAAATTGCTTGAACCAATCTTCTATTGAGGCCGAAGTTAAGCTGAAGATGGAACCACACATTCAGGAAAAAGAAACATCTAATCAAAAGATGTGCAAATGAAACCACCCACTTCTCCATTTGAGAGATTAGGTAACAAGTCTGGTAGTGATAGGCCAATTTGAACACTGAAATTTGGCTGGAGTGACTTGCAATGAATGATGACTCTTCACTTTCCAAGTACTGAACTAAATTTTTCAGGGAAGTTAAGAACTTGTTATTTAGTTGTGTCAGGTTCATTTTCACCTCCTTCAACCATGAATGAAAAGATAAAAGAAGAACTGATCTTATAGCTGAAATAACATTTTGTTAGAATTATAAGGGTAAGTTAATATTAAGGTGATGAAGACGATATGTACTTCAAGATTTTTTTTTTTAAGGCAAAAAAATGTCATCAAATTTTGAAAAAAAGAAGCTGACAAGTAAAGAAGGCAGAGTTTGCATTTCTTGTAGGGAAAAAATAAGTTCAAAATAAATTAATAAAGTTTATGGTTTCTTCATCAGACTTGAAAAGAAATTAAGTGCATTATTGCAAATTAAAGAATTACAATATGAAAAGCCAACGAAATTGACTTGTGTTTGTGCGTAGAATAAGTTATGGTGGAGAAAAGGGAAGTAAAAGATCCTTTTTCTGCAAATTCCATCTGTGTGTACATACTAACCCAGTAATATTAACATAAATATTTCATAATGATATGTAGCAACAACCTGTTGGTTATGTTTTCCAAAATTATGTTTTATTTTTAAGCATAAAAAATAGCAAACAAACAGGTTTTATTGAGCCAAAATTATCTATTGCTTGAACCAATCTTCTGTTGAGAGGCTGAACTTAAATTGAAAATGGAACCACATATTCAGGAAATAAAAATCTCGGTCTCCAGGATGGCCGAGTGGTAAAGTGGCCACCTCTTCATTTCAGGGATTCAGTAACAAGTGAGAGTAGAAATTGTCCAATTTGAACACTGAAATATGGGATGCAATGACTTGCGATCAATGATGACTGATCTCAATTCTGGTTGTGGGTATGATTACCCTAATTCTTCACTTTTCAAGTGCTAAATTAGATTTTTTGGGAAAGTTCAGAACTTGTTATTAAGTTGTGTCAGATTTCATTTTCACCTCCTTCAACAATGCATAAACACGTAAAAATGGTAGCTGATATGAGAGATTTGCAACATGTATCAGTATAACACTATGTCGAAATTCTGAATAAAAAATCAACTGCATTGCATAAGTTATTAACAAAGAAGACAGGGCAAAATTCATACAATCAGAAAATAGAATAGCAAAATTAATAAAGCATGAAATGAAGTAAAGACATTCCATATACAAGCCGCATAAACATTGTGCTTCTTAAGCGAGGGGAAGTATATGGAATTGAAGTAAAGCTCTGCCGTAACAACTGAAAATACATACGAGCTCTTGTTACATGAGCTACCCTTTTCTCTTCGTTAGATTTCCCATTTCACCCTTGTTGGCATTTGTAGTGCAAAATCAACATTGTTTCATCACGCTGTACATTCCCATTTTCCACTGTTCATGCTTCAATTGTTACTGCTGGTCTTGACGAATTCCTTTGCTCAAATTGAAAGATGAATGATTGAGAGTTGGCCATTGCGAATGGCAACAACTTTTGCTGAAAGCCGCAGCAGGATGCAACCACCACCAACCATAATACTTTGCTCTGCTGCTGCCTAGGAAATATTTTATACTCTGAATGAGACTAATACTTCGAATGTGATGACTGAAGCTACAAAATTAAAGTAAAATACCTTTGCTGCATTTATAGAATCTTCCACCTTCAATTGCTTTTCCTGAAGCTCTGTCTCTTTTTGTGATCCAGCCAGGATATGCAATACCGATATCAAAGTAAAGCTAGAATTACCTGAATCACAGCAACACCAACTGAAAGGTTTGCCATCCTTCGATTGAACTTATCTTTTTCAAGTCTTACTTTCTGCCTGCATCATTATACAATGATTATCAAAGAGTAACAAGCTGAATGATGAAGATTTAGGAAAGAAATATTTGAACTAAAATCACCCCAAGAAGGTTCCATATCTGTCAAGTCCATTTTTAGTGCATCCTGCTTACTTCCCCTACGATGGTTGTCGTTTCCTTAGAGAGAACAACCTTGGCAACGTGCACTTCCATCACCTACGGTGGTTGTCCCAAGATATCCTGAATGTACCTTGTAAAGTTATTTTATTGCCCAGATACTGAAAATTACTGTCAAAAAATATTGGACTAACCTCCAGTCCTGTCAGGATGGAACATCATCAAGATTGTCTTTCGTTCTCTCTAAATCAAGAGGGGCAAAAGTTAGACTTTTAATTGAGGCAATGCTTCAGAAAAACAGAAAAACAGGATGGCAATATCATCGAGATATTGGCCACAGTAACATGCTAATAATTTACCTCTTTCAACATCAATTTTATCAAGTTCAGCCACCACAGGTTTAGTGGTTTTCTTAAAAATCCTTGTAATTTGAATTGAATGGAAGGTGAATCAGCCAGTACACAAACATTTAACATACCATAACAATCAATCAAATCCATATATATTTTCAAAATAATAATGGTAGAAGTATTTGGACATTCAATTTGAGATACACGATAATATAAAACATAGCAAGAGAAGAAATTACCTGCTTGGGGTTGAAGTTATTACAAAACGCTATTGGAATTGTAAATATCTTTTCAATCTACCACTGTTCTCTTCCCATAAAGTTCAGCAAGTATAGAGATGACTGAATTTAAAAACTCTGCAGTGTTGTTATCCGAAGAAGGTGGTGCGGCATTGCCTTAATTTTGGGCAATGAATAATCTTCAATAAAGAAAGACTAGGCATCATTTCTCCCTTCCTTTTGTCCCCATAGTCCCACTCCTCCCATTTATCCGTCCACTGAAGTTGCTGCGATTTCAATTTGGGGAAGAAAATAACGGTTGAAGATAAAAATGAGGATTAGGCATTACCACCTTTAATTTATGACCATAAATTTGCTAATAGGAACCATATACAGTTTGATTTAAACAGGAAAACAGAAAATGAAATGTTGCTGTCTCTTCTCTGCATATGATCCTAATGTCTGCTTTACAGTGCAGTACCACAAATAGATCTGTTCCAACAACTGAGTAGATATGGCTGCAGTAACTGGATATTCAATTTGAAATAAAAAACATTGGTAAGGTCAAAGCATCAATTCTGTGAGGTGACAAGGGATTTTCAGTTCATTTGCCTCTCACAAACATTGTATTGCATCAGTGTGAATTTCAGCCTCATTCTTTCTGCAACTTTTTTCTCAATAAGCAAGAGAATTCTAGCTATCAAGCAGATCAAAATAATTCCTGGATCGAACAGAGTTGCATACGTCCATATGGCTTGTCTCAGAAGATGATGCAGTCTATTAACTTGTAAGATCATACATGAGTGTTGCTGTAAATAATCTTCATGCTGAACTTGGCCTCAATAAAATCAGTACCATAACCTGATTATATACACAAGCGAAAAAAAATCTTAAGCAATCAAATTTAGTAAAGTTTAATCTTTAGAGTGACAATAGTGAGGCAAATGATAGTTTTGATAATGAAAACCTGAGTTACAAGGTTTTCAGCATCCTCAGGTCAAGGTTCCTTGATGCGAGGAAAATCTTCTCAACAGAAGCTTCATTTCTCCAAGCAACATCTTACCGCCTGTAATTTTAAGACCATAAGTTTGTTAATAGGTATAGCAGGAGGCAGTCTCTTCTCTACATATGATTCCAATGACTTCTTAACTGTACAGTATTACGGATAAATCCATCACTCTGACTTCCTAGTTAGTAGATATATTTGAAGCACCAATGAATCAGAATGTCACCTTTGTCAGATGCTTATGGTTATCAGATGCTTATGTTTCCCAGTATCAGCATTGTAAATGTACTTATGGTTGTCACTGGATATACATCACCTGAATGCACAAACAGAAAAAAGAAATAGTGATGTTCAACCATTAGATTTATGCTAACTTATATGAATTAACATATAGCCAACACAATCACATGCCTTTTCAATTACAACACTTAGATTGACCCTTACATTCTTAACAATTAACTTCAAAGTGTAGCTTAATCACCCTCTTGACAATATCAACGTCAAACTAACAATTATTCATAGGAAATCAAACTGGGAATCATGTTAGAATGACAGATGAATGATAGAAACTTGTCACCTTTTACTCATCCTTGTCAAGAGTATCTTTGTTCCATTTAGAGGATCTTCTACCCTCAATTTCTTTTAAACTCTGTTTCTGTTTCTGTTTGTGCTCTGAACCAGATATGCAACATAGATATGAATGGAACAGATATAAAAATCAAATTCTATAAATTAGAGAAATCAGCCAGGCCCTGTAATGATTAGAAGAAAGTAAAGCAAAAGAATTACCTGAATCAAAGCAAAAACACTTGAGAAGTTTCCCAAATGTTTTTCGTTAAACTTTTCCTTTCCTTAGTCTTGCTCCGCTGCTTGCACTGTGATACATGGATTTTCAGAGAGTAAGAATCCAAATTATCAAGATATAGGAAAGAATGAGTTAAAAAAAAAAAAAAAACCTCTGGAAGTTTCAAGGTTTGCGCAACTCTTTATTTACTGAATCTTGAGTGCTGGCTTCATGCACGACTTGCTTATCACAGAACCAGATATTGAATACTTAGCACCCTCCAGAACCATTCCTCTCCTCTGATTGGTTGCATTGCATTCCTATCTTCTTCTATTCCACAAGAAAATTAGACATCTAAATATAAATTTGAAGAAAGAACATTAGCTGGGGGAGCAATTAATTACCAGGTTGGGGTGATTGTAGTTGCAGCCGTCCGTTTCAGAATTCATCAAGGAAACATATTGATATCGGGAATGTGAGATATCTTTGGCCAATCTTCTCCTGTTCTCTCTCTGTAACGTTCCTTTAGAATAGGAGACACCAAAATTTCCAAACTCTGCAGTGTTGTTGTCTGAAGGAGGTGGTCGGGCAGTGCCTTTAATTTGCGGCAATTATATATCTTCAACTTAGAAAGACGTGGCATGATTTCTCCTTTTCTTCCAATGCCGTAATCCCACTCTTCCCATTCATCCATACCCCAAAGTTCCAGCGATTTCAACTTAGGAAAGGAAATAATAGATGAAGATGAACCATTATTGCATTCTATTCCCAAAAATTCATTACCCACCCTTTTCAAACTCTTAATTTGATCTATAAAGAGTTTTTCAAGAGATGGCAATTTTCCCAAAGGAGGCAAATGCTCACAATTGCCGCAACGACGGAGACTTAAGATCCTGATATTGGTTAATGACATCATCCAACTGGGGCAAATAGAGCTGCCTCTGTAACCCGATATCTCCAATTCCTTTAAATTAAGAGGTGGTTGTAACGCTTCAAGCAGTTGTTCATACTCTTCATTCTTCATTTCCCCTTCGCTATCTCCACCAAAACTAAGACTCAAAACAAGCAAGTTTTTCATTTTGTCAAGTTCTAATCTCTTAGCCTCATCCACATCTGACACACTACCCAGCCTATCCATACGACATTCGCGGAGGAGTTTAAGATTTTTCAGCGATTCAAAGGTACAACCTTGGCTATCATGAACAAACTTTGTTAATCTCCGGAGATTGGTTAATCTTACAATCCCTAATGGCATCAACCGCAACGAATAAGTGTACTGATTTAGTAAATACCTCATGTTCATTAACTTTCCAATCCCCTGAGGTAATTCTTTAAGTTTTCCACACCCGCTAACATCTAAAATTTGCAGATTGTACAACTCACATAACGTCTCCGGTAGCTTTTCCATATCCTGACCTGACAAATTAATGTATCTCAAGTGTACCAATTTTTCTATATTAGTTGGAATCTTTTCAAGCAGCTGAACTCTACTTAACTGCAAAACACTAAAACTTAAATCTAGTACCCTTAAGCATGTCAATTTACGAAATAACTCCGGTAGAACATTGTTAACCGAAGAATAGTCAACTCTATTTCCTTCAATTAACAGACTGCGCAGCCTTTGGAACCTGCAAATGGATGCAGGGAATGGAACCTCTTCACAGAAAGTTAACATTGAATGACGAACTTTCATGGGAAAAGAGTTTATGAGGGATTCTTCTCGACCATTAGGTACTTCAACTGTAAAACATTCACCCTTACAAACGAATTGGGCAAAATCATGCACTATATTATGCATCTTGCACCTTATTATATTGCCAAGGTCATCTTTCTCAAATTCTTGGAAGAAAGAGCGCGTTGCTAAGATGTGAAAGTATTCTTCACCAATTATCTCCATCTCTTTGCATTTTTTACCACCCAAGTAACCTTGAGCCATCCATAATTTAATTAATTCATCTTTCTCTATCCGACAATCCTTTGGGAAGATGGCACAATATGCAAAACAACGTTTTACCATGGAGGGCAAATCATTGCAACTCAACATCAAAGATGCAAAAAGACTTTTCTCCAACTCTTCTTGTTCCCATAACTCACTATCTAAGATATATTGCCACTCTTCTTCAGTATTCTTAGAGTGCAAGAGACTACCTATTGTCTTTGCAGCAAGAGGTAAGCCTTTGCACTTGCCTGCAAATTTTTGCCCAATTTGTTCCAATTTTTCACATCCTTCAATTGACCTACCCAAAAATGCTATTCGCTTCAACAACAACCAACATTCATTTTCAGCCAATTCATTGACGGAGATGATATCAGTTGATCCCATCATGCGTGCAATTGTCTCCTTACGTGTGGTAATCAAAATTTTACTTCCATGAAGACCATTCCGTAGACAATGATAGAATGGTTCCCATTTGTTGTAATCCTCGTTCCACACATCATCTAAGATTAGAAGAAATTTTTTTCCTTCGACTGACTTACAAATAGTTTGCATGAGAGCTGCCAATTCTATTGAATTGGAGGTTGGACATTCGAGAGCTTCAATGATTGCTTTTGCAATCCTAAACTCATCATATGAGTCCGACACGCAAACCCATAATGTTTTCTCAAAATTTCTTTTCACCTGGTCATTATTGTAGGCAAGTTGAGCAAGAGTTGTTTTGCCAATGCCTCCCATTCCTACAAGTGAGAGGATATGTAGGCCTGTTTGCTCATCGCTACTCTCGCAGACCAATTTGCCTATCAAAGTATTCTTCTCTATGACTCGACCGCATATCTCGGACTCATCAATTAAGGAGATACTTTTTACACGCTCTGATTTCTCATCAATACTTTTAATCAAATTTGCACTAAAATTAAAATTGTTTTTTGCTTTCGCAATATCATCTAGATTTTCACTGATTTCTTTGATTTTGTGAGCGATGTCGTGACGTAGAACAACTTGCTTGAAATCGCCCAAGCAAGTGGTGGGAAGAAAAGAGCATACCTTTTTCTGAGGAACGAGAGGGTTCTCAGCTCCCTCGATTTGCAATTTCAACCGTGCAGTGTTCCACTCATCCAACACATCTTCCATGTCGTAAGACGCGTCTTTGAGCTGTTCCAGCCAAACTGTAACTGCAGTTTCCTCCTTCACCTGTCTTCGCGCTGCATCAACCAGCACAGCTTGCAGGGCTTGAAGATTGTTGGTAAGCTTTCTTACTTCGTTTTCGACTCCAACAACCAGCCTCACTTCTTCTCGCATCTCTTGATCTATGAACCAAGTCAGTTGTTGCACGAGACTAGAAACAACTGCATCAACCATTCTGAAAGATGATTATTGATTGAGATTGCGGAACAATGGAAATTGATGGGTTATTAGATATCTTGTGTTGCGAAAATGCTGAAAGGAGCAATTCTATACTTATACTGCAAGGAATAAGCCAACTAAAAGAATATTAAAATTAATTTTTTTTGTTGAATTATTGACTTGAGTCAATCATGCTTATTACAACGGTGCCCATCATTTGATAGTGACGGAAACATTATCTTTTTCTTTCAAATTCAATCCCCTGTTTTCCGACATCCTTTTTCTTTCGCTTATTACAACGGTGCCCATCATTTGATAGTGACGGAAACATTATCTTTTTCTTTCAAATTCAATCCCCTGTTTTCCGACCTCCTTTTTCTTTTCACCCAAGGTCCGAAATTTCCAGGGAAAAAAAAGGTAGGCAAAGGAGTTCCAATTCATTCATCACCAGATAATCGAGCTATTTCAATTTGGGGAAGGAAATAGCAGACGAAGATGAGCCCAAGTCATTGATAAGATTATTAATTCTGAGGCTCTTTTATCATGTTTTGTAAGCCAAACAAAACTTAGAAATCTCTAATTTTTTGTGCAAAGTTTTTTGTTTTCTTCCGCAGACTTGCCAAGAAATTACGTACCCTATTGCCAAAATTAAAGGATTATAACAAGCCGACGAAATTGACCTCTGTTTGTGCATATAATGAGTTATGGTCAGCTGGCCTTTCTCTTTCTGCTCTTGTTTTCCGACCCTCTATCTTTTGTTTTCAACTCAAGTCCGAAATTTCTGGGGAAAAGTAGGCAATAGATTTACCTCGATTTCCCACGTCATCAGCACCGAAACCATAGTCAAATTTGTGGTGCACTAAGCACAATGAAATGCAAAAGTTTTCCTGCAAAATTTCAGAAGTTAAAAAATATGTCTGAAAGTCTCATTTATTTTGTAAATCACCAAATTGCAAATTTCATTCAAATCCCAAGTGTTTGAAAACTTATCTCAAATCTCCATTTATTTTGTTTTAATTATTAATAATTTTAATTGACATCTACAATTATTTTAAAATAAAATTATTAATAAAGATTAGAATGATATCATTGAGAAGCAAGCAAGAAGTTTAGAAGTATTAAGATTTTTTTCTTATTATTAATAAAAATTATTTTATTTATCTAAAATTGCTTATTTTAATTATTACTAATTTTATTTAATTATAATTACTAATAATAGGGTCTTGAAATAAGTTTTCAAACTCTTGGGATGTGAATGAAATTTTCTAGTACGATTGATTTACAAATTTAGTGGGCTTCGAGATATTTGTTTAAACATTAGGGATTTGAATGAAATTTTTGAACAATATTTTTCGGATTTCACTATTCACTAAGCACGAAACTGCAAATTTGGCTTCTAGTACCTGAATTATTGGATTGTTTGTTTAGATCCATACATGCATCATTTACTAATTAACCCCGTTTACTGACATCTTGTATAAACTGACCAATTACGAGGAACCCGTTTCCAATTAAAACAAATCTACAAAGGTTAAAGCATTAGGTTTGAAAAAAGTTTTAAATAGAATGATAGTATTACGTCGATGTTATTAATACGGTAGAATCATTTAATTAATAAAATAAAAAAATATATTAATTAATAATAAATAATAAAAAATTTTATCATTCAAATAATATAGTAAAAAAATTTATAAAATTTTAAATTAATTTTTTTTACTAACCATCAATAAATATATTTATTTTTTATTAATTAAATAATTTTATTATATTAAAAATACGATACTTAATAAAATTATTTCATTTAATATTTTTCTCTGTACGAGACCTCTTTTTACCTTGGAAGAGTTCCTTCTATGTCCTGCATACAGACAAATATAATGATCACCAAGTTCAAAATTTAATTCAAAAACACCATATGTAACATTGTCGTTAATTAATTTGCTAGTCCTAACTTTAATAAAGTTTTTGTTTTCTTCCGCAGATTTGCCAAGAAATTACGTGCATTATTGCAAATTAAATAAATAACTAAACAAACTGATCTGTGTTTGTGCAATGAGTTATGGTCAGCTAGCCTTTCTCTTTTGTGCTCTTGTTGACGAATCATAAACATTTGATAATTATGCATTATTGACTTGAGTCAATCATGATTCCCATAATTTTGTAGTGATGGAAGCATTGTCTTTTTCTTCGGAATTCAATCTCTTTTTTCCGATCTTCTACTTTTTCTTTTCCCCTAAATTTCCAGGGAAAAAAAAATGTAGGCAAAGGAGTCCCCAAACGCCTCGTACACATTGTCAATCATTTTGTTTTGTAGTGCCTTTTCCTCAATTTCCACGAGAAGGTAAAAGAAATCTATAAATCATCAAATCAAGAATTTAATCCAAGAGAGAACAAACGCTGTCGTTAATCAATTTTGTGACGAATCACCGCCTTGATAGCATGTTCCAGAGATACGAAGAAGATCACTAGCATGGGTTATCTTTAAATTTGAAAATACATCAAGGATCCCCACCCCTCCTAAACACCCCCCCTCCCCCCGATTTATCAAATTTTGATTTTGGGTATGTGAGGTATCTTCGGGGAAGGCTACCCTTTTGTAATTTCCTGCCAATGAATTTCTTACCACGCTTACTTTTCCAAGCCACTAGTGTAAACAGTTGTCACCTAAAGAGTAGGCTAAGGAGTCCGTCCCTAACACGCCTTGCATAATTGGTAAGTTGATGCAACTTGAAAGTCGGTGCCTGGATGTGATGATGCTCATGTTTGGTAATTGTCACGTCTAAATTCAATCGTTTTCTTTTCCTGAGACTTTTCAGTTACAAATCCTTGCAACGTAGCATATTCTAATAGGGTGAAGTCAATTCAATGTCAACTTAGGCAAAAGAAGTGTAATTCATACCCACTTCTTCATTTGGGAGATTTGGTAACAACTAAAATCTGAGCTGTAGTGACTTGCGATGAATGATGAGTCTTCACTTTCCAAGTACTGGACTAAATTTTTCAAGAAAGTTGAGAACTTGTTATTTAATTGTGTCAGATTTCATTTTCATCTTCTCCAACAATAAATGAAAAGATAAAAGCAAAACTGATCTTATAACTGAAGTAACATTTTATCAGAATTATAAGGCTAGGTTGATGTCAAGGTGACGAAGACAATATGAACGGACTTCAGGATTTTTTGTCAGGCAAAAAAATGTCTTCAAATTTTGCAAACAAGTAAAGAAGGCAAAAAAATGTCTTCGATTAGTATAAATAATCGAAGATAATATCAAAACATATATGATCCAAATTCAAGATAAAACCTTCGGTCTAAAAATCAATCATACAATCATAATTTAGAAACATTCATAGACACATAGATAACACTCTATACGGGTTTTCAAACGAGTCAGTTTGATGTATATTGTAACAAATATCTATACGTTAGACTAAGTGAGCATCTTCATTAATAATTTATGAGATTAGTTACATTCTTTCTTTAAGAAAATAGTTATAATATATGTCGATTTAAATTAAATCTATCAATAATGTCCTAATATTAATAATTTTACAATCAAAAATATTTAAGAATGAAATTGCACTCAAAGGTAGGGCATTTTCCATTTTTATAGAAACTTATGTATCAGAAATAATCGTATCTCCAATTATAGCACCTTTGGAATGTAAAATATTTCTCTTCTCACCATCCCTATAGTATATGACACAAATGTACGCATTTCGATTATAGTCGTATTCTATGATTACGATTCTACCATATATGCCTTTTTTATTCCGTCAAAAATCAATTTTATGGTATAGACGCTTGTGACCTCCCCTCTATACCCTGTGGTAATGATTCTTAAATGCCACCTTTATCACAACAATGCTGTCCATAGATCAAATTATTTTGTGGATTGGATTTGACTTCACCTATAGGATGGCAGAGAAGTTAATATGAGATGCGTTAATTTTGCAACTTCTATTGGAATCTCTTTAATCAAACGCAAATCCCACCACCTATTACTTAAATTTAATGCCCTTAAACATGTCCATTCACCAAAACAGCGTTTGTGGGACATTACCAAATTGATAATGATCTCCTACTTCATTAATTAAAACTTAAAAAGCTACGCAACCTATTCATCCAATAGATAGAGGCAGGAAATAAAGCACCTCCGACGAGCGTTCAGCATTGAAAGACAAACTTCTTTGTGGAAAGAGTTTATGAATGAATCCTCAAGGCTATTAACTTCTCTACTAGAACATTCCTGCTTAGTAAGAAATTGGGCAAAGTCATGTATGATATTCAAGCCGGTATGTGATATTTATGTATTTATGCTCGCCTGTTATTGAAGTGTAATTAATCATTTTTAATTCACAGCTTCGGATGGAAAAATTAAAAATAAAATTTTAATAAAATAAATAAATGAGTTTCACCAAATACATTTTCGACTTCATATTTCTTCTACTATATTATGGGACCTATTAATGAAGACTTGGAGACTGAAAAGCAATAAAAAAATACTGAACCAGTTTACTCCTTGCCCAAAAGTTCATGAATTTGCTGCGTAACATTTGGTCATTCATTCCAGCCATAGACTGCAAATTCATCAAGTTCCCTTCAGTATAAAGCAATGCCAATATCTGCAATAAATCTCGAATGATATATGAATTCGGAACAAGGGATTTTCAATTCATTTCCTGCTGGGAAAAATGTTGTGTTGCAGTTGTGGAGCACCCTTGTGTAGTATTAACATTTTGGGATGATAATTCATCAAAATAAATATCCATTATTGTTATATATTAATATTTTTTAAATATCTTTTTATTTACTCTTTTTTTAAAACTAAAATTTGATTTATGAAAATATTATGAATTGATTCATTAATAACAAAGAGTGATCTTATAATAATTCGATTTAATTAACACGATATTATATATTTTAATAGTTTAAAGTAATGCAATGTACTCCCATTTTATTTTTTTATAATTTTATTTTTGATGTCTAAAATTTTAAATTATAAATCTTATAAATTGGATCTAATTGTGGCCTGAAGCAGGAATGGGATTATTTTTATATGAAAATGTGAAGCAAAGGTTTTTGAACGATTTCAAAGAACCCACCCCCTCAGTTTACTTGCCATACCCATCTCCATAGAAATCTAACCTCTAGACCGGGGACGCTAAGCAAACAAATGGAGGCTAACTAGAATAATATCATTTGAAATTATGAGAAACTACACCAAATGGGCTTCATGATTCTTCATTTTTGTTTCCCAATACTAATTATTTTGTTGCAATTTCTAGTTTATTTCAAATACTTATATTTTATAAAATAGAACTACCTTTCACATTTGGGAAATTTCCACATTTTAGTCTATTTATATAAATAATTATATTTTTTTTTTACTAAACCAACTAATAAAATAAATTTTAAATGAAAATACCCAGATCTGAATTTTTAGTAGAACTAAAAATATAATCAATGTACTATGATATAATATGGTACAGATCAAGCACCAAAATTAAAAAAAAAACAGAAAACTTTCAAATAAAAATCAAATAATATATTTATCACAAAATAATAATTTTTTACCATCTCAACAAAAAATTATATTAAAATCATGAAAATAAAAAAATTTTGTTAAATTTTTAGATATTAAGAATTTTTCATTGATATACATTTTGTTTTACCAATTTAGTTTAAAAGGAAAAAAAATAATATGATAATTTGCAAAGGTAAACTTTAAAATGTGATCATTTTAAAAAATTTTTTCTTTATTTCTTTTTAAAAGACTTGAACTCTACTCACATACGAAAAAAAAAAAATTAAACCAATCTCTTTAAGTTAGTGTAAAATAATTTAATTTAGAATATAAAATTAATAGAACTATTCTCGTGATATTTTATTATCATATTTTAAATATAATATTTTATATTATTTATACTTGAATACTACACAATTTTATTAATTACATACAAAATAATTATCAAAAAATAAAATTTTTATAATTTAAAATAATAATTTAATTTATTATTTCATACATGTTAATGTGTAAAATTATTAAAAAAATTTAAATAAGATGATATTATTATATAAATATAATTAATATGATAATATTATTTAATTAATAAAATAAAAAATTTAAAAAATTTGATGATGAATAAAAAAATTTAAAAATTTTATAAAATTTTTATAATATTTATTAAATAATAAAATTATCTTTTAATTTTAAAATTTTTATAATATTTATTAAATAATAAAATTATCTTTTAATTTTTTTTATTTATAATTAATAAATATATATATTTTTTGGTTAATTGGATACTCTACCAATTTTTTGAGATAGTTTTTGAGGCAACTTTTTTCCACACAAATAATGCCATGCAACGAAATTTCAGAGAAGCACGCAGCTGAAGGACATTGCAAATTTGGTAGAACAAGAGCCAGAAATCACTGAATTCAAACTATTAAACCTCGCTGTGAAATTCCAAAACCCATTTTCCATTTGTAAAGCCGATTCCATTTGCAATTCAGGAAAGCAAACGCAACCAGAATTCAATACCAAAACCACCAACAAACAACTTCGAAGACTACCTAACCATCAGCATTGATTGACCGATTAAACCAGTAAAAGTTTTAATGCCCGCGTACATATAACCACTTTAATATTATGAGGAGCTCAGCAGTTAAAGCTGTCGTTTTTAACGTGAAAGGATCACCATTGTCACTGTTCACTTGTCATTTTTGCCGTGAGCATCTATTATATTCTTCGCTTTTTGAAGCTCTTTTGCCCAGGAGAAAGACTCGGGTTGGTCTCCGGCAAGCTCGTTTTCTATCGTGTAAGTGGGTTTTTGTTCGCTTATTGTTTCGTAATTTCTGTTTCCAGTTGTGAGGGAAGGAAGAAATTCTGTTCTGAAAGTCGGTTAAGTGTTCGAAGAAATGACCGATTCGGGTTTGCATTTTATTATGATTCGAACGGAGAATTGGTTTTCTGTTTTATTTTTTATTTTTCTTTTTGGATTTTCAACTGTAACGTTTTCTCCGACTCGATTTGGATTCCAAGAAAACCAAATTCTTGTCTTGAAACACGACAAAATGAAGTCGTTATTTGTCGAGGAACCATTTATTTTAACAGAAAAACTAGTTTCGACCGAGAAACAGCTTTACAACGTTGATACCCAGTTTGGATCCCAAAAGGCCAAAATTGTTGCATTGAAATGCCAAAAAAAGCCCTCGTTTGGTCAGAAAACCATTCATTTCAGCAGAACTAGATAAATGTGATAGTATGCTTTTTGTACCGAAACCGTCTTCTTTCAGTTGCATTTTAGTTTTCTGGTGTTGAACCTTTTTGGGAACAAATGAGAACTTTTTTCTGTTGCGTTTTGCATTGTTGCTTTGATGTTTGTACGTGTGAATTTGTTCTTTCTAAAGTAATGGCATTGTTCACTTTAGTCTAGATACTGATGAATTCTCAAAATTGACTGTGAAATGCTTTTCTTTTGCTTCATATGCAATCTTTTATGTAGCATTTTTTCAAATGAACACTCCCATTGCTAAGAAAATGTAAATTCTTCAATTTTTTTCTTTGTTGTCACACTTGAAGTGTTGGTGGTTAGTCAGAAGCTTATTTATTTTCACATCTTTTAGTTTGATAAGATTTGGACCTGAGATCCAGCCAAGGGACAAAATTGCAGAATGTTTATGCTATAAAAATTAAACATGTAATTACTTCATGGTGATATACACCAAGTTTGCTTCACACTGCTCTTTTCAAATTGCTTGCAGCTTTGCGTTCTAATTCATTTATGGAGGTTGTTAAAGCTGCATACAGACAGGGTTCTGTGGCTCGGGACAGTGTTGCAATCAGAGCTGATGAAAACAGTTACAGTTATGCTCAACTTGTGTCATCTGCATTAAGAATTTCTAGTCTCCTGTGCAGTAAAGACCTTAAACCTGTAAGTTCATACTCACTTGTTCCGCTATTCTAATAACCTTATGGAGTACATCGTGTATAACTATTCATAATCTTATGACCTGTTTCTTGACTTTGAAATATGGTGTTACATAGATGCAAATGTGATCACTTATTAATACCTAAACTGGAATAGTTCTTGGTACCGTTACATCTTAGTGATGTGTGTCTGTGCACATGTATTATTAATTTGGTCGTTTACTAATTTAACATTCAGTGCATATTTATCCATTATAAACATTTTCCTCTGTTGTAAAGAAGTTATTTTCCAGTTTCATTCATGTTGTCTTAGTTGAAAATATAATTAAACTAATAGGTTATTTTTTCAGACCAGTGAAGGAACCAAAAATGAGAAATCATCTTTTGTATCTGGAGTAGGTGGAGCACGAATAGGAATTGTAGCAAAACCTTCTCTTGAGTTTGTTGCAGGAGTACTTGGGACTTGGCTCAGCAGTGGTGTTGCAGTTCCACTTGCACTCAGCTACCCTGAGTCTGAGCTCCTGCACGTGATGCATGATTCAGTATGTGCTAATGAAGTTCCCTTCTTGTCTCTATGTATTTAGTTGTATGTTAACTTGAGAGAACTCGTATTTTCAACTTATTTTAGGATATATCCATGGTGCTGAGCACTGAAGATTATCATGAGGTCATGCAAAACGTTGCTGCCAAGAGTGGTGCTAAATTTGCCCTAATTCCGCCAGTTCCCAGCATGTCTTCAGAGACAAATGCGTTTGATCAGTCCCAAGTTGAAAAAATCGACACAGACAGAGGTTTGCTAAGAATATTTGATAGTCTAATAATTTATGCTCATGAAATATCTTGTTCTAGCATAACATGACTTAAGGACTGTTATTTTCAATGATGCAGGTGAGGATCCAGCATTAATTGTTTACACAAGTGGGACGACCGGGAAACCCAAAGGAGTTGTCCACACACACAAAAGCATTACTGCACAGGCATGTACTCCAGTATTATTATCTCGTGCTTAGCTTCCACTTTAAAGTATCATTCTTTTCTGATATTATTGCCCTATGGTGAAATCTAAACAAATCTAAAAGTTCATAATCTCAAGATTAATCTGCAAGAATTAGTTGATTTTGTATGGAAAAATTCAATTCTTGGTAACTGCTCTCTGAAGCATCTGTCCGAAAATTGATTTGTTTTTGCACTCTTATAGATCTTATTATATGATGCATTCTGCTGCATTAGTTAGCATTAATGATTGCTAAATGGTATCAAAACCAATTTCACCAGGATTTATTCTGTCCAAATTCAGTGTGATAGACCCCTTGTAAAAATTTGGCCGTGCAAGCGAGGAGGCATATTAGTTTAGTAGCATTTCTGTTGGTGGTTGATTTTGAATGCTAGTGTTGACCATTTGAACAATAAGCTTAAGCTTTTGGCATTAATAGTTTCTCAACAATGTGAATGAAGCTATTACTTTTCAATTATGTTATGTTTTTCCTTCTTGACTTCAGTTTCTTACTCAATGTTTGTGTATTAACAATGGCTGAAACTTTGACTTGATTTCAGGTCCAAATGTTAACTGAGGCTTGGGAGTATACCTCGGCTGATCAATTTTTACACTGTTTACCACTACATCATATCCATCAAATTATATTTATATAGTTTGCAATGGTAGCTGTTCTTCAGATGTGTTCTAGTTGCTACCATTTCTTATTTTTTGTCACACAAACACTCTCTAACATAGTTTAAAAATTTGTTTCACATGGATCCTTAACTTATGGCATACATGTCCATGGACTCTTCAATGCTTTACTTGCCCCTCTATATGCTGGTGCTACAGTAAGTCATTTTACATTATGTATATGCTTTTTGTTACTGCTTTTTGTGTGTGTGTGTGTGTGTGTGTGTGTGTGTTTTCTTCTTGGTTGATGTTATGACCTTCACTAGGAATTTAGTGAACAATTACTATTCAGTTGGATTACACTATATTTGGCTTTAATTCGTTTGGTTGTGCTATTGAAGGTTGAATTCATGCCAAAATTTAGTGTGCGAGGAATCTGGCAGAGATGGCGTGAATCATATCCAATGAATGGGAATATGACTGGTGATGCCATAACTGCTTTCACAGGAGTAAGTCTACTCTTTAATTTAACCAAGTGAATGCAAAAGGAGGTGAAGTTTTATCTTGACAGGGCTGCTCTTAAGACTCATATATTTTTAACAAAATTCATCAATGTCTTGGTGATGTGCATTGTAACTAAATTGGGTGACACCTACTACTAGGTAGTTGGTTATATACTCTCATATTCATCACTTCCTTTTACGTGCTACATGGTTGACAGGAAGTCGACAGGGCCAGCTAAATCTAATCTTTCTTGTCATGTGATTTAAATGTGATAAATCCTATTTTCTAGAGTATTATCTAGCTGTGTGCTGGATTACTACAGTCTTATGCTATTTGTGATAACATAGGTCCCAACAATGTATACACGATTAATACAAGGTTATGAAGTAATGGATGCAGAGCTGCAAGCTGCTTCGGCTACTGCTGCAAAACAGTTGCGCCTTATGGTTTGTATACTAGAAGACTCCACATGAGTTGTTTTTATACATAAATATTGGGTTTGCTCATTCTCATTCTATGTTTACTCAAAATATGCAACAAATATCATACTCTGTATATAGTGTAGCAAACTATGGCCATCTTATCCTGTAAATTGGCCTGTAAGATCCCATTTGGATAATAT
Organism: Swietenia macrophylla; assembly: GCA_032401905.1. Taxonomy (NCBI): domain Eukaryota; kingdom Viridiplantae; phylum Streptophyta; class Magnoliopsida; order Sapindales; family Meliaceae; genus Swietenia; species Swietenia macrophylla. Next base: position 5,047,020 of record CP135574.1, on the reverse strand, counting down.
CCCATCAAAAGCCAACCGATGGATGCTTGCACCCAAGATAATTTTTTGTCTCTATTTCCCAGATGTGTGGCTCCTCCGCACTCCCTCTTCCTGTCATGCAAGAATGGGAAAATATCACAGGGCATCGCCTTTTGGAACGATATGGGATGACTGAGGTAAGTGAACTCCTTTTAATTCATGGTGAAGGTCTTGATGGCTTTTTTTTTTTTATACAAATTTACAAATATACATATGGTTCTGATGTTGGTTTGATGGCTTTAGTTTGTCATGGCAATGTCAAATCCCTTAAGGGGTACACGAAAGGCAGGCACTGTGGGCAAACCATTTCCTGGTGTGCAGGTTAGCATGATTTGTCTGTTGTAAAATTCATCTGTTACTTTGGAATATTATTGGTATAATGAAGAATGTAAAAAATTCCAGTGTTTCTTCTTTTCTCAGAAAAAAATTACTGTTTAACATGGTACCTTTATTCTTGACTTTCTCTTACATTTTTGAGTTTATGATAGGTCAAGATTGCTGAAGATGAAAGTGGTGGTGATGCACTGGGGGCAGGAGAGCTTTGTGTTAAAAGTCCTTCATTGTTTAAGGAATACTGGAAACTTCCTGAGGTATTCAGGCTTGCATATTTTTCTTGCTCTATTGTGCAGTTGCTCATTTCTCTCAGATGCACCAACACTGATGGACATATATCACCTCTTTCTCTTTTTCTCCTTTCGTCGTCATAATTTTAATGTAATCTCTTGTTAATAGGTGGCACACGCACTGTCATATGCTTTATCTTTACTCGTTTATACTTAGTTTTGGTCATAGGTGACCTTCGTCTGTAGCACGCATTGAAGGTGACCAATTTGCAGGGTCTTAGTGGATCAAACATTTTTCTCCTTCATTTGTTAACACAAGCTGATGGTGCATTAATTGTTGAAGGAAACTGGGTTACAATCAGATTTTTTGTATCCTAGTTTGGTTTTTAAATGTTTTGTGCGGGAATTTGGTACTGAGCATGGAAAATCTATTCTTAATAGTAGGAATATTATGAAAAGGCGATGGAACCTGAAACTTGACTATGCATGTTTGTTTGTGAAATGCATTTGTTTTGGATAAAGAATCAGAAGTACTTTATGTACAACAGATTTGTAGAATATGAAGTGTAAAATGTTTATGTTATTTATTTTTTCACTTCTTGATTACCATGTAGGTAACAAAGGAATCGTTCACGAGTGATGGATTCTTTAAGACTGGGGACACAGTGAAAGTGGATGAAGATGGATACTATGTCATTTTGGGACGTAAGAAGATTTAGTTTCACATTAGCATAATATTCTTATTGCTTTGTTGTTTGTTCATAACATAGCACATTCCTTTGCATGTAATGTTTTACTAAAGATTTTTAATACTTGTCATTCTATTTTTTTGCCTTCCCAACATGCTTCCATTTAATATGTCCTGGAATATGTGCAGCATCTTTCCTTATCCTTTGGCCATGCTCAGTCACTTCAGGCATTAGCTGATTGAGTATGGTTGACAGTTAACTTCTCGTCTAGTTTGATCATAGATACTTCTCAGAAAATTCTGAGTTCACAGTTGTATACCCATCTGAAATGCTGGTAGTATTCATTTTATTCTATATCTTTTTGATCATGCATATTTTAATCTGAATTTTTCTTGTTTCTAAGATATATGCTGCTACGATCAAATGTCATGTAATTTCTTGCCTAAAACCTCGTCTTCGCTTCATGCCTATAGAGTCATTATATTAAACTGTTCACCACAATGCCTTAGCTCTGAGAATTGTAGTTTAATCTATATGTTCTTTTCAAGAGAGGAGGATTTTACATTAATGTCATGGTTTTTTTACCTTCTGTTTTAGGAGAGGGAAAAAGTAACTTAGTTTTTTCTATCATTGCTAGTGAGAAGAAAGGGCAAAAGAAAAGAAAAAAGACTGTGAGCAATTGAGTTGAGAGAAGGATGAGAGAGAGTGGTAACAATTTTGGTGACTGTATTGCTTTACTATGTGCATACAATAATATTTTCAGAGTATGGAGCTAACATGTTACTACATATTTTCTCTTAATTTGTAACACTTAATTCTACTTTCCATTGATATGCACTTCCTGCATGCGCTCCAGATGTTTATTGTTGTGCAATTTCTTGAGGGGCATTACCAAGAGGATACGCTAATATCCAGTACTTTTAACTGCTCTTTCATATTAAAGCTCGAAATTTGTCACTTTTTGCCAGGCACAAGTGCAGATATTATGAAGGTTGGTGGATACAAGTTATCTGCATTGGAAATTGAATCAGTTCTTTTGGAGGTGACTACTACTTGCCTTATAAAGTTTTTGTTTTCCTAAATGATTCCACATTTCTAGTACATTTTCTTCTTTGCTTTCGAAAGTTTTTCTTTCTCCGAGGTAGAACAAAAGAAAGGAAGAAAGCAAGAGATTGTTTGAACAAAATATAACTGAAAGAAGAAAAAACTTGTTTTGTTCAGCATCCAGCTGTAGCAGAGTGTTGTGTGTTGGGCTTACCGGACAAAGATTATGGAGATGCTGTAACTGCCATAATCGTGCTTGACAAAGGAAAGAGAGATCAAGGGGAAAAGTCGAAGCCTGTATTAACCTTGCAACAACTATGCACCTGGGCTAAAGATAAGCTTGCACCATATAAGGTTTTGCAGCATGACCATCTTCCAATTCTATTTTTATTTTTTGATTAACTGCAGTGGATGAGCTATAATTTGTTGGTGGAATGTTTCTCCTCTTGGTTTTCAAGTTGTGTTTGTACATACTAATATGAAGGATGAAAGACAATTTTTTTGGTTCTGAAGTTTTGAGTTTCCTGATAAACAATCCTGTATGGTTGGAAGTCATTACAAACTTGTTATAAACATTGTGGATGTATTTGGCACTCTTGTTTTGGCTTGAGAAGGGATTTTTGGGAACGTGGAACTCACTATAATCCACTTTCAAGTAGTCGAATACAAAGTTTTTGCTCAAAAGCCTCCAGTATTACTAGCCAAATAAATAGTAGAATAACCCATTTTCTCTTTTGCCTTTCCTATTTTACTCTGTTTACTCCAGCCAAAAAAAGCAAGTTTGTGTTTACATAAGTTACCTATTTTTCATTTTTGATCTAGCTGTCATACCCAATATCTTTTTTCCTTTCTTATTCTTTTTAACCTTTCTTTGAGTGGTTATATCTATTGCCTTCTGAGAATCTTTTTTCAATTGATTCATCAAATATTCAACTGTATTCAGTTATTAACTTCAATAACTAATATGCTTATTTCCTTTCAGCTGCCAACCCAACTGTTCTTATGGGACTCACTGCCCCGAAATGCCATGGGAAAGGTAAATTGCTCGCATGTGTTATTTTCTTTTTTAAATGGAAAACTGTTTGCATTTCCTCTTACGACAGTGGGAGATGTATTAAAAGAAGGAATATAAAGGTAACTTCATTATGAGTATTTCTGCCCACTTTCAGGTGAACAAGAAAGAGCTTAAGAAACAACTGGCTTCAGAGAAATAATTCAATTTACTTGTAAGTTATAACCGGGGAATGCAAGATCGAGTTTTACTGCACTAAATGTAAACAATATAGAAAGCATACCCTTTTCATTTTTTTGCCCTCTTGATAGAGATATCGAAAGCGAGGAGTGTAGTGTCAAATAGTTGGAAAACAGCTTGAAAGACTTGCAAAATATCAGGAAAGCTAAGCTTGATGCCATCTTTGTGAACTATTTTGTTTACTTTGGCATAAAAAAATAAGATGATTAGCTGTTTAGGATAATTTCAAGCTTCAAAAAGCACTCTTCAATATTTTTACTTGAAAATTCTTTCTTCAGAGATTTTGTAGCTGGTAAATCACATCAAGATAGGCCAGAAATTCATCATGCATGATCTCATCAACTGCAATCAGATACGTTGATTTATTTGACTTTTAACTTAAAATATGCCAGAAAAAATAGAATCAAGGTAGTAGTAATTGTTGATGTAATCGTCTCCATAGAGTAAAGGGCAATAGAATATGGACTAATGCATGCGTTTGTTTGGTGAAAGGGAGAATAAGAAAGAAGCGTTTGTTTGGTCAAAGGGAGAATAAGAAAGAAAATTAAGTGTCAATGTTTACAGAAAGGGAAAGATTTGTCCCATTATCAAATAAACCCAACCATTTTTGTTCATTGTATTGCTGCTTCTAATAGCTTGAGCTCACAACAATGTCAATTACAGATTTCCAGGATCATATCAAAGCACAAGTGTCGTAACAATCAAAGATAGGAAAGATGGATAAACTTAAAACACAATTTTCATTCAAGAAATAAACCGCAAATACAAATACATATATATGTTGAAGAAGTACAAGGTAAATTCTGTGTATGAGATAGTTGTAAAGCAAACACCCATTTACAAACAGTACAAGAAGAAACTCATCATAACTCTCAAAAGCTAATATGCTATTTACTTTCTTCACCTGGTGGTTGGATAATTATTCATGCATACGGTACAAGAATCATACAAAAATACAAACAAATCAAGCTGCCAATTCCCCGGACTTGAATGAACTTTCTTCCTCCTTCAAGCTATTTACTTCACCACCTTTATTATCTTCCAGATTAGATAACTCTTCTTTCTCCTTTAAGCCATTCCCTGTATTTTTAACGCTTGTTATGTGATCAGCGCAAGGTCCATATGCCCAGCTACACACAAGAAAATATAGAAAATTAACAACACTTATAATTGCAAGAAGCCAATAGTAATAGTCGTAACGACCCTGGTTTATATTGCTCGCGACCCAGCTTGCTTTTCCCCCTTTTGACGTGATATGATCCACCGCGCTTATTATAGCACTGCCTAGCAAGTTTGCCACTGCCATTCCTAGACCGAATAGAGCAGAAGCTATACTTGACATAGTCCTAGGGAACTCGGAGTAATAGAACTCTGTTTGGCCAATTGCGTTGCATGCTTCGGCGAAGCCAATCAGGCAATATTGTGGCACAAGCCACATTGCAGACATGTCTAACACAGCATGACCATTGTTCAAATACCCATCTCGTATAGCTTTTTGTCGTCTAACGTTCTCGACAATTCCTGAAACTAGCATGGCCATACCAGAGAGAAATATCCCAAGTCCCATTCTTATTTTAACGCTCAGACGCACTGGTTTACCCCTGGTCTTTGACGCCAAGGGAATGAATACACGATCATAGAGAACTACCCATAATGTTAGAGAAATTACTGCGAATGTACCAAAAGAGCCGGCAGGAATTTGGAAGCTTGAAGATATATGCCGGTCCATGGAATTAGCTTGGAGAACTGGAAATGAGGTTTGGCTTATATTTATCGACATCATCATTCCCGAAAACCACAATGGTATAACTTTTATCAGTGCTTTGAGCTCTTCTACTTGCTGTACTGTGCAAAGACTCCATGGGTTTAAACTTGATCCGTCTGGTGCTATGTCTTGTTCAGGATTTCTGATGATGCAAGCTTTATTCAAAAATCTGATGATTAACAAAAGCAAGAAGTTCTTAAAACTTTTATATCGAGAATTGAAATTGGTTGCAATAAGGTTGTGTTATTTCTGTGTTACCTTAATTTATTAGTTGGTACAACGAACAGGGAACCCTCCTGGAGATGGTAACTCCCACTAGAATCCGGTGGTGGCAGCTGAAGTTTTCTGTTCTTATAAGCAACAACAACCACTTGTGCAAGGCCGGTGAATAAGCTCTTGCTTGCTTTCATCTTGACATACAAGGAAGAAGCGAGGAAAAACAATAAAGCGGAGAAGAACATAATGATTGCAGGAACTCCAAACCCAACTTTCCATCCAAGATGATCTTGAATATAAACGATACCCGTCAATGCAATCACGAGAGAAAGAGCTGCGGAAGCATAATACCAACCAAAGAATCTCTCCAAGACCCTTTCATTATTGGGGTTATCTCTTCTGTCCAATTGATCGGCTCCAAAGGCTAAGGAACATGGCCTAACGCCACCAGCTCCAATGGACATGATGGCAAATGAGGAGATCAGGAGAGCTATTTGAGCTGTGGTTGGGGATTCGCAGTCCTTGGTCAATTGGTTGCATGGTGAAGGCCTTGCTTGTGGAATTATCGCTGTTAAGCACAGGAGACTCATCCCCTGTTACATTGAAAACTGGATGTGACTTATCTTGATAAAAGCACAAGGGAAAGCAATTCGATTTATTGACAGAACTAATCTTATTCAGATTTTGGGTAACATGTATCAACTTACCCTGGTTATACAATAGAACAATCAAACACATTTCTACGCAATATCAGACGCCACATATAATTCAGCTGTTTTTGCACAAAATTCTCTCTTAGAATGAACAAATATATTGATGTGATTTCCTGTAATGATCACAATTTACCAAAATTCACTGTATATAACCTTTATCCTGGACCAAAATTTGTGTGGACAAAACACTAACAAATTCTGAAAGTCTCAAAGCCCAGCTAAAACCTATGTGGGGTGATGTTACGGCTCTTAACATTTCTGAATGAAAACGATTTATTGTCAAAAGCTCATTCTTAAAACATTTCTATTAATTAGACACCCACTATTACTATTCAGTTGTTCTTAGCTCAATTAAAAATGTGCAGCAATCCACAGCAATTCAAGACAGAGCAATGAAGAATCACAGTCACCGAAAAAAAAAGAAGAAGAAGAAGAAATTAAGCACCAAGTCAAAATGGAGTAAAATTAAAGGAAGAGAAGAAGAATATGGGGGCAATTTACCAGGAAACTGAAGATGGAACCCAAACCAATAGTAAGAAATCGACCCAGATAAGAATCAGAAAGAAAAGCACCCAAAATAGGCATGAAATTTGTTGCGGCACTCCAGTAGAAAAGTATATTTGTCCCTTTGGCTACTCCAATATGATAGTCTTTTATCAAATACAATATCATGTTTGGCGCCAGCCCGTAGCTTGCCAACTTTTCGAATGCCTCATTTGCTGCTCAAATCACACAATCACGTATCAGAATTACCTTAAAATTCAAATACTAACTGCTTACACTTGAACCATGTGACGAGATATTACCGAATGGCTGCAGGAGAACGTAAGCAATCTAAATTTTTTTTAACTATACATAAGAAAATAAGACATCTCACAATTCAAAAAAAGCATACAAGAATTGTCATATGATCAAAAAGTTTTATGTTTGTACTGTTGTCCATGTATCCATGTACCTATAATAAATGGCATGGTAATGAGGCCACCCTTCTGTCTCTTTGGATCAACTTCTTGGTGGTTCATTATTTCTCTCTGATCTGAAACTGTTTCTTCCATCTTCTTCCCCATTGTTGATAGTTAACCAACTAGCTTCCTTCCTAGTGAGAACGAAGGCAAGAAAGAACAAGTGGGAGAGAGGGAAAGTCAAAAGAGAGACAACCTCTTGTTTAAACAGAACGGTTATGCAAGTTTATAAGAGTACTAGGATTAAAAAGCATGGCTTTCAGACAAGAAATTACTTGCCTGCAATAAAATATAAGATTACAAGAAATAATTGAAGTGAGAAACATACCATAATCTTAGCACCACTGTGAGTAATATCAAATATAAACTGTCCATTTTATTATCCGATTCAAAATTGACATGCTGATACATATGAAATTACTGGTTAATATTAAAACTTAAAATTAGTTAAAACAATAATATTAAGACAATAATGGGGAGGTATGTTTCACTATAATGGACACCTCAACTTTGGCCTTTCTTGATTTAAAAATACCAATAAAAATAATAAAATTGCTCTACTTAGTACCAGCTTTCAAGTCAATGGCTCACATGAATGGCAACATTGGAGGCAAGACAAATTAATTTTTATATGGGATGATAACATACAGCACCTCAATTTTCAACATTATCATAGACAAAAATATGATTTACTTTTTTACAATTAATAAACCCCAAACTCTTTTTTTTTTTTTTTCAAATAACATATCTGAAACATACGTAACCACTATAGGTGTTATTCCCCGTTATTACTCGAACTTTTGAGAAAGTTCTTTAAATTTTAGGTGACTATACTCGTCAAAAATATTTTCTATTCTTATTTATTATTCGAATCTTACTAAAAGTTTTATAATTTTTTTAATAATTACACATATTAAATGTATTTTTTCCTCCAATTTATTACTAGAATTGTTACAGAAGTTCTTCAATTTTTCATTTTAAATTCTTTTTAAATTGACAAAATTATTGTTCAAATAATAAATTTTTGAATATTATAATATTACTTGCTAAATGATAGTGCTCTCTCACTAGGATTGAGTCTTGATGATTCATTCCTATCTAAATTTATATGGTAGGTTTAGAAAATCTTATCCATAGCCGAGGACTACTGGTTGTAATATTAAAAATTGAAGTTATTTAATAAGAATTAAGGAGTTATTTGTCATAAATGAATACATTATGTATTTATTTATGTTTTATAGAAATTTAAGGACCAAAAAATTAATACCTCAAAATGTGTGCACAGCACGTGGGTTATCATAAATACTCAACTATTTAATTTTTATATCTATAGACTACATAGTACATGAAAAACATTTTTATAAATATATATTTATATTAAAAATAAATATATAAATACATCTTTCAAATATTTTAAAATTAAAAAAATTATTAATATAAAATATTAAATTTTTAAAAATAAATAAACATATTCAAATATAATTTTAAAACTTTAAATAAAAATTTGGGTGATAGTCTAAAGAACATTACCACCACAATGAGTTTATAAAATTAATTAAGAATATTAATATATATGTATATATATTATAGGAATCAAAGTCAAATTTTGTTTGTGTTCAACAATAAACATTTATGTATATATAGAGACAATAATAATATTTCTTTCATTTTCTCGTGGGAATCTTGGCTTTTCTTGGTGTCTTTGTCTTCAATTTGAGATTATTTATTTAGTTGTTAAATATATATTATTATATATAAATTAATATAAATTTATTATTTCACCATTATCTATTAATTTAAGTTTTTAGGTTAAAAGTAACTTAATGTATCAAAATTAGCCGATCAAGTAATATTGTGTTTGAGTCTATTAATATTTTTGGACTTCTTTTCCATTTTGTTCTTGTTTGAAGTTTTGTCTCTACGAGTATATTTGGATTTTTTTTTTCTCTTTTTTTCTTGTTGGATCTTCTCAACTTAAATTTTTGGGTCAAACGTTGACAATAATTATAACTTACACATTTATTTAAGTCGAAGATTAAATTTTTATTTTTTATTTTTAAAAAAATAAAAGCTAAGTACGAGTTTTAATAAGTAAAACAAACTCTAGTTTATAAGTTGAAAACTAATTTCTCTTATGATTTGATCTAACAACAGACAAATTCGCTTAGTGAAGGATGCATAAGAACTTTGATAATGGAATTATTAATTAAGAAATTTGATAACTTCGCAAATCTTCATTACAACAAGCTATCTACCCCGTGAATCATAAACTAGATTAAAAGGAATTATTCTCCAATTCTTTGCAAACTCTTCTTACACGAGGATTCTAATTAATTTTATCAAACTCTTTAAGAAGATCTCAATGAATTTTAGATAGGGTTTATTTAACTTTAGAAGGGTCTTTGATAAATTTTAATTTTATACCACACTTAGTATAATTTTTATTTTTATTTATTTGAAGTCAAATACTGGGCAATCTTATTTTATATATTTTATTCGACTCTTATGATTGACAGGTTATATAATTAATTCATTTCTAATTAAATAAAGGGACATAATAATTTAAAAAAAATTGGTGATTTATCAATTGATGTGATAGCAGGTCTTTGATGTATTAGTGGACTTAACTAATACATATTTAATACATTATATATTTTTAATGAAAAATTTAAAATATAAAATTATATTTAAAATAATTAATATAAAATTTAAAATAAATAATATAAAAAATTTAAAATATAAATATAAAATTTAAAATATATAACTTATAAAACTTAAAAGATAAATGTAAAATTTAAAAGTATTTAAAATATAAACATAAAAATTTAAAATTATCAAAATAAAAATTTAAAAAAAATCAAATATATCATATATTTAATATTTAATGTATTGTAATCAAATTTTAAATTATTAGAATTGAGAAATGGTCAAGAAAATAAAGAAGATAGTGGCATAGCACAAATATTTTTCATGTGGGTTGAGCAATTTGATCCAAAAGCCAAACCCAATAACTTCTAATATTAATGATAGCTAAGGGCCTAACTTTTTAATATTAGTGAGAGAGCAACATGCCATTAATACTCAACTCCAATCTTTCTTCGTGGATGTTGTTGCATCGTACTTATTTTTCTTACGTTATTTCAGGGAAAACAAGAAGAAGCCTTCTGCTTAGTGGAGGTAATAAAATTATTGTTGGATGAATTTTGTTTAATACTCGATCAGTATGATAGAAGAAGTCGATGAGTTCAAAATATCTTAAACTTGAATCTTGTTGTTTGTAAATTGCAAGATCTGTCAATCTATATATCTATCTATACATATACACACACATATATATATATATATATATGTATATATATATATATATATATGAAGGAGAAGATATAGATAGAATTATATATCCTGAAGGAAGATTCGGCCATGGTTCTGAATCCGTCAAATTTGCTACATCTAAGCAAATGAAATCTAAGTATAAGCTACAATAATTAAAGCAAACTTTAGTTTACAACTCAAAAAAAAAAAAATTCTCTTGTAATTCGATCTAACAACAAGCAGATTCGCTTACTTTGAAAGGTGTATAAGAATTTTGATAATGGAATAACTAATTAAGAATGAAAACTAGATGAAAAGCATTATTCTCCAATTCTTTGCAAGCTCTTCTTACACGAGGGTTCTAATTAATTGTATCAAACTCTTTAAGAAGACCTTAACGAATTCTAGATGGGGTTTATCAAAACTTTAATGTGGTCTTTGATAAATTTTAATTTGATGTCACGTTTGTGATTATTTTCATTTTTATTTATTTTGAAGTCCAACTTGTACAGATTTTACTTGGAACTCTTATGATCGATAGGTTAATTGTTTTCTAATTAGATAAAAAACATAATAATTTAGAAATTCAAATTTGGATCTAACAGGTTTTTGCAACTCAGGTTAACTACTGTGTCTATGTTGAAGGAAACTTAGCTTCATGGACTTCCAAAAAACATGTGGTGGCTAGGTCCGGTGCAGAGTTTGAATGCAGGGTCATAGCTCATACATGTGCTGAGTTAACTTGGATACAATCCATTCTCAATGAATTGCAAGTTCAGATGAAGAGGACACCAGTAATATGGAGTGACAGTCAAAAGTGCCATTGCAATGGCCACAAATCTGGTATTCCATGCAAGAACCAAACACATTAAATTCGACTTGCATTTTACGAGGGACAAGATAAGTACAGGTGAACAGGAAAATAGGTACATTCCAACAAAATATCAAATAGCAGATTGCATAACCAAACCTCTAACCCATAGCAAGTTTACTTTCTTCAGAAGCAAGCTCATGGTTCTGCCCAGAACCATGAGCTTGAGAGGGGATTTTAGATCAGAATTGATCAGGAAATGGATGCAAATTCTGCAGCACACCACAGCAAGAAGCAGGATAAGGTGCAAGGAGGTGTGCCATCTGCTGGTGCAGATTCATGGATAACAGGGAATAATGTACTGGATGCTGAGCTCGACGAGTATATAACACCAACAGCTACCGCAGAAATGAAAAGGACATAGTACCATTTTGTTTTAATTCTTTGAATCAATGGCTGTGATTTAATCAGCCTTACACCTTTGCAAAATTAGTTAGCTAGGTTTCTTGTTTTCCAACTAATCGTGTGTATATGTAAGGTCTGTACATTTCATTCTTCTGTAATCAAGCTGAGAAATTCTTACAATAGAAATAATACAAAGAAACACTTTCCACCGTTACTATTTTGTTTATTTCTTTAAGTCTTGCACTGACTCTTTTTCTCTTGGTTTATCTAAAGAAAGAAACTCTATTCATTACCACTTTGCAAGTTTTGTGTTTTTTAAAACGTTAAAGAACCCAACTGTTTCATGCGGTTGTTCAATTCAAATGTGCAGCTGCTGAAAGCAGTTGCATCCTCGTATGGGCTGGGTTGGGTAATTAGACAACCATGGTCGCCTGACCCAAGTCCAACAATATCCATATACCATTCAAGTGTTATTGCAGATATGAATTGTCCGTGGTTGGAATGAATGGCCAACATTGCACAACAAATTATACACTCACGAAACAAACAGGTGCAAATTCTTGTCACGTTGGGGTAGCAATTCTTGTAATAACATAATACAAGAATGTTTAGGCAAGGTGTAGAGTGGGTTACTGTCAGATGAATCAAGCATCAGCTTCAGCTTCAGCCTCAGACCATTCTTGTAGCGTTGGAGTAGCAATTTTGACATTTTGCATGTCGACAATATTGGCTGGTACACAAAATTTGTAAGTCCAATTCAGTGGATATATATATGTGTGTGTGTGTGAACGAAATTTGGCAAATCTAAAAACTTTGAAGACAATGCAATGCCATCGTTAATTTTATGACTAAATAGACATAAGAAGTGAATACGGTCAGGAATTTTCTCTCGGTTTCCAATCACTTAATGAAGATTTAGAAGCCGCATGTTAAGGATAGAACAGGAAAGAAACTGAATTACAGAACTAAGTCAAGGTGATTAAATATATTAGATACCCGCTTGAATATCAGGTGTTGGAGAAGCGGTGGCATCAACAATGACAGTAACAGATTGATAATCCAGTGCTACTGCGTCGAATGCAGTCTGTCTTATGCAGTTTGAAGTTAGAACACCTACAAATCAACATTTCAGAAGATCAAACGATTACGAGACAAGAACGCTTCATTAAATGACATCAACAAAAGTGATTTATAGTTTTGAAGTTCGAATGTTTACCGACAATTACTGAACTATGAATTCCTGAACTTTGAAGGAATGAATGCAGGTGAGTAGCAAAAAATGCGCTGAATCGTGTCTTCACTAACTTATAATCTCCTTGTTTGAATACAAATCCATCTGCCAGATCAGCAACTCGACTTCCATTAATTGCAGGACCAACTCTTCCGGCGGAGTACCAGCCGGCGAAACAGTTCAACATCTCTCCCTTGTGGATCGTGCTCACGAACAGCCTTAATTAAGAGCCATATTTAAATAATCATCAGCGCATATTTAACTATCATTATAACAATCCAAATGACCAGGAAAAGTCATCAAAATTTACAGAAAAACTACTCATATGACAAATACAACACTTCAAAATTTCAGAATTAGTCTCCTACTACAAAGAGAGTTATTAATAGATTACTAAACTAAGGTTAAACTATAGAATTTACCTAAAATTAGATAAGTCAAGCATCAAGTCTCTCTTCCCCTTTCTTTCTTTTCTCTTCTCCGATGCAGTCTCTATTTTACTTCTAAGCATTGAATGTAAAAACAAAACATTTAAAAATCCAATTTGCTTATATATTCACGAAGCTTATACGTGTAGAGTGCATGAACTATTTGCTAAGAAATCAAGGCCAATTGTCCCTGTGCTTTGCCACCCCCTTCCACGTACATACGGGACTAAAAAGGGTTATTAAGCTGTAATCCACTCATTAATAGCTTTAGAAAATTAGTCTTCCACGTATGATATTTCTAGTTAAACCCATCTCAAGTAACTAAGCCAACTTGTTTTGCCATGACCTCCACGTACAATCCTAAACCAAAGAAATCGTTGATCTTTTGACAAGTCCAATTCCACTCAATATTAATAACCAATAGCTTTAGCTTTTAGAAGAATTTAAGTTGATTTTGGCAAGCGTAATCCTCCTACAAAATATATTACTAATTGCTTTTTAATGAGCTAAACTTCCATGCATAACAACATTTGTAAATTTAGCACTAAACATGTAGAAAAAAAATTAAAATGGAAGATATTGAATACTATCATGTATAATCCACTTAAGAAATTGGTCACTTGCCAATGGCCCTTTAACAGATTTCAATTCCAATCAATTGCCAAAAATTATCCTATTATTCATCAAAGGATATACTTAATCTCATGTACAAGATAACTTGTAATATGAACATATACAAATAAAATATATTATATCGAAAAATGGGTATTACGGATAAAATGAAATTCCAACTCTTTCAGATGTTGACTCCTAGCCATGTTAATATTGATTATTCTCGACCTTTCATCAGAAAAAGAACCCACGAGGCTGAACTTTTCAAGATTCGGACAATCAATTTTAACACGTTCAACTTCATCTAGATACTCAAGAATCGTGATAATCTTGAGTTTGGGATTAGAGACACAAAAAAAATTGAAACCCCAGCACATGTCAAAATACATATCCTCGAGTAAAGGGCATTCACTAGTAAGCTTTCGGACCATTTCTTCATCTAGGTAGACTTGGGCAAGGGTAAGCTTTCGCAGAGAATCGAGCCTTATAATATCAGTAGGCTGTTTCATTACACAACCGCGTAACTTTAATGTAGTTAATAATCTAGCAGAAAAGATAGCGGAAGTCAAAATGTACGTGGAAAGTACGATATCGATGTCCAATTCTTTCACTTGGTGCCCCACAGATAATGCTATCCATTTATCAACAAGCGAAGATGATTCTTCTTCTTCACCATCCAAGAGACTCATGGATAGATTAAATTTCTGCATAGCAAACTTAAAATCGCAGAATCGAGTTACGGAAACATCTACAAATTTCATGAATTGCTTAGCCCTCATTCTGGAAGAAGATAAATCAGCCGTCCCAAATATATTTTGATCAAACTCTAAGATGGGGAATGATGTTCTTAAAAGCTTCCATCTCTTCGACAGTATAATAGTTCCAGCTACCTGTTTTGCAGTAAGATAAGACATAATGCGATGAATGATATGATCAGGCAACTCAGATATTCGATCCACAGCATCAATTGTCTCACCCATAATCTTCAAAATCTGCAAATTAATGTTCATAATTATTTACTTCCATCATGTTTTTGCAGACGAAAAATTATACTTTAGCCAAAAAAAAAAAAAAATCTGAAAATTTCAGGCAGAAAAACGAAAATAATACAGTGAAACATACGATAAGAAGGTAAAACAGAACTTCACCAGTGACTAGTCGGCAGTAGATGAGAAGAGTCGGAATTGAATCGTCGTCTCTGCGGATTCACAGGGATATACGTATACAGAAACTTACCAGGTTACGGAGAGAAACCTTAGAAGTCTTCAGTGCTATTTCTGACTCGGCTATTGAAAACAAAAATCAACCAAAATCGATCGACCCGTATGATTTAATTTACAGGGAAATAATAACGCAACCGTGAAGGATTAGGATTCCCTTTTAATTATAGTAAATTTTTTACGCTAATTATTTAATACTTGAATTAATATTTTTTTAATAATTAAGATTAAATTTAATACATATAATTAATATATGAGTAAAATATAATTTTAATTATTTAAATATAATATTATACAGATAATGTAAAAAAATGTAATCTTATACAAACTCTTATACAACAATAATGTTAGGTAATAAACTCCTTCACAAATTTTATTACCCATTAATTTTATTTAGACAATAATTTTTATATTTAATAGTATTTATATGAAAATATAATTTTGTTGCATTATTATTTAAACAACAAAAGGAAATCAGAGAGACCAATAACTACAAGAGGTTGAATTGGATACAGATAGATATTAGAAGAATGAACTCCAATTCAAATTGATCCTACCCATATCAAAAGCTTATCGCTTAATCCACAATTTCCTGCAGCATATTCATCAAGAACACAGAAGGATGAAAGTTCTCAGAAGAGTTCATGATAACACCAATCTAAGCAAAATGGAAGATATCATGTGGGAACTTTGACAAGTACAACAGTTTTTCTTTGTTCTTCAATTTCTTAACACTCCCATATCATTAATTGTGTGCAGCGAGAATGATCGCCCAAAAACGATAATACCAATCTAGAATCCTAAATGCAAACAGTCGAGTCATTAAACTTTCAACCACAGAAAAAATCTCAGCAAGCTGCCCTGAAAAAATTAAGAGAAAAACGTAACACGTTGAAATTTAAGAGAGCAGAATGAAAAGAAAAGGTTGACAGAGTGGAAGTGGAAGAAGGTAACCCGGAAACTTACCAGTTAATTCGATGGTAATTAAATTCACTTGCAGAGCTGTAATAACCGGCAGTGTAGGGTAGTAATGGGAATTGTCTCTCCGGACTCACAGTGTTTTACATAAATAAATGTTAGGTTTTAGGCGCAAACCAGATTCAAGATTACTCCAAATACACGAACAAACGAAGAACAAACATCAGAAAATACATCAAAGAAGCAAATAGTAAACGCAAAATCAAAGAAACAAACAGCTGATGAACTACTTTTACGTGGTTCGACAGTGTGCCTACATCCACGGGAATGAACACAGAGAAGAAGCTTTATTATCCATAATTGGAGATTTCAAAAATACATAGAAAACTTCAAGTTTTCTAACTAACACAAGAAACCTTAGAATGGTTAACTATATCGCTCAATCTTACGCATGCAAAAATTGCTGGTTTTATCAGTAGTTTGTACTCTATTTTCGGCCGTGTGAGCTGCAACAGAATTAACTAACTTGAATCTTGCATCAAAGTGACAGAATCCTGATGGAAGTGTGTGCTGAGACTGAAAGCCAGACTGGTGGCCTAGGTTTTTCACCAAACAGCTAGAATAGACTTCAATTAAACATTCAATCATATCATTAAAGCCACAACCTTTTGAATCATTTTAGTTTGTGAGAGATATACAATTGGGAGTTGAGACAAGTGCATGTGAATAATGTTTTTTTGAATGGTGAACTCACTGAGATTGTTTACGTGGGTCAACCTGCAGTTTTGGAAGATGTAACCCAAGACAAACCATGTATGAAAACTCAAAAAGGCCTTGTGTGGCCTGAAACAAACTCCCAGGCCTTGGTTCGAGAAGTTGAGAACTGTATTGCTTGAGTGGGGATACTACAACTCAAGATTAGAGAGCAACAAAGGCAAAATTGATGCTGTAATCTAGAAACTGAATCAAAATTTTGCTTTAAAGGTCCTAGAAAATCTACACTTCTTCCTTGCAACTGAAATTATCAGAATTGAAGACTATTTTTCATTTCACAGAGCAAGTGTTCTACGCAAGAAAGTGAGGCTGGACTCAAGTAAAAGTGCAGGCACACTTTTCAGCTCAGGTGTCAAACTGAGAAGAGATGAAGGCACATCTCTGAAAGACCAAACCTTATATACAAGCATCACATGATGTCTTCAATATGCCACAATAACCAGATCAGACCACTTATTTGTAGTAAACAAGCTAAGTTAGTACATGGCAAATCCAATGGAATCACACTGGATTGCGTGTAAATGAGGGCTAAGATATCTAAAAGTGACTCTCAATTATAGCCTAGAGAATTTCGCGGAAATTCAAACTTGGATCTAACAGGTTTTTGTAATGAAGATTAGGGGTTTGACACCGATGATAGAAAGTCAATTTATGGAGTTCCAAAAAACATGTGGTAGCTAGATCAGTGCAGAGTCTGAATACATGGCCATAGCTCACACGTGCTGCATTAACTAGGACACAATCCATCCTCAATGAATTGCAAGTACAGATGAAGAGGACACCAGTAATATGGAGTGACAGTCAAAGTGCCACTCCAATGGCCACAGATCCAGTATTACATGCAAGGACCAAACACATAAAGGTCGATTTGCACTTTGTGAGGCACAAGATAAGTGTAGGTGAAAAGGAAATTAGTTACATTCCAACAAAAGATCAAATAGCAGACTGCATAACCAAACCTCTAACCTATAGCTAGTTTACTTTCTTCATAAGCAAGCTCAGGTTCTGCACAGAACCATGAGCTTGAGAGGGGATGTTAGAATTGATCTGGAAATGGATGCAAATGCTGCAGTACACTACAGCAAGGAGAGGACAAGGTGCAGCAAGTTGTGCCATCAGCTGGTATGGATGAAAGGGAATAATCTACTGCATGCTAAACTTGAAATGTATATTTTACCAACAGCTACTGCAGAAATGAAAAGGGCACAATACCATTTTGTTTTAATTCTTTTCAATCAGTGGTTGTAATTCAATCAGCCTTACACGCAAACAAAATTATTTAGCTAGGTTTCTTGTTTTCCAATCAATCGTGTGTGTATGAAAGGTCTGTACATTTCATTCTTCTCTAATCAAGCTGAGAAATTCTTGCAATAGAAATAATACAAAGAAAACCTTTCCCCCATTATTATTTTATTTATTTCTTTAAATCTTGCACCGACTCTTTTTTCTCTCTGTTTCTCCAAGGAATGAAACTTGGTTCATATCACTTTGCCAGTTTCAACAGTTGTTTAATTCAAATGTGCAGCTGCTGGAAGCAGTTGCATCCTCGTATGGGCTGGGTTGGGTAATTAGACAACTACGGCCGCCTGAAATATGCATATATCTTTCAAGTTTTATTATTGCAGATATGAATTGTCCGTGGTTGGAATGAATGATCAACATTGCACAACAAATTATACACTCACGAAACAAACAGTTACACAGTTCTTGTGACGTTGAGATAGCAGTTCTTGTAATAACGTTAGAGTGTGTTAATGTCAGATGAATCAAGCATCAGCTTGAGTTTCAGCCTCAGACCATTCTTGTAGCGTTGGGGTAGCAATTTTGACATTTTGCATGTCGATAATATTCGCTGGCACAGAAAATTTACAAGTCCAAGTCAGTAGATATATATAAAGAAATATATATGAATGAAATTTTTGCTTTGCAGTCTGAAAACTTATGACTAAATAGATATAAGAAATGAACACTTTCAGGAATTTTCTCTTGGTTTCCAATCCCTTTATGAAGATTTAGAAGTCGAATATAAGGGATCTTCTTGAAATTGGCACAGTAGAAGAGGAAAGAAATCAATACAGGACTAATCAAGGTGAGTAACATATTAGATACCAGCTTGAATATCAGGTGTTCGGGAAGCTGTGGCATCAACAATGACAGTAACAGATTGATAATCCAGTGCTACTGCATCAAATGCAGTCTGTCTTATACAATTTGGTGTTTGAATACCTGCAAATCAACATTTCAGAAGATCAAACAATTACTTGAAACAAGAATGCTTTATTAAATAGCATCGAAAAAAGTGATTTGTAGTTTGAAGTCTGAATATTTACCAATAATCACTAAACTATCAACCCCTGCAGCTTGAAGGAATGAGTGGAGGTTGGTAGCGAAAAAGGCGCTGAAGCGCGTCTTCACCAGCTTATAATCTCCTTCCTTGATCACTAGGCCGTCTACCAGATCTGCACCTCGACTTCCTTTAATAACGGCACCAGCTCTTCCGGCAGAGAACCGGTGCCGGCGAAACAGTTCAACATCTCTTCCTTGTGGATCGTGCTCACGAACAGCCTTAATTAAGATCCATATTCAAATCATCAACAACACAAATGCACAAGAGAATATATAACTAGATCTTTCGTGCTGCGTAAAGAAGGAAATCGCTAAATGAAGAAAGCTTTGGTTTTGAATGTCAGTAATTATTTTCTTAGGAAACAAACAGTAAAAGGAAATTCAAGATGAAATGACAAGCTAACAAATTAAGATTACTTGCCCACACTACGAGAATCCCACGCTGCCTAGCGATTTCTACAGCCTTTAAAACATTTGGAACTATGGCTTTGCCTGCAGGCAGTCTCCACAATCCATCATCATCTATACAATCCTTCTACGAAACAGGAAACATAAAATTATTTTCTTTAGTAAACTGAAATGAACACATAGCACAAGTAAAGACGTCATACACACACACACACACACACACACACACACACACACACACAATTATATCATACATATATAAACCTAATAACAAATTAAGAAACCTGCATGCTAACACACAATTATATCATACATATATAAACCTAATAACAAATTAAGAAACCTGCATGCTAATAACTATCATAGCAGTGTTTTTCCATCTGGGATCTTGTGTTTGTGACATGTCAAAGCTGCAAAGTTACTATAATATTCTTCCCCAATATCTTCAACTTGAATCTTGTCGTTTGTAAATTGTAACATCCATTATATATATAAAATAGAGTATGTTGTGTGTGTGTGCATACATGAAAGGGATACTATTAAGTTTCTGTACTGGTCTGCTGAAAATTATTGTGGCACTTTATTGGTTTGCTCAATATTATTATTTTTCTTTATCGGTTTGCCCAATATTATTATTTTTCTTCATCGGTTTGCTCAATATTATTATTGCACTTTATTGGTTTGCTCAATATTATTATTTTTCTTTATCGGTTTGCTCTGTTGAGATGTTACTTCAGTAATCAATATAATGGATAATATTAATTCATCTTACAGGTTTTATCTGTATATCATAAACTGCTCGTAATCTTTTAAATTGGGATATTTTCGTAATATATTATATTATTGGATATTTTTGTAATATATTATATTATTAACTAATTTTTAACTGTAAAAAAAAAATTAAAAAAATAATGAAATAAATTTGAGTCTTTTTTCTGTTGATATATAATTGAAATTTTAAAAATTAATGATGCAAAAAATTAGAAAAGGATGCTTGTCCATTCTCGACATGCATGCTGTCTCAATTTAAAAAAAAAAAAAAAACAAAATGAAGATGTCTATCAATGAGGAGTCGAATTAGTTAAAGAATATATGTATGCATGCTATTGCTAAACTAAGAAGAGACAATTCCACTAAGTAGTTAGTGTTAGGATAGGCAACAACTGATGCATCAATTAAGCTCATCGTAGCTCCAATCTAAATGAAATGTCATGCGTCCTGAAGGAAGATATGGCCATGGTTCTGCATCCGTCAAATTTGCTACATCAAGCAACCCTTCTGACGAGCGTTCGAATTTCCCAATCTTCAAATCTTTTAAATAATGTCGCCAACACTTGATACGTTCAGAATCGCAACAGTTGGTCCTTCTGCTCTTCAGTTCCTTGTAAGTTCCCTGCATACAACAAGCATTATGCTCGACGATTGATTCAATGCTAGGAAGATGAAAACTGATGCGAGAAAACGATTAACTCATTTGCTTCATACCTCTATGTATCCGTGGCAACCACTCTGTGGTGTTGATAAGGTTAAAGTCTTAGGAAAACAAAGCCAGAGAAAGCCATCCAACCAAGTCGAGTAGTTTACTGGCTGCAAATACGGACATAGGCGCAAGTTCCCAATTTCACTAGGCAGTGAATGGAACGATTCTCTAACTTGCTCTAAATTAAATGAATTCTTGATAGATCACAACAACAACAACAACAACAACAAAAAACAGTATTAGGAATCATAATATACAAGTAACAAACTGTTATCTTTTGGAATTGAATTTACATGGAATTCATACCTCTATCTTTCCGAAAGATCTTTTCTCTATCTCTTGGAAAGATAGGCTTAGGAGTTCAATTTGATTGGATTGTCCGAGAAATTCTCTAAGAGTAATGTACCAAGCAGCAACAGGACGATCAATACCTTCAAAGAAAACTCTCCATGGACATGGGGCGTTTATTGAAGAATGGGGAACTGATCCATTCGCGAAGCAAAAAGAAAGTAGATTCGGAGTGTCAACATCGATGACCTTCACTTTTAGACAGTCAGAAACCTCTAATTTCTTAAGTCGATCACTTGAAATCGTAACCGTTTCCAGGAAACAACAGTAACGCACTCTCAAATCTTCAAGCAATGGAAATTGTGAGATAAGGTGATGAAATTGTTGGCTTGTAAGGGTGACAGAATAAAAATGCAACTCTTTCAGATGTTGACTCCTAGCCATGTCAACATTGATTATCCTCGACATTGCATTACCATAATAACCATCGAGGCCGAACTTTTCAAGATTCGGACAATCAATTTCAACACTTTCAACTTCGTCCAGGTTCCCATCAATCTGGACAATCTTGAGTTTGGGATTAGAGACACGATAGCAATTGATACCATCACACGTATCAAAAAACACTTCCTCGAGTGAAGGGCATTCACTAGCAACCTTTCTGACCATTTCTTCATCTAGTTCGACTTCAGCAAGGGTAAGCTTTCGGAGAGAGTCGAGCCTTATAGCATCAGTAGGCTGTTTCATTTCACAACAGGTTAACTTTAATGTAGTTAAAAATCTAGCAGAAAAGATAGCCGAAGTCAACATGTACGTCGAATTTACGATATCGATATCCATTTCTTTCACTTGGTTCTCCACAGATAATGCTATCCATTTATCAACAAACGAAGATGACGATTCTTGTTCTTCTTCATCATCATCGTCATCGTCGTCGTCGTAGTCGTCGTCGTCGTCCTCGTCGTCGTCGTCGTCTAAGAGACGCATGGATAGACTAAATTTCTGCATAGGAAACTTAAGGTCGCAGAACCGAGTTACGGAAACATCTACAAATTTTACGAATATCTTTGTCAGCATTCTGAAAGAATATAAATCAGCCGTCTCACGCAAACTTTGATCAAACTCTAAGATGGGGAATGATGTTCTTAAATGCTTCCATCTCTTTGACAGTATAATAGTTTCAGCCACCTCTTTTGGAGAGAGATAAGACATAATGTGATGAATGATATGATCAGGCAACTCAGATATTCGATCCATAGCATCAATTGTCTCACCCATAATCTTCAAAATCTGCAAATTAATATTCATAATTATTTACTTATATCATGTTCTTGCAAACAAAAATTATATTTTCCCAAAAAAACAAATCTGAAAATTTCAGGCAAACAAAAATTATATTTTCCCAAAAAAACAAATCTGAAAATTTCAGGCAAACAAAAATTATATTTTCCCAAAAAAACAAATCTGAAAATTTCAGGCAGAAAAAGGAAAATAGTACAGTGAAATAGGAGGGAAGAGGGTAGAACAGAACTTCACCGGTGACTAATCGGCAGTAGAAGAGAAGAGTGAGAATTGAATTGTCGTCGTGTGCAGAAAATTATCAGAAAGAAACTTTGAAGTCTTCACTGCTATTTCTAACTGGGATGTTGAAGACAAAAATCGACTGACCCGTATGATTTAATTTATAAGTACGTAATAACATAATCCAGTAGGATTAGGAATTCCTCTAATTCTACCCTTTTAATGATTAAAATTAAATTAAATTAATATATGATAATTAATACATAAAAAGTATAATCTCAACTCTTCAAATATAATTAATCTAATAATATATAAATACAACTCAAACTCTTATACAATTATGATATTGGGTTACACAGATTCCTACACAAATTCTATTGTCAATGAGTTTGTATAAATATTTAGATAATGATTTTTGTATTTTGTAGTATTTAAATGAAAATGTAATTATATTTCATTATTATTTAAATAAAAAACGAAATAAGAGTAACGAATAACTACAAGAGGTTGAATTGGATACAAATATGAATTAGAATGATGAACTCCAAGTCAAAAGCTTATTGCTTAATCAAAAGCTTAATCAAGAACTCAGAAGGATGAAAGTTCTCAGAAGGGTTCATGTTAGCAGTACAACAATCTAAACGAAATAAGGGATATCCTGTGGCAACTTTGGGAAGTATACAGGCCAATGCCGATGATCATCCATCAAATTGGATACATCAAACGGCAGCTTCCCACCCCATGAACCATCGAGACTCTCAAACTTTACATCTTTTATATAATGCTGCTAACGATGATGAGAAGTACCAACAGTGTTTCTTTGTTCTTTAATTTCTTAACACTCGCAATATCGTTCATCGTACACAGCGAGAATGAGCACGCAGAAAACGTTAATACCAATCTAGAATCCTAAATGAAAACAGCATAGTCATTAAACTTCGACCACAGATAAAATCTCAGCAAGCTGCACTGAAAAAATTACCGAAAGATGGGAGATTTCGTGCAGGGAATAACGTATCACGTTGAAATTTAAGATATCAGAAGCAGAATGAAAAGAAAAGGTTGACAGAGTAGAAGGGGAAGAAGGTAACCCAGAAACTTACCAGCTAATTCAATGGTGATTAAACTCACTTGAAGAGCTGTGTTGAATAACTAATAGGCAGTGTAGAGGAAGAACGGGGAATTGTCTCTCTGGATTTGCAGGGTTTTACATAAATAAATGTTAGGTTTAGACACAAACCAGATTCAAGATTACTCCCAAATGCACGAAGAAATCAAGAACAAAGATCAGAACATGCAGAATCAAAGCAGCAAACAGTAAACACAGAAACAAACAGACGATGAACAGTTTTTATGTGGTTCGACTGTGTGTCTACATCCACGGGAACAAGCACAGAGAAAAGGCTTTATTATCCAGATTGCAGGTTTCAAGAACACATAGGAGACTTCAAGCTTTCTAACTAGCACAAGAAACCTTAGAAATGGTTAACTATATCGCTCAATCTTACGGATGCGAAGTTGCAGGTTTTGTCAGTTGTTTTCTGGCGGGTAAGCTCTTACAGACATAACTAACTTGAATATCACATCGGCGATAGGCTAAATACACCCCAATCAGCTACTAAATACGACCCAATACCTACAATAAATAAATCAAACAATAACGATTGAACAATATCTATTAGGGTTTATGTTTATAGTTTGAAACAATGGCAGTTGTGCATTAAAGATAATATACCCTAACACAAATAAAAAAAAAAAAGATTGTTTTTAAGTATTTTTTATTATATATTTTAAATTTTTTGTTAAATATTTTAAATTACTAAAATATATATATATATTATTTTAAATTATTTTATGTTATTATTTTAAATTGTCAGTTAATTAATGTACAGTATATATTAGCCACTATTGACTTGCAGGTGGATATTATTGACAGTAAAAGGACACATCTAAGACCTTTAAAATATTTACAATATCATTATCTAGTTATCTATAAAAAGGAACAAACGAGAGATAGATTTAAAAGTGAAAAAAAAAAAAGTATTAAAAATTTACACGTTTTTAACATTTTATTATCAAAAAATCATTTTATGATTGTTTTATTGTAAAAATTTATTTTTTTTTTAAATTTCAGAAATTAGCAGTCTTAGAGATAATCTTGTTCAACTTTCCCCAAGACCAAACAGACGTTTATCATCTTGCATTTACTCAGTTTCGCTCTCAAGTCCATGGATCTTCAGATTTTCTTAGGGGTTACTTGGATCTTCATTGTGGTCAGCTTTTTTAAAATTTAATTTTTTTTCTTTCATTACATAGTAAGGTATTTTAGATATATTGTTGGGTTTAAATCTTGAATTTTTCTAAACTATGTCGGTAAATTTATATCGCTAAAGTTCAAAACTTGAAGAAGATTATTTTTGGCTAATTTGTTCAGGATTCTTGATCATGCTTGGCTTTGGTTATAGTTTGTTTCTCCTCCTATTGAATTGTATTGAGTTGGGACGATATTAACAAAATCGAGCCAAAACTCCCATTTCTTATTGAATTAACTAATCAAGTTGCTATCAAAGATTTTATTAGATTCACTAAATTTCATAACTCCAATATTTGATTTTTAATATCAAAAAATATAAGGAATAACGGTCCTTCTTACTCCTTAACCAAAAAAATAAAAAAAAAAATGTCAGCGGCAATGAAATTCCAATGGAGAAATCCATAGCATCATGTGGGGAGAGCAGGATTGAGGAAGAAAATATGTTATAGTTCATATATTCTTGTCTATGGCTGGAAAGAAGAAAAATATATGGTAGTAATTGCAATATGAAGATGTTTTCAGGCAAAGGTTTCCTACTTCAGGCAGGCCTAAACGCAATTCTTCTATTATTACACCATGCATAAATGCAAAGCAATTAACAGCATCGCTTTAAAACTCACCCTCTTGGAAGATCTGGTAATGTCTAGTGCTTGTATTTAGAACATAAAAAGATGAACAAACTTCTTGATGGTGAAATTAACATGCACATGAAGAAAATGAATAAAAGGGTCAGAAAGTAAAATGATAAACAAGTGACAAGAATCTAAAAATAGAACAAAATTCATGTAATATTATAGTTCTGTTTGAATGGTTTAGATTCAATCATTTATAAACATGCTCAGCTCGACTCAAATGGTTAAGTTGGTCTATTTCTTAAACTAGGACTAACTCAAATGCAAGATTGTGGTTGCAGAAGCAGTGATACTTTCAGGGTATGCCATGTATCACCAAAAAAAAGAACACAGAAGCTGAATATGTTAATTGAAGACTGAGTTCAGTTTAATAAGTAGACTACATTGATAACTTTGATACTAATAAAAGAATCATATTGTGCTCACAAAATCTAATCAAAATGAAAGAAAATCACCCTAGAATATACATAGACCTTCAATGGCGAGTGGGTATATGATAGGAACATGGATGTATATGTTTACAAATTCTCTAGCATATAATCTAGCTAAGGCTTTCAAATTTGGACTTGCTATGACCTTCCTGCATTATCAAGACAATCCACAAATTCAAATGTCAACATACAGCATCAATTTACCCACCTTGATCACACACACACACACACTATATATATATATATATATATATATATCATGATTGAGATGAAATAGTTCAACAAAATATAGAAAAACAAAATACCTCAAGAAAGTATTGGGACGGAAGAAGTGAAATCTCAATTTCTTGGAGTGTTTTCCCTTTAGTTTCCATCACACTCCTCTTAACAAAAATTACTGATACAAAACAAAAGGAAGCAAAGATTGTATAAAGCATTCGCAGCCCGAGTTGTTCCAGCAAGTGCAGAAACAAAAGACCGATGAAAAAATTTATCACCTGTGACAAACACCCAAGTGCATCAACAAAATGAAGTAATGGTATTATGCAAATATTAACAGGTTTATTTTACCAAAACAACTAACACAAACATCTTGTTATATCGGATTAATTAACAAAAAATTGTCAGATTTTCCTTTCAAGCAAACTGAATTGGTTCAATTTATAATCAATCACAAATACGAATATATCATTATACAGACAGCAAATTCTCCTTCTCAATAAGTCAATTAAAATCTCATCCTACATCATAAACTAGTTACCAAGTTTCAGGGCTGAATTGCTAATTAAAGGAAAGAAATTGAAAAAAAAATTAGAAATCGTTGTCAGCATAATCGTAGCAGGAAGAACAGCAAAAGCAATTACCCAATGCACACTCATGCAAACTGTCATTGCCTTCACTCTAATTCGATTGGGAAATATTTCTGATAGAAGGAGACTAGGAACAGGACCAGCACCGAGGGACAATGTCGAGACATCCAGACAAACCTGCAGTATCAAGTTCACACTTAGATCATTACATCACATATCAATTACAATCCTAAACTTGTGTTTCCTTTAACAACCTTTATATAATCATGTCATCTAGCAATAACATAAGCTACACACATAGCCTACTTTAGTTTGACTCCTCCATTGCGCAAAATCAAACCACACCATATATGCTTTAATGTCACAATATAGAATTTTCTTGCATGGCTAATTGCAAAACGTCAATTCTTTGACTTCCATCATCTCATCATGATTGAATGATGCATTTTAAATCACTTAACTATCTTAAGCTTATCATACTAGTCATAGTTTTCTAGTTTTGTTCTATCTATTTACTTTCCCCCCTCCAGGCTGTAGGGATTGAAAGCTTACAACAGCATGCCTCCAAGAGATAGATAAAATGCTCCAGAACTTGACACAAAGGAACTTGCAGCAGTTGCTTGAAGAGCCATCGCTACTCCATGAACCAAAAGTACATAAAGCAAAGGTCAAGTGCATAATCATGGTAGTCTACATCATCCAAAATCTAAGGTATGAGTACTCTGAAAAACAACTTTGTTATGTTGTGCACCACTTATAAAAACAAGCAGAGAACCATCAAATCAGTGGGCCTACTTAGGGATCCCCCACTCCAGCAAGTAGTAAATTTTGCAGTAATCAATCACTGCCAATCAAAGCACTATAGTCCACAGTCAATCACCCACTGTAGATCACCAAAACAGATGGTACATGGATTCTGAAAGTGTTAGTCCCCAAGCATTTTAATGATGAGAAGGTTATTGTTTGTAGACATGACTGACATTTCAGCCATCATAATGTGGAGCCGTTGAATGCTGGATCCTTAACAGACACATCTATGTTCAATGAATTAACTATGTGGTTTCAGTTATTCAGTACCTTAATTTTGGTTCAAAATAATAGTCATTGAGAAAATAAGAAAGTTCTTCCTGTTCTTTAAATTTTTCCTTACCATACCCAAAAAACTTCCAAGAAGAAGCACCTTTCTTCCAAGCTTGTCCATCAAAAGCATTGCAACAATTGACCCTAGCATATGACAAAAGATATGGTTTACGGAAACATTCAACTATGTTCACAAGCTAAAAGCTCTGTGGAGTACAGCAATCAGCAATGTATACCTGCTAAATTTGCAATTCCCACACGTACGTTTCCAGAGTCTGAAGGTACACCAGCATTTTTAAAGACAGTTGATGAGAAATAGAATACGGCATTTATGCTGGATAACTGCTGTAAAACAAAAAGGGCAGACCCAATGAAAACCACTGCAAATAGGGAAGTTAAAATGTGATCTTTTAGAAGGAAACGTACGGTTTTAAAATGACTACAATAAAACTTGAAACAAGCTAACATTTTTACCTCGAAAATGACAAGCAGAGAGCAACTCTGAGAGCCTCACTGGATCTGCCTCATCCCCTCTCTCTGACTTTGACAGATCAACCACTGAGTGCTTGAAATGTAAACTTCTCAAAAGTTTCTCTAGTTCAAGCAGCTTCAGTACCTCTTCCTTTCTGAGGCAATTCTGGCAAAAATTACTGCCTACTCTATCAAATCACTCCAAAGAGTTAATTATTGGGTGCACCAGAGCAATCAAAGGAAAGAGAAAAGTACAAATCGGAAAAAAATCATAACTTTTCAGCATCGACAAAGCTGTGACTAGTTGTCTTATATAGAGTAGGAACCAATGGATTTTCTAAAGGTAAGAAGAATTTTATATAGCAGGACAAATGCCAAGAAAAGGGATGCAAGAAATCACAAAAAGAGATCCCACAAATTTGGACCACAAGATAACATTGCAGGAACACAGTTTATATCAAGAGAATGATAGCACTAAAAAAACTATCAGCAATGGAAGTTTATCGATGGTAAATCCTGAATACAGTGCAATCTAATCAATTACTGCCCTGAGGACTAATGTAATAATATATTCTCGCCCCAAATACTTTTGGAATTAAGTTTTGTTTGAGTGAGTATTTTTGAAATGTTCTAGCCCTATATGGAAGCACCAGTGAATCAAAAACATTTTATTTGCTTAAAGCATTACCAAGAATTGGTTACTCATTATAGTCCTCAATCCCGTTGTGCTCCCATAGCTGGAATTCCTGAGAATTCACATCAAATTCAAATTCAAATCAGAGTCCAACCAGAGAAACAACATTGCCTTATCAAATTTATATACTCTCACAGAAAAAGAAGATAAAGTGGACATCCAGTTCAAATTCCAAACTGAATCATGAAAGTTCATTACTGTTCAGATCCAACAGGGACCTACGTTTATATCAAATGAAATCATAGTTAATAATAGGTCAGGGCATTGCATATATATTAGATACTACTGATCTGGGATAGTGTCAAACTGTACCATATGCAAATATAATTCCCAATGAGACTTTGATCTTTATTTTAAAGTAACTAAAAGCTTTATAATCAGACTTTCAACTCAGTGAAACACCGTTGACCTCAACTGATGTCTCACATATAGCCAATAATGACAGAAAAAAATGAGGCAAAATCCAAACAAAGAAATGAAGTAGACTTATTGTTCTAAAATATGAATGATATACAAATGAAGCAGATGACCTTGAAAAGCCAATGAGGACTTTCTGCACAAAACTCCATAACAAGAGCAAGTAAAGCAGCAGGAACAGTAGATATCCAAAAACAAATGCGCCACCTGAGCACATCATCACATTAATACAGTATAGAACGGATCACCCACAGGGTGCTTAACTGAGCAAAAATAAATGTATTCTGGGACAACATACACAAAGTGCTTCAAATAATTCTGTAAATAAATTGAAATAACTTTCTGGCCAATCGTCTAGTTCTGAGAGTACTTTGGTAGCATTCTTCTTACCATCCCATACTTTCCTTGGCTGGGAGTCTAACAAATGGAGCCACCAAAATTCCAATACATGTTGCAATTTGGGTGGAGCTCCCCTATGCACCCCTTACATAAGCCGGTGAAATCTACTTGAGGATGAAGCACGGTTAATTCCCATGCAAATACATATATGAATAAAAGCCTGCAATAGACCGAATAATGTTGAATGAGAATCAAGAAAAATTAATAAAACCATCAAATCTGATACCTCTGTTACATAAAGAGCTGCAACAGGCGGGCCAATACCCATTCCAGTCCCAACAAATAACCCTCCGAGAAGCATACCCCAGAGGTTTTTTGTTATAGCACTACAAGATTATAGTAAAGTACTTCTATAAGCTTTATACAGTTCAAATTACCACAAAATAAAGCATATGAAACCAGTTATGAATGATATGGCATTAATGACAAGAAGTTTTCAGGGTATCAATTTATAAGACTTAAACGAATCTAAAAAACCAAACCCAAATGCGATGTTTGGTTGATATGACTGGACTGAACTATTTTAACTATTTACATAAAATGATAATTATCACATGTTTGGCAATGAAAATGGAATGAACTGGCCTGCATTCCTTCTTCATTTAATGAGAGTGGGGCTGTGCGGGGCTGACCCTCAGGGGGCCGCGGGTAAGCCCTGCACACCCCCACTCTCATTAAATGAAGAAGGAATGCAGGCCAGTTCATTCCATTTTCATTGCCAAACATGTGATAATTATCATTTTATGTAAATAGTTAAAATAGTTCAGTCCAGTCATATCAACCAAACATCGCATTTGGGTTTGGTTTTTTAGATTCGTTTAAGTCTTATAAATTGATACCCNGTATTGATTTCTTGAGAACAGACTTGCTAGTATTGACCCATATTCATATGACTCTGCTGAAAGTTGGTGTCATAGGGAATTTTTTTTTCTTTTTCAATTCATTACTCTTCTCTTCCTTAAGTAAATCCTGGTGGACGATACTTAAGGAGTTTGTTTGCTTTGAGTGTCAATGTGTATATGCATCTGATTTTAGGGTCTGGCATTGTCCTTGACTATCATTTGTTTTTTTTATATTTATAGATGATTAAGATGCAAAGGAGAACATTTAGGGTGCGATTAGTTGCACGTATTAGACTGAATTGTTTCAAATGGATTATATTATATATATAATAAAATATTACAGTCCAATACACGTTATCCTAAACATAGTACAAATTTTTATTTAATCTATTTTAGTTCAATCTAATCCATTTGAAACAATTCAGTCTAATACGTGCAACTAATCGCACCCTAAATGTTCTCCTTTGCATCTTAATCATCTATAAATATAAAAAAAACAAATGATAGTCAAGGACAATGCCAGACCCTAAAATCAGATGCATATACACATTGACACTCAAAGCAAACAAACTCCTTAAGTATCGTCCACCAGGATTTACTTAAGGAAGAGAAGAGTAATGAATTGAAAAAGAAAAAAAAATTCCCTATGACACCAACTTTCAGCAGAGTCATATGAATATGGGTCAATACTAGCAAGTCTGTTCTCAAGAAATCAATACAGGAATGCATTTGAAACATGATAACCATCCCTTAGCTTGGAATTATACAAAAATATGTGTAGAAATGCTCATCTTCTGAAAAAAGATCTTTACAGAGAGAAAGAAAAGTTGATGGTTGCTTGAAATCCAGGCAGATTCTACAACTAATATGTGCTGCTTAATGTAGTTACCTCATTGAAGCCCCAATTATCATTGGCAAAGCACACAACCGGAATGCCTTACGACGTCCAACTCCATCTGCTATCCAACCACTGAACATACATCCAACAGAGGCACCCCCTAGACATATACTCACCACCAGGCCTTCAGATGATGTAAACCAACATGTTAAAATATTTTTCAAAGAAAAAAGTAAAGCAACAAGGAAAGTCAATCAGACAGTACCTTCAGTCAAGGTACTCTCACTAAGCCAGGATCTAAAGAGATGCTTTCTAAGGTCTCATTAACCATTCTGCATTAACAAAGGCAAAAGCAAACTGAACAACCACATTACTCAGAATATTTGGCGAACCAAAAAGGATTATGAGTTTCATGCTGGCATACCCTATACGGTAACCAAATAAGAATGAAGAAATAATTGCCTCAAGTACATGTGGCAAAGAACGCCTCCAGGATGGGTTCCCCATATCTTTGCCCAATTCATTCGGCATCCATGCTACAAGCCATATAAAGAATCACCCCAGCTGTTAGTATTTTCCATAAAAGTAGAAACTATTTGTGTCTAAACAAACGGGGAAAAGTATATTTTGATAAATTGCTTTTGCATGAATGAACAGGAAAAAGAAATTCAAAATAGCTCGGATTATACATATTAGAATGATGCTATTTCTGCCACTGCATTGTGTACACTCTCCATCCTAACAGATGGGGCTAAAGAACTCCAGAAATTTATGACTTCAAAGATTACCATTTTATTTCACAATAGCAGAGAACAGTATTCAGTCAATCTTATGAAAAAGAAGGGAGTTATATACCCTATTTTATCACCGAACAGGCACACAATATAAAAAAGAACATATAGAAAAACAAAAAAATTCTCCGATTGCCCATTTTCTAATCATTAACTCAGTCTGGTGACCTTAATGCATTATCTTATTGAAGTGAAAGTAAAACATTCACTGACACATCAAGGAAAAATAATATAACTGAATATTAGTTTTCAGGTCTCATATTTAAAACACATTTTTAGCAAAGTTTGCAGTCAAACGAAATCCCCTACTAATTGGAATGCCCGGTATAAGCTGAATTACGAACAGTCAATTACTACCCACATAACAGGATTTGGTATATAGTGAAATTTCAACATAACCCAACAATACAATTGATTACTATACAAATAAAAGATTACTTGAGCTTTCTTCTTTCTCGTTGGCATCGAAAAACTCTTTTGACGATGCACGCTTGTGCATCGCTGCATCTCCATGACGCCCACGCATACCGAATTGATTAAAATTAGCCTTGAAGTTCGCAAAATAATCCCCAGCCAACTGCAGTAATAACCAAATCAATCACATAGCTCAAGCACTTAGAAAGAAGCTGCATTGACAGATCAGAGTATTATTTTAGTTCTCAAGTCTTGGAACTGAAGTTTTGCACTGAAATAATCAAACAATTATTTTAAAATACACGTGTACACGTACATTAACAAAGAAATGAAAAATACATTACATTCAGCTCAAATGCAAACTTTTTTTTTTATATACTTGAAACAAGAATTATTTCAACAAACATTTTTCTAACAGTGAAAAAGAATTGAGATTCGTCGGATCACCGTCCAAAGAGGATAAGCGACTAACAGAGATCACCATTTCGTTTCAAAACGAAAATCATTTCATTCTCAACATGAACACCTTTGATTCTAATCAATCAATCGAGTTATATGCATACATATAACCTCTAAAATTAAGCTCAAACGAGCTCAGCGCGGCGCCGTTCTGCTGGATCAGCCATAAACAGAGACTCGCCATTTCGTTTGTCTGAAAACAAAACTATGAAAACTCACACATTACATAACATCCGTCGTCTCCGAGATCATGGAATTATATTATAATAATAACAATAGAAAGAGAGATGAAACTCGGTACTTGTTTCTCAGCTGAGTGAAAATGTGGAACACACAGAGTGATCTGACTGGACAACACTGGAGGAGAAAGGCGAGAGAGAAGGAGAGAGAAGTCGCTAAATTGCGCCGGTGGTGTTACGTGTCAAGCTTTTTAACTGAAGACAAGGAAACCTTAGCGAAGTTTTCGAAAGAATCGAAAATGTTCATATTAATTTTTGAAGGAAATGGAAAATGCGAGATAGAGAAGGAGAGAGTGGTGATTGATGTGAACGCGCGCAGGGTGTCCTGATCACTCGTTTTAATTACTGCCATTTTAGGAAAGAGAGAAAGGAGAAAGAAGAAGAAGAAGAAGAAGAAGAAGAAGATGATGAAAGAGGCAAAGCAGAGACTAGAACTAGAGTGGGAGCTAGGAGACGAACACCTGAACTACCGTCCCTCGCTGGGATATTTATCGTCTCTCTAGTTGACACGTGTATAGTTAAAACAACCGTTACTGAATCTGGCGTTCGCGTCTCTTTCGTAATCAATTGCCATTTTAGAGAAATACATTTAGTTTTTTTTTTATTTTTAATTTATATTTCAAAGTTTACAAATTTAGAATAAGTATTTTAATTTTTAAATATTAAATTTTTAATTTTTTATATTATATTTTAAATTTTATGTTAAAAATAAAATTCAATATATAAAATAAAAGATCAATCAATCAATCAAAAAACTTAAAAGACTTATTGTCAAGCTATTGAAAAAAAAGGCAAAAAAAAAAAAAAAATTATTCTATGCGACAATTTCCTCTAAAAAACAATACAAATAAAAGTTCTAACAAGAAATGCTTTTCTGAATAATATAGCATGTGCCAAGCAGTAGCACGAAACAGACTTCAACCGGTTTGAGTGTAGAGGGAAAATTTTTGGACCACCCACCGATTAATTGAATGAACTACGAATATGTAGCCGGCAAATACCACAAATTTGAGTTGAATTCTCAGGTGTTAGCCATTGATGGATTCATTACTTGGATCTGTAACAAATACAAGAAGGTATGAATGCATAACATTAACGAAAAGCCACGGGGTATTGAGTAATATCGTTGACTAAATTTAGCAAAATTACCTTATTCACAAGTAAGTTTACTTGCTCTCTGTACATCTCCTTCAAGTCAGCAATATCAGCACGGAGTTCCTCCAGCTGGACAGATGACAAAAATCATAATCAATTTCGGGACTTGATATAGAATAATATTTCTATACTACGCTCTCCATTGATCATGATATATGGAATCCCTTCAAGCTGCATGAACAAATTTACCTCCTCGTCACGTTCTCCCATTAGCTCCAGTGCAGCAGAGTGCCTCCGTCTTAATGCATCTAGCTCTGCTCGTATGCCAGGCAGCATGGCAGCTTCTGCTCTCAACTTTTCACACTGAAGAACATACAACATTTGGAACTCAATGCAGGGTGAATGCTAGTACAGGTCAACTCAATTGTAAACCTTCAAATGAAAACAGATCAAACATGCACCTGTCCAGTCATCTTGACTAATTCCTCGGCAAGAGAGTCCCGAATAGACTCCATTGATGCCTGAAAAGAATTAGAAACAATAATCAATCATTGTATAAAGATGAATGGAGTGTGAATTGCATAGTTATTAATGTTAGGGAACACTGCTCCAGGGAACTATAATCCCATTATTCCCAATACCATGCAGATAGGAAACATGTATTACCAAATGATATTTCAACGGGTGTTAAAAATATATTCCATACCAATCGAGACATATAGGATGCAAGTTCACCCTCTTTCTGACGAAGAGTAGATTCAAAAGCACTAGGTGTCATGCTCTTCATATAGTAAGGGCTCATAGTTGCCTCTACTGCATTTCTCCTTTCTGATAAACTGTCAGATGATTCCAAAGATGCTTGCAGAAAATGGCTTTCCTCCATGCTGCCTAGGCTGCTAGCACTTGAGAGTTTTCTAGACAAGCTACCTGTACAAAGAACAAACATATAATATAGAAAGTACTAAAACATATACCGATGACTTCATAAAGCAAAACATACTACCATTCTCAAAGGAAGAATTGTGCCTTGCTATGGGAGTTTGTTCAGATGCAGCAGCAGAATGAACAGAAGCTTTCCTTTCCAAATCTAACCGAGCGGCCTTCTCCCTTTCCAAATCCTGTCAAAGATCAAGAAATTACTTTAGTAGACTTAAATGATACTAAAACAAAGTGAATGATTTAGACAAGAAAATGGTTCTCTATTTCAAATATGTGTTACCAACCCCACTTTGAGGGATTGCAAAATATGTGTTACACACATGAATCAACTATTAAAGTAAGATAAAGAAAGCTTTCAAATCTATAAAGACATATTACAACACATCTCATGTGTGTTAATTTAATGCTAACTTCAGGTACACTTATTCAGCAGATTGCTTCAAGACGATACCAAGACAATAGCCTATATAAATATAATTCTAAGCAAAAACTTTTTAGAAACAGGAGAAAAAACAAAAGGGAAAAAAGAAAAAAAAAAAAAAAGGAGAGAGAGAGAGAGAGAAATTCCACTTGAAAGCACTCAAACACAGTATTAATAGCATCAATTTACATTTTTCAAGTTAAAAAAGAACCAAAAGGTTCATCACCTGCTGCAAAAGTTCCCTGTGCATAAGTGCATCTTGTAACTCTTGCTTATGTTTCCGCCTGAGTTCCTTAATTTCTTCTTCGAGCTGGTTTGCACGACCTTCTAGAGTGTCAGCTTCCTCCTTTGCAGCAAGGTACTCCTGCCTATTCTCAGCAGCTCGTTGTCTCTCCTTTTCAAGGGATTTGGTTAGCTGTGTCTGTTCTGCTCTGAGGCATGAAATCTGGAATATATCACCAGCATAAGCCCAACATTGATAAAAGAGATAAGAGTACCAACATAAACAATACATAGAAAGAATCAAACCTGAGCTTCAAGAACATTAATTCTAGATAATGTTTGTGATAAGCGTTCATTCACTGAACGCTCTCTTTCTTCTGCAGTTGCAGCTTTGGCCTCTGCTTCCTGTTAATTAAATTTTTACTAAGAAATCAGAGCATTACAAGCTTCAAATACTGTCTTATGCATTGAAATAATGTCCAAGACACCTGAAGTCGTGAGTTAAGAGTTCTCTCCACAGCGGCCCAAGCTTCTGCTCTCCTGGCAGTTGTTTCCTATAACCAGTTGAACAAAGAGTCCATAGAAAATAATCACATGTAAATCAATGATCATCATTCAAAGTGGATAGAAATGTTCTTAATGCATGAGGATAAAATTCTACCTGTATGGCTTCAATCTGCCTTAAGAGAGGCCTCGTTGATTCAGGAACTTGCGTAATCAACTCTTCACACCGACGCTCACTCGCCTGTACAAAAGGTAGCAAGAAAATATAAAAATTTTGAAAACAACTGAAAGAGAATAAATAAAAACGACAAATGAGAACATAACAAGTCCCACACACCTGATAACGTTTTTGAAGATCTTCAATGTCCCTACGAAGCATGTCTTCTCTAAAAACTGCCTGAAAAATCAGAAACCAGAAACATTGACTGAGATCACCATTGTGAAGGTTAGCCAGATTCAAATCCATAATGTCAACGAACAGAGCAAAAACCTGCTGCTCCTTCCTACTTAAAGTTTGCCTTAATTCTTCAAGTGCCTGAACTAGCATAGTTTCACGTTCCTCAGCCTCTTTTAGACGACTCTCTAATTCAGATCTTGCTTCATTGTTGGCACGTGCCTCGGCCACTACCTCAGCCTCCTTGGCTGCAGCCAAAGCATTTGTGTAGTAGTCTTTTTGTGCTGCGAGTTCCACTTGGTGATTCTCTATTGTTTCTTGCAGCAACTTCTCTGTCGCTGTCTTGTCCTTCTTAATGCCCTCTACTTTATTCTCTTCAACCTAGAAGGACCAAAAAAGTGCAAACCTTTACTAACAGTTGTGGTTCATACTAAATCAAGGGCCAGAAAGGTGGATATTTTAACATAAGTAAAATAATAAGTCACATACAATATATTCTTTTTTGCAATTGTAGAAAACGTCCCTCCAGTCCAGCACTTAAGCAATCTCATTTCTTCCCAAGTGCTACGGAATTAATTTTTCATTTATTTAAACATTAATCTCACTTCAAAAGAGTAACTTACATAAAATCCAATTTACAAGCATGAAAAAAGACAGACTGTGTCACTGAAACTCAATCATCATAAGATAAATATAAGAAGACCAATACTAGGTCTTCCTGCTGATTCTATACACGAAAGTAACATGAAAACTGGGCAGTTGTAGAGACTGACAGTCACCATTGTACACCAAAAAGTCCATATTATCTTTGGTATATAAGATGGTTGAAGAATACAGTGTTCAGAACAATTTACCAACTGACTTACTACTTTGAGAATCCACTTACCTGAAGTTTGGTAGCCAAACCTTTCTTCTCTTCTTCAAGCTCTCTAATCTAGTTCTCATGAAACGGGGAATAAAAGACGAGATTCATTAATTAGAATGTGAAGCTTAGAGAGTGTTAAAAAACGAATCAATCTGTGGTAATAATTGCATACCTGAGCCCTTAATTTCCGGATAGTTGCTTCTTGAGTGGCCTGCTTTTTCGAAAGCTCTTCACCTGAATCAACAAATGAATATTAAACAAGGGCTTGATTTTATGCTTAAAAAAAAGGCTTTCAGCATTTCTATAATCATATTTTACAAGAATAATGTACTAGAAATAGAGATACCCTCACCCCCCAAAAGTTTAAAAAAAAAAGTGTACAAATCAATTGGTAGTTGAAATTGCACAACTTAAAATGTTCCATCGGTTGGAATATTGACACCAATCAAACATGTAAAATCCAAACACAATGTATCTTCTCAGAAGGGTCTAATCAATTTTCAGAGCTTCGAAAATACTAATTTTACTCATTCTTTAGCAACTTCTAGCAATACTTAAATATCTGTGAAAATTTCCACACTTGAAAAGGAAACAATTTCTTCTGAATTTGAATTTAAAACTATATATGAAGATTTCGAGTTTTTTCACTATTGGACCTATCCTTTTCTCCTGTCTGGCCTCATTGGTGCTGAGAAGACACCACTCAGACAACCTAAGGCTTAAACTGTACACAAGATATAAAAGCAGATTCATAATAAGTTATAAATTTTCTCAAACAAGAACCAGAGAGCATATAGAACATTGTATCTAATATGCATGTAAGAGTTTCCAAAGCTCTACCTTCTGCCATAACCTGATTAATAATTTCATCTTTTTCCTTCAAAAGAGCAGCTGCATCACTTTTTTTGTTCTGCTCTCTCCGAAGTGTATCCCTTTCTTTAGTAAGTGCATACACCTGCAATCACACAAGCAAGAATGCAATTAAAAAAGATTAGTTGCAGTGATTTAAATCACTAATTAGAGTTTCAGCCAAACAAGCATATCTTAGCTGTCCTGTAAAAGCTATCCACTTAAACATCAGACTTTTTTAGAAAAAGTTCTAGATACGTTAACATCAAAGAACAACTTTTCCAACAACATTGTCAACTACATTAGTCTTTTAACACTATTTTGTGCCCATCTAAATATTATCACCCTCACCCACTTGCCTTAAAATGTCCATGAAGTGCATTTCTTTAACCTGTAATATGTACTCTGACGTTACTCTGGAAATTGTACAGAGATTCTTCATTAATTTTTGCAGTAGAAATAACTTGAAACGCTAAACACAAATTTATTGGATGACTAGAAAAGAGAGGCATATGAATATGATTATACTAAAAATAATTGCCCATACTATTTGTTTAAAATTTTAACTACAAAGAAAAGAAGTGAACCTAATACAGCAACCCATCATTTAGGACTCAAATCTGAAAACAGTTTTAAGGCTTTGGATCAGCAATCCCAAGCTATCACGAGTTTTGAATCGACATATTTATAGGCATAAGCACAGAATAAATGGTATGGAGCAAAGCACACCTTTCTTTCAAGAGTTGCAACCCTTTGATGGTATTCCTCTCGCAAAGTCTCAATTTCTGCATCGTTGGATTTTCTCTGCTCCAAAACTTTAAGCTATTAAAATGTGTGCTATTTTTTAGGGAAAAAAAGAACAAAAATGTTGGGAGGAATTGGACAGATAAATATCTCTCAGAAAAATAATTCATATTGTCTGACATGTATGTCTTAAGATCACACTCAGTAAGCCGCAAATCATTATCAATGAAAATGCAACCACCATCCCAACTTAGACCAAAATAGCTTTTGAGGAAAAAGAATTAGTACCCTCACATACCTTCAAATCCTCAATCACAGCTTTTAGTTGCTCATTTTCATTCATCATTTTAGCAATCTCATCTGCTTTTGCCTAAGAAAAAACATGAGAATTTCTGAATTTATTGACCCGCTGAAATTAAGTGAAAGATAGATGGACATTGTAATGCAAACCATGATGTCATCGTCTGCTTTTTAAAGTATATGCAAATCTCTCCCCAAATAACATAATTGTGTGCATTAAGTACCTGTGCTTGCCTTGCAGCACCTTGCAGTGCAGTTTCCATCATTTTCATTTCCATCTTCAGTTTCTCTAGTTCATGCACAGAATCTGCTGAGACAGACACAATTGCTTCTGAGCTCAAGTGCCGCACTTTATTGTCAATCCCACTATCATTAGCTTCTTGATCCACTTCAACTGCTTTAACTTTTGCATCATTTTCAGGAGAAACTACAGCAAAAACCATGTCTGAAGCTTCTTTGTGAGAAAATACACCAGGTGATGGTAATACATGAGCACTCTTAGGTACCTCGGCACTGGAAAATTGTGCATCAGAAGGTTCACTACCAACTTCAGCTTGGATAATACTTGAAACCTCAGGCTTAACTGGAGAATTGTCCTCTACAATCTCTTCTGCTTTAGTCTTCTCTTCATCCTTACTTTCTTCTGCCTTCTCTTCACTCTTGCTTTCATGTGTATCAACAATACTATCTGATTCATCAGGTAAAATGGCACCAACCTGAACTTCATCTGCTTCAGCATGTCCTGACTTGGCTTCCCCTGATTCTGACTCTTCACAAGTTTCCATGTCAGAGGTCTTTTTCTGTTGTTGATTTTCAAAAGAGTCCAGTGACTTGAGGTTTTGAAAAGTTGATTCAGGAGGCTCAATGGTTTTTGTTTGTGAATCAGATTCAACTTTTCCATGCTCTGAAACCACAACATCTACTCTCTCAGTAGTCGCTGGATGCTCTTCATCTTTTTCTGTCTTCAGCACTTCCTTTTCTTCGTCAGCAGTGGACTTCTTAGTGGCAGAGTGCCCTGACCTTCCAGTTTCAACCCCTTCTTTTTCCTCTGGTTTTGGTTCTTGCTGTGGAGATTCAGGTTTTTCTGATGATTCTGTGGCACTTTCTTCACTTTTATGGCCCATAAAGGACACAACAGGCCATAATCCTGAAGATGGCAGAGAGACGTTAAGGACATATTACATATATTGGTCTAAAACTTGCATTGTGAACTTCAACAAAAGAATAACGGACATGCTTTTGAATCTTGACTTTGAACTGATCTAAAATCAAAAAGATCAAGTATAAGAAATTGAAAAGCAAACTCTTTAGCATGTCCTTGGATGCAAAACAAATTACATTAACATTAATTCTGCATTTTTTTAAGCTTGACCAGCAAACAAATACCATCCTAATGTGCCACAGTGCACCAAGGCCTTTCCAACTGTTTAATCAAAAGAAAGAACAAGAAGAGAGAGAGCTCACGCATCAACAAAAATAGCACTCTTAACCCCTGATGAATCTATAGCTTACTACTGATTGTAACTGTAAGTTTTTCGTATCAAAATTCCAAGCAAACAAAATTCACATGCAAATTCATACCGATGGGAAAACAATTAACAATATAGACAATTGCAAATGTAAATTACCTTCACTGCTGCTAGACTCGGACTTCTCTTGCTTCTCCTCAAACCCAAGGGCAGTATCGAAATTCTTTTCAATATTCTTCACACTCTCGCTGAGCTTATTGACCGCCCCAGCGAGATCCGGGAAGTTCCCTAGAGACACCTTCCCGCTAAACCACGCCATCTGCTAGCTATGACCAAAGCTTAAATCCACCGATCCAAACGCATAGCATTAAAAGAAAAAAAATCTGCATTTATGCACAAAATGAAAGAATTCAACAAAAATCAACCAGTTAAGGAGAAAAATCAAGGATCCAACATGTGTTAATATAAAACATTAATCAAATACGTTAATCTAGACTAACAAAAAGAACCATTCATGATCGTAATTACTACCAGCAGAAAAGCTATAAAATAGGAGATCCAAATAGAATTGCAACAGCTTATATATGAGAACAGTAATCTAATAAGAAAAGCAATAAAAAATTAAACCAAAATTCTAAATCTTGTAAATGCAAATACCATTAAAAATGGAGTTTTCAATCAAAATTATTCAAATTTTCCTACCGTTTCTTAGCAACCAAACAGATTGGAGATGACGATGAATGCTGCGGAAAATGAAATTTCAATCATCACTCTCTTGTCTTGCTTTCTTAAGCTGCAAATGATATCGATGTATCAGGTTTATACGAAATGAAATTTAGTTCAGAGAGAGAGAGAGGAAAATAGGTGATCCTTAAAGCGGTGTCGTTTCAATCAAGGTGAAGGACAATTTTCACAGAAAGAGGAAGAAGTAATAAAATGGTGAAGAACTAAAAAGGTTCGGTGCTTCGGGTGGAGGGTCGATCTGATTTTTTCCACTGTAAATTTTGTTGATGAGACTGGCGACAAGTGAGACGTCGACGTTTTGGCACCTACATAACTAATTTATTTAAAATTAATTTTTTTACTCTTATTTATTTATTCATTCATTTATTTTTATTTAAAAAAAATTTTAAAAAATTATTCATTTTTTCAAGAGAATTAAAATTAAAAGGAAATTTTTTAAAATATTTAATTTTTAAGATAATTTATTAAAATAATCATGCTAAAAATTTTCTATTAAATTAGTTAAAACAAATCAATTTCAAACGAACATTCTGTTTGTTGAGTTTTAATTATGAAATGGTTTAATTCAAAATTAATATACTTAATTAATTTAATAAAAAAATTAAAGGAATATGGTTATTTTTATAAATTTAGTTTTAAAAAATGGCTATTTTAAAATCTTCTCCAAATTTGAAAGTTTTCTAATTGTTTTGTAGTTTCACGGGGCACATGGTTATAAATAGACTTTCACTTTGCACTGACTTCTTCAGATTTCAAAATTGCCGATCAAAACTGAAATCCTTCGCTCCAAAAACTCCCTTAACCTTATCAAACCTAACTGATTTCTGATTTTGAAAGCTTTCTACGCTCTGTTTGGCTGCCGAGAAAAACAGAGACAATGATAGAAAATAGCAAAAGTCCTGAATCTCTGTACACCGAATGTGGAAGTTTAGTGAATTTCATTTGGTTGCTGAGGACAACAGAGAAAAATAATGGAAACACATGACAAAAACCTGACGATTCATGCTGATTTGGTTTCCGAAAACGAGAAAAAGAAATAATTGTATGTCGTCGTTTTCTCGCGTACCAAACAAACAAGACTTAACATTTGCTTTGTCTCTTTTCTACATTTTCTCAGTTACCGAACCGCCAACGGACTCCTTGTATTTGTTAATCTCTTTCCCTACTGATGGCACCGGATGCGACTGTCAATTTTTTCCCGCCAAAAGCGTTGAAGTTGGTTGGGGAAGCCATCGAGTCAGTTACAGATAGATCAGGTTCCCCGCCAAAACCAACTAAGTCAATCGAGAAGTCCTGTGTCTCACCAGAAAAGCTAGTAATGCAGCTAGTGTTCACAGAGTTCGGCTTGTCTCCGGTCACCAAAAAGCCTTCAAAGGAGCTCTCGCTTTCCTCGGACAAGCCATATACGATGCCGCATTCAAGCTTTCCGGTTTCGTTATTGTGAGCTTTTTATCATTTTTTTTCCTTAAAAAAGTTATTTTAGTAAAAAAAAAAAAAAGTTATTTTAGATTTTATTTTTCTTAATTTTAGCTGATATAATTGATTCTATTGATGAAAAAGATTCCAGCTTTCTTTCCTCTTTGATTGCTAAGAAATCAGAGGAAAATTTAAAAAAAAAAAAAGTTTGCGCAGACATATAATATCCTGTTCCTTTATTTTACTTGAAGCAGGAAACAGGAGTCCCAGAGATCACATCAACTGGCAAACATGAAAACGAACAATGCTGCTCCTAAGGATCAGAAACACTGTCGCTGCAAGCAATCAAGATGCTTGAAATTGTGAGCCAATGATGAATCTGTGTTGTAATTAGCATCGAGTAAAATGAATTTGCCTTTGATAAATCTAATTACTTGTGAAATGTACGATCAGGTACTGTGAGTGTTTCGCTGCTGGATCATACTGCGATGGATGCAACTGCAATGGTTGTCGTAATAATGTCATGAATGAGGCTTCAAGGAAAGTAGCTATGGAAAGTATCTTAGTGCGTAACCCAAATGCATTCAGGCCAAAGATTACTAGTAGTCCTACTACTGCTCAAGATAATGTGGTATGCATTTGATCTTTCAAGTTCTGAGAGACAAATTGAATATGTTACTGGATTTGCATACAATTCATGGCATGTATTTAAAGTTTCTTCTCTAAAGCATGAGCATCAAAAAGAACTCCTAAAAATTGCGTTTGCTAGAACTATAGTAAGATAATCCCCATTTAGAAGGAAAACCTCACCAGGCCTTTTCCCCTTTGCATCTCCTGATTTTTATTGCATATGGAATGGTTTGTTCAG
Organism: Swietenia macrophylla; assembly: GCA_032401905.1. Taxonomy (NCBI): domain Eukaryota; kingdom Viridiplantae; phylum Streptophyta; class Magnoliopsida; order Sapindales; family Meliaceae; genus Swietenia; species Swietenia macrophylla. Next base: position 5,002,384 of record CP135574.1, on the reverse strand, counting down.
GATGATACAAAGGACACTCTGTTGGTTGGAAAACACAACTGGGGATGCCGCTGCAAGAAGACTGGGTGCCTCAAGAATTATTGTGAATGCTTCCATGCTAAAGTGTTATGCTCAAAAAACTGCCAATGTGTGGACTGCAAGAATTCTGAAGAATGTGTGGAAAAGGTGTCTTTTTCTGGAAGTGATTATAGTAATACTAAAATCTGTTCAACTTTTGAGGGAAACAAGAAGAATATGGTTGTTTCTGATGGTGACAGTAGTAATACCAATGTCAGCAAGAATTTTGAAGGATGTGAGGAGAGGGAAGCTATTGCCAATGCAGACCATACTAAGACTAAAATCTGCAAGCATTTTGAAGGATGCAAGGAGGAGATGGCTTTTCTCAGCAGGGAGAATAATCTTTCAAAAATATGCATCAAGCAAGCCAATTCCAGTACGTCTGCTGCTATTGGATTGTCAGGTCCTAGCATCGTACAGGCATCCAGGAAGAGGAAACTTCTGGAGTTCCTGGACTTAAATGACAAGGATTTACCAATTCAGAGGCTCAAAAATCATCAAAAGGTTTTTAATTCCTTGCATCCTAGCTCAAATACTCTTCTTTCCATTCAGTTGGTGAGAACTAACCTTTCATTTTCATTGCACTAGTATAACTTTTTCACAAAAGAACATTTGCAATTAACTATCTATCGTTCAGAATGGTCACATGGTTACATTGCCTCTAGATTATGTTCATTTGGCTGCAAAGTATCGATTGTCCATCTCCTTGTTTTAGAATATCATTTTTTTCTTCATATGGTTTACAGGTGAATCCTCAAAGAGTTTCCAGTTCCTTGTCTGCCTTGTCTGTTGATCCTATTGGCAACATTGGTATTGCTGCTATACTAGGCTATTCAAAGTATCATCGAAGGTATTTATGTTTTCTAATGATTCTTAGGTCACTTTGTATTTTGAAAATGTTGCTGCTTTATTTTCTTCTTAATTAATATGGCTGTTGTGCAGTTCAAAACCATCGTTTGCAGACATTATTCAAGGACGAGACGTGGAAGAGCTTTGTTCCCTTTTGGTGTTAGTATCAGAAGCTGCTAAAAATTCAGGTATTTTCTAACAAAAGAAATGAATCTAAAATCCTGCTGTCAGTTTAAGCATAGTGATATATCATCGTGCCTCTCTCATGTTAAGAACAAATCAATATACAAATGTCTGAACTAAAGTTCTGGCTTAAGAGTACATGGTACATAGAGGAATATAACTCAAAAAGACAAATGAAAGCACGGGGGCAGAAATGGAGCAAAGAAGATATGAAAAATCAAACTAGAAATAGATGATAACAGAAAATATAAATTATGGATTAGCTGAAAGATCAATACATAAACCCTGAAAAGAGAAAAGTAGCTTGAGCAAAGATGATGACAATAATTTAGATGCAAATGACAGCTGTAATGACAACAGTGACAACAATATAAATGAGGGATCTTATTAATTTTTTTTAAACCAGAACATGCAAAAACATAAGTGAGTGTACTTAGTAGTTTGGCTCATTTAGTTTGCCTAAGACTAACTAATGGAAATGTATCATCTGTGTTTTCTTGTGGCATACCATATACAATTATTTTTTGCCTCTTTTTCCAAAACTTCTTGTCAGTAAATGAAGGAATAGATTCCAAACATCTTTTACTAATCTCTGTTTTCATTCCCCTAATTGACTCTTTTTAGTAGGATGTCTGCTATTAAGCAAATGAGTGCCTCAGTGAAGTCGCCCTTAACTTTATGTGCATTCTTAATATTCCCCACTTGATTATTGTTCACTGGTTCTCACGTCTCATACCATTTTATCTTTTCCTACATGTTCAGTTTCTTAGACTTCTTTTAGAGGAAAAGCTATGAGTAAAGTGAACATTTCATTTTTCAACTTGGCTTTCATAATTTTCAGGTAAAAATGGTGCATCAGACATTCAAGCAGCGAGAGAAAAGCAGATTGCAATTTCTCATGAAGTCCAGGGCATGGAGAGCTTCCAGGAAGGACCTAACGTTCAGAAAGAGACACTTGATGACCATTTGAGTGGGAATGAAGTTGACGCAATGAATACAGATAATTACCTATCCGGAGGTATTGATGTAAAAGAAGGAAGGCTTTCATCTCCTGAAACAATTGCAGTAATGAGTAATGCTGAAGATGAGTTGTTCCCAGGAGCTTCTAAACCAGGCCAGATTCTAAACCATGGCTGCAATGGAGATGACTATGCTGAACAGGAAAGGCTTGTCTTGGCAAGTTTCAGAGATTATCTGAAAAAGATCAAAATACTTGGGAAAATGAAAGGTAAGATTTTTGCCTCCTCTTAGTTCCTGGATAACTACTACTAAATCATGTTTGGACATAAAAGGGCACCATAGAATAATAAATCCAAGTCATGGAGAAGGTTCATTGATGTCTGCTCTAAGGTTATCTGTTGTACAACAGTTGATTTGTCATGCAAAAGCCATCATCAAAGACACTCTTTCAGAAAACAACAATGAGAAGTAGAGCAATAATAAGATTGAGTAATTTAACGATTTCAATACAATATCTCTCATACAAAAGCACTACCTCTGTACCTGTCTGTGAGTTTCTACTCTTTTAGTGATCAACTAGGCTGGACAACAGAGCCAGAAAGAAAAACTCAGTTATTATCTTCTCCCCCTGTCCTTTCTAACACCTGTCTGGTGCATTTGCATTTTTCAGAAAAAGGTCTCCCCGGTGGAAATTTGAGGTCTCTAGTCTCCCACTTCAACATGAAAAGGAAGATAACTATTTATGTCTAGGTTAATTATGATAATAATCTTTTACACTGTGAGTACAAACTGCTTTTCATTGTCCAGAATTGTGATGGCAGGTCAGTATCATGATATAAAAGATGGTACTGCAACATGAGCAAACAGGAAGCAGCAGCAGTAGCAGCTGCAATAACATCTTAAAGCTCGTGATCCAGACAAAGCAGAGACATTTCCAGTGACAAGTGCAGTCACTGCCACCAATAGTAACCAACCACTTTCTAAGGTTGTGCATCCGAAAGAGGTTAAAGACAAAATCTTAGTTTGATAAATTCCTCAAAGTCAGTTTATTAATACTCCTATTTCAATTCATTTTCTTGTCTGGATCAAGTGCAACAATAATGTACATTTGGAGGTTTTCATTAGGACATACTATCTTGACAAAACCAAATGGCAATACAATCGATCATTTTACAAGTGATCTCATATTCTTCTTATTTTAGTTAACCTTGTTACTTTTTATAGCTTCCTTTTTTCTTTTGTCATGTCTATTGCCTGTTTTAAGATTGTGTAGTCGAAAACCTAGCATAGATTCTTGCCAATATTTTAAAAAAGTAAAAAAGGGTGTATTCCTAGATATGGTTTCTTCCAAGTAACAAGTTGACAAATCTAGGAAACAAGATATCCAATGAACCAAGAAGAGTGTTTGTTTCCCAGGCAGATGGAACCGGAGAGATTGTAAACCAACATGCTTTTCTTGTAAATCTGCACAAATCCATAGATTTGTCAAGCACAATGCAACATTTAAAACCAAAATTTTTCTTTTATTCTAATTACACTGGAAGTCATTTACATGATAGATCACAATTGAAGAGTAAACAAACATGAGAAACTGTGTGCCAATTTAATCGTCAGCTAGTTGTTTGTGTAGTCACAAATCATTTTGGCAGAGCTTCTACCAATTGAATGAAAAGCTTCCTCAGAAATTTGAAGTCAAAATGTTTTTTGAGGGAAGAGAAGCTGAGAAGTGAAATAACATCCATCACTCATCATTTAACTCTTGAACTGTCTATTTGCCTTAAAAAAAAAACCTTCAAGTTACGCAAACCAGAGGGAAAGGAAGTTCACAAATAGCTGGTTGCTGAAAGCAAGAGTAGGAAGTGAAACTATTGAAGTTTATGGCCACATTCAGATGACCATAAGCATTTTCCGTCCACTTCCACCACCTCTGATTATTAGAGTCCCTTCCTCAATCAAAATTGTTTGATTACTATTACTGTGCATCTTAGTTCTCTTATAATTTTGGCACCCCAAGAGCTGTATTTTGTACCGTAGCAGCCAGCGAATGCCCTCCTTCTGTCAGACCCAACTTGCTCGTAGAATCAATCATTGCCACAAATTTTCCAAACACTCCAGGAGCTGGAAGTAGATCGACAAATATGCTTTCATAAGATCAGCATCGTTCCTGATTGGATTTTATGCCTCAGTTATTATTCCCAATCATTTCACAAGCTGCTCACTTAGGCAACTAAATCTGAATTTTGAATTCTCTGAAAGGGTTCCCATTCACCAATAATCACCACAAGAGCATAGTCCATCTTTGAAATGATGGTAGCGGTTCACATCTCTAACAATTATTTCCCTCTCTATAATTTTTGAGATAAACTTGATAGCAATATGACAGTCATCACAAATCTTGAGGTTCTTGTTTATCAAAAGCCTGGTACCATCTGGTGTGCTAATGAGTCCAAATGCAATGGCTAGCCTTTCGCTGTGACAGCAAACCATATTTGTTTTCTCATCATTCTCCACATCATGAAAAACAGATCCAGTATCTGGGACATAGCCAGCTTCTTTCATTCGTCTTTCTAACCACTTTAATTTTGCATATATCTTATCACAGTCATGATGTGAAGCATCTCCGGAAAGAAATGCATGAATCTTGTTTTTCACTTCAATCCAACTACAAGCAATGCTTTTCCTAATTCCACTATCAATCATTAACTTTCTCAACTTTGTAACTCCATCCCAATTTCCTGCTTTAGCATAGATGTTTGATAAAATAACATAATTCCCTGCATCATCCGGTTCAAGTTCAAGCAGTTTCTTCAAAGCTAGTTCAGCCAACTCCACATCTCCGTGGATTTTGCAAGAATTCATCAATGCACCCCACACACCAGAATCTGGTGTCACTCTCATGTGCATTATAAGATCGTAAGCCTCATTCAATTGACCAGAGTGGCCAAGGAGATCAACCATGCATGTATAATGTTGAACAGTTGGATCAATCAGATAATCCTTCATCATAGATTCAAAAAACAACCTCCCCTCATCTAACAAACCCCCATGGCTGCAAGCTGACAGAACTCCCACAAATGTTATGTGATCAGGCTGAGCCTCATTCTTCATCTTCTCAAACAAATCCAGTGCCTCAGTAGCATGACCATGCATTGCATATCCAGTAATCATCGCATTCCAAGAAATAACCCTCTTCTCCCAAAGCAGCTCAAACAAATTCCTTGCAACCTTCACTGACCCACACTTAGCATACATATCAATCAATGCAGTTTTCACCTTATCATTTGATTCAAACCTGTGTCTCCAACTAAAACCATGAAGCTCTCTTCCTTGAGAAAGAGCTACAATATCAGCAGAAGCTGATATCACAGTTACAAGTGTTGCCTCACTTGGCCTTAAACCTGACAGAACCATCTCTCTACATAACTCTAGCATTTCATCTGTGTGCCCATTTTCTCCGTAAGCTGCAATCATAGAGTTCCACAGCACAACATCCCTTACTAATATCTTATCAAACACTTGCTTTGCACTTTCTACACAGCTACATTTCGCATACATGTCAATGAGCGCAGCACCAACAAACACATCCGTCTCCCACATAGTTCTTATCACATCTTCATGAATCTTCCTCCCCTCTTCAATAGCAGAAAGTGCAGAGCAGGCCTTTAACACAAACGGGAACGTAAAATTATCAGGCACAAGACCATACTCAATCATTCTATAATACAATTCAATCGCAACCTCATAAGGCCCACTCCACGCGTACCCACGAATTAGTACATTCCAAAGAAATTTGTTTCCTTTGGGAATTCTCTCAAACAATAGATGTGCATTGCGCAAAGAGTCACAGGCACTGTACAAATTAACTAGTTTAGTAGCTAAAAAAGGGTGAAATCCAAAACCCATTTGCACAATACGGGCATGGAGTTGTTTGCCTGGGTTTACGGCTTTCTGGGCTACGCAAGATTGTAAAAGAGAACCATAATACGAGGGAAGTTGACGGTTCGGTTTGCAAGGCAATTTCGATGAAGAGAGCATAATATCTTGAGGATCTGGAGTGGTGTCTTGTTGACTGATTTGTGAGTGATAGTTGTAGTGAATCAGAAATGCATTGTTGTTCTTCTCGTAGTTGAGAAGAGAAGAGAAAGAAGTGAGAAAAGGACGTTGTCTTTTTGGATTTGTTCCAAGCATCTCGGTTTTTCCTTCAGAAAATAAGAAGAGAAATTAGGATTCAAAGAACGAGGGATGTGATAACATTGAAGAAGAAAAAGAGCAATTGAAGAGACAGTTTAAACGATTTGAGGTATTTGAAGAAAGCAACCGCCAGTGGCGGGAAAATTCGTTGACGGTATCACTCCATTAGATACAATATGAAAACCTGAAAGCTTAAATAAGTTGTATTCAGTGCTATGTAGTAATTTTCACCAAGATAGCGGGTTTAATAGACATTTTACAAATGGCGCCTCAATGATATTTTACGTTAATAATTGAAAAATAGTTAACCCCCACCTATTCTTTTCTATTTTAAAATATATAATAAAATATAAAATTAATATACAAATTTGATTAAAATATCTTATCAATTAAAATATAAACTATTTATTATTAATTATATTATTTATTAATATCTTATCAAAAATTATAAATAAAAAAAAATTAAGAAGAGATTCTAATCCTTTACAATATACCCATAACTAATTAGCCATCCAGCTATACTTAACAAATAATGTGAATTAGAAGTTGATAAACCGTGTGAATCATAGGTGATAACATCGTACTTGCATTGAATTTTCATGAAAAATGTGGAGTATTCTCCCCCTGAAAAAATGGCTACATATTTGTCACCTGGGCAGCCCAAATTTCTGATCTGGATCTAAATTGTAAGAAAAAATTCTCACATTTTGTGGGATGGAATGAACTTTTTACCACTCGTAGCTTTAAAATGACAGAAATTTTCTGCCAACATCTGATATTCTACAAAGATCACAACATGTAATTCGATACTCCTTTCAAATCTTTGTAATTACTCTGCTTGTGTGGGAAGCAGATATGCACAGAGCTGTATAGAGATCAAAGATAATCGTTGTGTCACTGAAAATTCAAGTTGATTTATCTGGATGTTCAGAAAGCTTAGACATTCAAAATGAAAATGCTGACCAGCTTTATAGGATCTAGACCAAAGAAAATATCTGATATTCATAAATTATAAATTCAATTACATGAGACTATAAAATGGCTGTTCTATTCACTTGCCCAAGATGTCAGATACTGACTTGTTGATGGCTTGGAATAGCTCTTCCCTGAGCAAAGCAGAAAATCTGAGTTAGGTAATGAAAGCAAAAGAAAAATATGCAAACCATCAAGTCTTTAAATGGAAATGATTCTTCTGGCTATACAATATCATGTACCACTATCCTCAGTTTTCGTGGAAACGAAACTAAAAAGAGTTGCAGCAAATTCACTCACCTATCAGGCTTGAACAAGAGATAGCGATATGCAAACCACTGAAAAGAACAAAGAAGACTAAATAAATATTAATATCAATAACAGAAGGTGGGTGCATAACATTAATATCAAAGAAAGACAAAATTATCAATGGTTTGTTAAGACGTTGGACTAAAACAAAACAAAAGTTATTTATACCAATTGCATGAGGTAGAAATAATAGTTTAAAAGTTTTAAAAGATTACTTTTCCTTTGTTTTTTTTCCCTCTGCCAACCATGCCATACAATTATTTCAATACTTACAGTAGAAAACAATATCCCAACAAGTTCTAGTGCATTTGGGATGAGTGGCAGCTTGTCAATTGCCTGTACATATTAATAAGGAAAAAAACTGTCAATATCACCATTGTTATGAGGTTGAAATTGAGGCTGAAAATTAGTGGTTATATGAATGGCCAAAGTGAAGTTAAAGAAATGCAAACGGTCTAATCAATATCTACTCTTGCTTGTTAACTGATCCATAAAATGTTGTAAGCAACTAATAGCAAAAATTTTGACATCTTGGCATATTTTTAGTGGCTAGCTCAAGTCAAATCCTTCAAGAGTTCCTATACTTCTTGCAAAATGGATTGGTTGATTTTATTTCAAAGTAATTTTTCCAACACCTCAGTCAAAGACATATTCATTTGCCATAACATTCAAGAAAAAGAGTAAGCTCCGGAGATTACAGTAATTAGATTTGCTGATGCCCATAGAGCCACTATAGCTGCAAATCCCAAACCGATAAGACCAAGCCGATCTTCAGGTCTATCCCACTGTTTCAAACAAATTAAAGCCATTTCAGAGAATAGTAACCTCTATTTACACAAAAGCTATATAATCAAGAGCAAAGTTAACTTGATCATGGAGGTGATATAACAGTCTGCGAGGTACTCACAACATTTTGAACAGACTTAAAAAGAGTAAGCGAGGTTGAAGACTCAGAACTTTCCCCAGCAGCCTTCACAACAACAGAAACATGGTTTTGTTTCTCTGAAATATGATAGAACATGAACCAACAACAGACACAAATAAGCCAAAGCGTGTAATGGAACACTGAATAGAACCTACGACCCAGTGCTTTACAATAATATTTCACTGACATGTGCAAGGATGGGATTCACAAACATGAACATGACATTACATTTTATTACTCCCTACCCTTGAATTGTCCATCTCTGGTACCTCTCATAAGATGAAATCAATATTCTGTTATCTAAACAATGTCAAACTTACCAGAAACTAGTATGAAATAGATAATTAAAGCTATAAAAGAGAGCCAGGAGACTATTTCTGTGAAACTCTAGTTACAGATTTTACGTTGCAAAATTCTTGGCTGTGGTTCTACTTGGCTTGATAATAATTTTCCCGAACACCACTAACAGTCAAACTAACTTTTTGTTCCAGCTCAACTCTTTCATTCGAACAATCCTACCAAAATTTTGCATGTAGACCACTTTTATCCATAGTTGTCACCATCACAAATATGGCTAATCAACTGAATCACCATTTTTGTATTAAAAAATAAAATAAAAAAGTTTCAGTGAACACAAGCCTCAATTTGAAATTCGACACCTTATCCAAATTTGCTTCTGAGCCACTTTCCACCTAAAAGTAGCCGAGCTTAAATTTCCATAACAACTCCAAAATAACCTCCATTTTCAATGGTGCCTCATTGATTTTCTTTATGGACTCAAGCATCTTAATGTCATTATTAACATGCATAAACTACAAAGGAAACTGACACATAAAGTCAAGACAACAATGGATTAGGAACTGAAACCATAATATGCCACAATAAATAACAATAGCAATAATATAACAGGAAAAAAAAGAAGCTGCTTTATGATAGATGCCACTTGCCTCTTATGGGAGAAAATTGGAGCTTTTGAAGAGTTCTGAAAAGAGATTTTCTTCCTTGGACCAACAACGGCGGAGGCAAGTATGCAATAATTGAAGCCATGAGCAGCTGAAAGAGATCACAAGAACCAAAAAAGATCACAGAAACCAAAAAAAAATAAAATAAAGTTTTGAAAGATGGGTTCAAACGAAGTACAAAGAAAAAGAAAAATAAACAAGAAAAATTATTTTTGGAAGAAAAAGTTTACTTACCCAAGTGGTTGCAGATGCTGAGGGAAAGAGAGAGGATGTGTGTACACCACAGAATTGTTCGAACCGTCAGCAAAGCAGCCAAAAGCTAACTGTATCTCTTTTAATTAGAGGTTTTTGTTTTTTTTCAATAACACAAATTTTGACTCTAATTTCTTCTTTGGGCTTACATGCTCATCTCAGTTTACAGTGATACTAAAGGCACCCAATCGATATCTGATTACACTTTCTTTATAAATCATGTACAACTCTTGCCTTGTTTGAAATTGGGTGTATTGAGAAATAGATTAAGTGTACTTAGTTTTCTCCTCAGTTTACAATAATATCGTGATAATATATAGTACAATAAATTAAATATATACGATGTTTTCATTTTTTTGTAAATATTTTTTTTTAATGCCCATTTGGTAGAACTAAAAGTAGCATCAAATTCATTGCATATTTCCAAAAACTATGTACTAAATATAAAAGAATCAAATTGTATCATTGGCTTGCAGTTGTTGGCAAATGTTTATATGAATGTTAGAACGATAGATCATGAAAATACACATATAAGTTTATTGAAGAAGAACGGTAGTTGTTTTTTTTTTTTTTTTTGCCTTTGTTTTTGTTTTTGTCAAGTTCTCTTCCTTATAATTTATTTGAATGTTTAATCACCAATATGCAGTGTCTTGTCGAGCCAATTTCTCTAACCATATTTTAAGATTTAACCATTGAGGGGAAGAAGACTAGTTTCAATGTTGGTGGGCTTTCTTTTAATACTATGCATATAAGAATTTTAATGATTTCATACCAGGCATAGAATTCACATTCTTTTACATAAAAATTAGGAAAACAATTTTGTAAACAAATTTGTATCTTTTATTACTTATTTAGACGTAGAACTAATGAATAGAATTTTACAAAATATAAACATTTAAAAGAGAAAATGACCCCTATAATGAATTCTATCGTAATTTTTTTTATTTGTAAATATAAATTAATTTTTTTTAAATCATTGGTTTGTTCTTAAAATATAATTTTTGTAGCCAATATTCAATTTAACGTCAAGTTTATGCAAGAGTATTTTATCATCCACTTGTTTCTAAATTCTAATTCATTGTTGTTTAAAATGATGTCCAAATTTTCAGCTTTGGCCTAACATTTTACCTTTTACAAATATTGTCTGCCTACATTTTTATTCTACCAAATTAAGAAAAGTCCTTGAGAACCATTTTGCTAACCCTAGCCAAATCCACATTTTTTTTTCCCATTTTTATTACATGTAAGTACTTAAAAACATGTATCGATTAATATTTTTTGGTCAAATTTGAGAGATTTTGCTATCATTTATCTGAGTATTTAAAATTGTATTATTGTTGAATTTAATTCAATCAAATATTGCTAAACAAGATTACTAGTATTAATAAGAAAAACCATATAAAACATTAAAAGAAATTTAGTTGTGGGATTATACTTAAAAAAAAAAATTCCTAGGTATTTTACATATATAAATAAATATTTCAATTGACCCAACATGAAACGTGCATAATTAGTCTTAGTTAATTAATTAGCTTAATCCCGCTTGACCGAATCTCTTAATTGAAAGTCTATAGAGGCCTGAAAGCAAAGAGAAAGATCGGAAACTCTGAAATTCTTTAATTAGTTAATTAATTAATTAATACCAAGAACAGACAAAGAGAAGTGGAGAATTTATTCCATTTAATGAAATTTACATGAACTTCCATGCAAATTAAAGAAATGGGTATTGATGAATGAATGACTCAAAAAGTACACAGACCACAGGCCAAAATACATTAATGAAATCTCAACATAAAATTAATTAATTAATTATTTTCAGCATTTAATATTCCATTTATGTTCTTGTAAACATATAAATTCAATTATATATTTCATTTTCCTTTGCATTCATGGCTTAAATACCTTTAAATTTTCTTTTCCTTCATATCTATCTTCAAAACTACCATTATTTTCACATCTACTCTTCAACATCGACCTTTCTTTCATAAGTTTGATAGAATGAATGAATGGATTCATTCAAATCCAGCAACTAGTTAGCTTTTGCAGAAATATTATTGATTCTTTTCAGAAAGTTTTCATCTCTCAGGCTTCACTTTAGTTATGCTAAAATGAATATATATATATATATATATGTATATATATATATATATATATATATATATATATATATATATATATCAGATAATCATATCAACGAATATCATCAATCATGTCGCATCTTTATTTGACTTAATCGATTATAATCGTCAATAAAAATTTTTTTAAAATTTTATATTACATGTTAAATTGCGTGTCGTGTGGTGTTGGAATTCATATATAGACTAACTTGTAGAATTGGAAATTTCTGATTTAATGTATAAGATTAATTAATTATAGGACTTAAGCATATGCAAATTACTATTTTTGGAAGATATTCATTTATGCTTCTAAGTTTCTTGCTTTCAAATATCAGTAATGGGAGGCATGTATATGTTAATGAACACAACTGTGTCTTTGATAATTGTTTCTCCACGTTCCCTAATTTGCATTCATTTTGTGGGGTGGCTTAATTGTATCAAGATTTTAAGATTACTAATTGGGATTATCCACTGCAATTAAATTCGTAATCTAACAATAATATATTTATGTGTTGCTGCCATCAAAATTTTAAAACATAATGTAGGTAAAATATGCTAAAAAGAAGATTTATAATGATTAATTTATATATAAATATAAACAAAACCATCCTTAACGATGATTAGATTGGATTATAATTTTTAATATCATACACTATTTTTTAAAAATTTTACTTATTCAATCACTCATGGTCATATGTGTCAGTGAACTCTTGATTCACAAGTATTTAATAAAATTATCAAAATTAATATACAAATGAAAGTGAATAATTATCAAAAATTTTAATTACTTTATTGTTAACAAAGAATACGATAATTAAACACATATTTATAAATTTTAAAAAAATTATTCGATATTAAACATCATGAAGTGGTGGTCAAGTTTCAAAATAGACATCAATTAGTCATACTTTATATGAACATCCAATTTAATGAAAGAAGGGCTCATAGCCTTCTTTCTTCTTTTCTTTCTCCCTTTAATTTGCAAGCTTTTCTTCTTTCTTTTATAGCCTTTCTCAATGCATCATCATTCCATGTTTTCTTTTTTCCCCATTAAATTTATCAATAATTTCCCCACTTTCACTCACTTTTCTCCCTTCAACTTCTATTTTGTTTTCATATTTATTATAACTTACTTCATAAGAAATCTCTAAAGCTAATTAAAGAGTTGAAATTATGTAGGAAAGAAAGCAAGATAACCTCTTGTCAATTAATTACTTGTAAGATTAATTAATTAATTAATTATTAATCAATTTCTTGGTTAATTTCTCGGTTAATTTCTCCTTTTTCTATCCCTAATAGATGGTCAAAAACAAGTTGCATGTAATGTACCATAAAAAAAAAGAGATAAAATTGGAGAAGGAGAGAGAGAGAGAGAGAGAGAAGAAATCCAAAAGGAACTTTAAATCAATTAATTCCTCATTCCTATGATTATAATTTTCAATTTAATTATTTTGTCTGTTTATACCGTGTGGTTGTTTCATATTATCTAACATTCCTAACTACCACACACACACACACACAAATATAAATTATAGACATAAGAAAAACAAGAACAGAAAGAATGATTCATACAAGATTGGACTGTAGATATGTATGGAGAAGGATCACATATTTTCTTTTTCATAATTAATGGCATCAATGGACATAATTTTCTATTTTTTTTTGGTTCACATATTAAATTACATTAATTTTTTTTTTTGTATACAATCATATATTAAAATACTCTTAAAGTTATTATTTTTAATTATTTTTCATAAACTATTGGATTATTAAAAAAGGGGGGATAACAAATTTTTTTAACCATATTTTTTTGAAAATCAATGTTATAATCCTTTAAAAAATCTTATCACATCTAAACATTTTCTTCTAACGTTTGTGTATGCGTTCATCTAATAAAATTTGGTCGTATATACACTTTCATCAAATCGAATTAATTATTACAATTTTTATTATGCTTTTATATATTTATTTAATAAAATTTTGTAGTACATACACTTATATCAAATTGAATTAATTATGATATTGAAGAAAAACATGAAAGAAAGAAAGAAAATTTAAAAGAAGTAACTAATCAAATTATAATTCGAATATGCTAAAGCACTCCAATATAAGACTTTCTCATGTAACTTGATGTAACTATCAAAGAATTTAATATAATAATACACTAGAAATGTTATTTTCCTACAAGTCTAAAGATTACAGAATTAAAGAATTGACTTACCCAAGTTAGAAAGAGAGAGAGAAGGAGAGGGTTTTAAAAATTGGAAAAGCTTGGAGGCAAATTCATTAATTGCATTCACTTCTTTCAAACCTTTAAATGGTATAAGGACAACAATGCTCGCACATTCACATATTATCATGTGCCTTAACTCATCCTTATTTATTTATAAAATAACAATAAAATTATATTTTGGGTTTTTTAACAAGTAAGTGCCGTTTGATGTTGTTATTTCATTAAAAATATAGATCACTTTTAGGAACCTATTGTCATACATAAATATAGTGCTATACGTATTGTTATTTATGAAATATTTAGGGACTTTTATGTTAATATCCAATTTGTTTATTTTATTATTACTATACAACATCAATACTTTGACCAATTGGCTCGCCTTTGTGAGCCGTGATTAATGGCTTCGGCTTCGGCTTCGGCTAAGGCAAGTTAACCAATTATGATTATTATTATAAAAAATCCTTTTTGGATATTGCTTAATTATATTTTAGTAATCTAATTTTAATAAATGTAATCTTATTGCATGAACGAGTGATTAATTAATAATGAATATTCAAAATATTTAATCAAAATGTTAGTGTATAAACATTTGAACATATCTGGCATAAAATATTCATTAAAAATTAAGTATGAACATATATAAAATATTCGTTAACGATTATTTTATCTATGTTCATACTTAATTTTTACAACATACAAAAGCAAATAACTAAGTTTAGATTTTTACATCATTTTTAAAAATATTTCATGAAAAAGGTGAATGGTTGTTGAAAAGATTACAATAAAATTGTTAAATCATTTTCAAAATTTATGACTATTATTTTATTAAAAAAAATTATATTGCATATGTTTAAGATGTTGTTCATTTTTTTTCAATTTCTTATTATATATGGAAACATTTTATAAATTTTAAAAAATAGGACCATTAGGTTCATAGTGTATATATTTTTTTTAATCAAACTAATGGGCAAAACCCATGCAGTGGGCTAGTTTATTTTGTTGTTAATTTAGTAATTTAATGTTAACTTGAAGGAAAATTAATCAATTATGGCTGCTAGGTGTTCTAAATTGTAGGCATAAAAGTCAAGAAATTGATAATTTATTTACTAGGTAATTAGTAGGTTGCTTCTTGTAAATAATCAAGAGATTATCTACATAATTTGAGTAAATTATTTCATAGGAATATAATAAAAAAATGATTCAAAAAGTTAAATCTATTTGGAGGTGCAATTTTGTGGGATATGTGAATGTATGTATGGAAGTAGTTTATAAATCATTCTCAAGCAACCATGTTTTATGCAAAAATGAAATCATTTTTTTTATCTAAAGGTATTATTGATATAATCAAAAATATTATTCTTACTATACTTTAAATTAAAAGAATCAAAGTTATGTTAATTATTTCATGAAATATATTTCTTTTAAATTGAAAATTTGGGATAACTTAGTATTAAATTGCTAAATTTATATTTTAAGAGATGTGAATTTGTACGAGAGATAAAATTTATATATATATATATATATATATATATATATATAATCCATAACTAAAGTCACTTAAATCAATAGATTTAAACTAAAAAAATATAGGTTGATAACTAGATATTACGTGACACCAAAAACATAAATTTTATTCAAAAAATTTTGATTTTATTAATTTCTCTTTACGTTTGCTTTAAGAATACATGTCAATACTAAAATTTTAAAAAGAACAAAATTTTGATAGTATGTATCAAAACACACACACACACACATTTTTTTTATTAGAAACTTTAGTTCTACATCCCTTTTAATATGTATTTTTATTTTTCATGTACTTTAAGAAAACATAAGAAGATTACTCAAATATTTTAAATAGAATTTTAAATTTTTGCATGTATTATTATATATATATATTTATATTTCAATGGAATTTTTTTGTGACTTCTATCATCTTCCTTTTTAGGCTTTTATCATCCTTGACATTGATCTTTCCAAATCAAAATAAATAATCTGTGTGAGTGCGTGTGTGTGCGCGCGTGTGTACATATATGATATGTACTAAAATTTGAACATAACTTTTAATAATCTAAAATTAAATTATGTTATATTATTTTTTAAAAATATTATAAATATTTAAATTTACGTAGTGACAAATCCATCACTTACTCGTATACTAATTCTCTAAGTTGCAATTAATAAAAGATTATATTTTTATAAAATATTGTGAAACTAAAAAAGTTTCAAAGAAATGTCAAACTTAAAAGATTTTAAAAAATTCTAGCCTAAACTAACTAAAAATGAAAGCTTTAGTTAGGCAATTTTGATACTGCATACTAATATGTCTATTTGTTTAATTTTTAATATATATATATATATATATATATATATATATATAATTATTTTAAATTAATCAAGCATATAAATAATACTCATAAAGAGAAAAAAAAATTAAAACAATTATAATTTTATTGAATATTATATTGAGACTACCCAACCGAAATTTTTATGGTATTAGAATCCTACCCTAGCAACTCTAACATTGTCAAAATACAAATAATTTTAATTTATTATTAATAATATACATATCGTACACATACATATATATGTATGTATATGCCTGTGTATATATAAATTTATAGATAGATAGATAGCTTGAGCCACCATAACAAAGCCTTGCCCAAGCCATAATATATATAAACTAAGAAAACCGTTGAAAAACAAGATTGGACCGCTTAAAAGTTAGTTGAGTCTTCATATTTCCACAAAGAATATCTAACAGTCAACTCCTACCAGCCCTTTTTATTTTCCCTTTCATTTTCTTTTCTTTTCCTTCTCTCTCCTCACACAGGAGAAATGAATACAATACAATTTCCCTTTAGTGTTTTAGATTAGGTCTTTTTTTTTTTGTTTTATATCCTTAAATCAAGCCTACCCCACCTCTCTATTCACCACAATTTTCCTCCTTAAAACAACCATTTCATGACCATCTTCACAACAATTTTCTTCTCATTGCCATGGGCGTGGACATGTCTAACAACCCACCCACTTCTCGCACCAAAGATTTCTTTGCCTCTCCTGCTCTCTCTCTCAGTCTTGTAAGTCCAACATAATTCACTAGTATTTTCACGTTTATGCTGTGTGTTTTTCTTGGTAGTTTTTGTTTTTTATTCATGTGGGTTTGTTTTGTTTTCCTTATTGACAAAGGCTGGAATATTCCGGGACGCGGGAGCGGCGGCGGCGGCGGCAACGGTTAACAATGAGGTGGAGGAAGGAGATGAAGGAAGTGGAGGAGAAGGATGGTCGAGAAGAGAAGAGACTGTTGAGATTAGTAGTGAAAATTCCGGCCCCGGAAGATCAAGATCAGACGATGAATTTTTCGGAGGAGAACACGATTATGATGAAGATGGAGACAAGAGCAAGAAGAAGAAAAGAAAGAAATACCATCGTCATACAGCAGAACAAATCAGAGAAATGGAAGCGTACGTCTCCTTTCCAATTTCCATACACACAACAACAAATGCACAACGTACATAATATTTAGCAATTCTGTGTTAAATTACAGTACAATTATCGGTATTTTCCAAAATATGAACGTCTTAATTGAAGAAAAGTTTAGTTTGAGTCATGGGGTAGGTTAAACTTGCTTATGATTTGAATGAATTTATCAATGAAAATTAGCTTTAATGTCGATGTACTGAAATGGATTATACTTCATGATCACGTACAATGTATACGCAAGGGTTTCAACAAAAGTTAGTGAGATGCTTACTAAGAAACAAGATTATAAAGTTAAAGCCATATCTAGATGACTCATAATTTCAAGGTTCAATGACTTTACGGTATAGCTTTCTTTATTACTTTGTTTTATGTGTCAATGGGTAGCAGCAACACACAAATTTGTCAAATATGTATCCAAATATTATTGTCTTTTATGTTAAGTGATGTGTATTCAATCTCCATCATGCATTTGTTTAATGTTATCATTTTACTGTGAGGCTGATGTCGATTGTGTTAAATGTTTTTGTCTTTAACTCTATGCATTTAACTAACAGTTACTGAGGTTAATCGGTTTATATTTGCAGGCTTTTTAAGGAGTCACCACATCCTGATGAGAAGCAAAGGCAGCAATTGAGTACGCAATTAGGCCTTGCTCCTAGACAAGTCAAGTTTTGGTTTCAAAATCGTCGAACGCAAATCAAGGTAGTTTTTAATGGGAAATTTGTGAATGTTCAATGTTGAATGTTTGGTATTTTGTAGGGTGCTAATTTTAGAGTGGAAACAAACATCTCAGGCTATACAAGAGCGCCATGAAAATTCGTTGTTGAAAGCAGAAATGGAGAAGCTCCGAGATGAGAACAAAGTCATGAGAGAAACCATTAATAAAGCTTGTTGCCCTAATTGTGGTGTGGCTACAACCATCAGAGATACTGCCATGACAACTGAAGAACAACAACTACGTATCGAAAATGCCAAGCTCAAAGCCGAGGTAATTTGAAACAAAAAAAAAAAAAAAAAACCATCAAGCAAAATTACTTTTAGTTCTCCTTGATGAAATATCTAAAGGAATCTTATGTGAACGTGTAGGTAGAAAAGCTAAGAGCTGCTGTGGGAAAAAGCCCGCCAGGAGCAACATCAACGAGCTCATGTTCGGCCGGGAATGATCAAGAAAACAGAAGCTCTGTAGAATTCTACACTGGGATTTTCGGGCTCGAGAAATCAAGAATCATGGAGCTGGTTAATCAAGGAATGGAAGAGCTAAAGAAAATGGCTACTGCTGGTGAACCACTTTGGATTCGAAGTGTCGAGACTGATCGAGAAATTCTTAATTATGATGAATACATTAAAGTATTTTCTGTCGAAAATCCAAGCAATGGGAAGCCAAAACGATCTATTGAAGCCTCCAGAGATACAGGCGTGGTCTTTGTGGATCTTCCAAACCTAGTTCAAAGTTTCATGGATGTGGTAAGAAAGCATTATCACTTACTATTCAGTAATTTTTTTTTCCCAGAAAATTATTCGGTGATGGGTTTTACATTATGTTAATTTTTTTTTATTGGGTTTTATAGAATCAGTGGAAGGCAATGTTTCCATGCTTAATTTCAAAGGCAGCAACAGTTGATATAATTTGCAGTGGTGAAGGTCCAAATAGGAATGGCGCAGTGCAATTGGTGAGTAAATCACAATCCAAATGACACAGAGAATCGAACAAAAGAGAAAGTGTTTTCACGAGTAGTATCTCTTTTTCTTGTGGCCCAACCATTAGCAAAAGCTAAGCTTTCTTCCAATATCTTTCAGGAAAGTATTTAAAAGTAGTATTTACTGGCCAAAAAAAAAAAAAAACCTACGAAATAAACTTTAAATAGTTTTCTAGTCTGAAAAATGATTCTTTTTTTAATGTCAAAAAGTGCTTTTATCTATCTGACAACATTCTTTGACACTTTTAAGCCATGTCAAGAGCACTTCAATGCATCCTTAATTTTCTTCAGTGATTAGAGGACCGAAAATCTATGACATATTAATTATGGTCTCTTGAAATTCACTTTATGTTGTTTGGTCTTAGAAACTACAGAAAAAAGAAGGATAAGAAAGGGGGGAAAAAGAAAAGAAAGATGGAAAGTAAAAGCTCATGAATAAGAAAGGATGTTTACAAAAATCGCTTTTAGAACCACTTATAGAAAGCATAACTAAGAGTAACACATTTACCGATTACATTCCTATGTTTTGCATTTATTGCATGCAGATGTTTGCAGAGCTGCAAATGCTGACACCTATGGTGCCAACTAGAGAAGTTTATTTTGTTCGATATTGCAAGCAACTACGTGCTGAGCAATGGGCAATTGTCGATGTTTCAATCGACAAAGCTGAAGAAAACATTGATGCATCACTTGTTAAATGCAGAAAACGACCGTCTGGTTGCATCATTGAGGATAAATCAAATGGCCATTGTAAGGTATTGCACATATTCACATATCAATCATAGAAGTATTGCAGGACTGTTGAATCGTAAGAAATGAACTATAAAATTCTGTACTCTTACGGTGAAATTCTGCTGTGAAAATTGCTTATGGTGATTAATTTTGGTCAGGCGTTTGGAAAATAAACTCGAAAATGAAAGGAAAATATTGCAGAGGTGAAATTAATGGAGCCATGCATTGAATTTGCGTTATATAGTCACAATTGTGACAGTAATTTGATAATAATCTTCAGGTGATTTGGGTAGAGCACCTGGAATGCCAGAAAGCCACAGTTCACTCTATGTATCGCAGCATTGTTAACAGTGGTTTAGCTTTTGGTGCAAGGCATTGGATGGCAACGTTGCAGCTCCAATGTGAACGGCATGTTTTCTTCATGGCAACAAATGTTCCTACAAAGGATTCAACTGGTGAGTTTGAATCCTTCTTAATACCTTTTACAATGAAGTTGCTGCCTGTAAAAAAGAAGTTAAGAAATAATACCTGTCATTGAACATTAGGTGTTGCAACCCTAGCTGGGAGAAAGAGCATTTTGAAGTTGGCACAGAGAATGACATGGAACTTTTGTCGTGCCATCTCTGCATCGAGCTATCACACATGGAACAAAGTCACAAACAAAACAGGAGAGGATATAAGGGTTTCTTCCAGGAAGAACTTGAATGACCCTGGAGAACCTCTTGGGGTGATTCTATGTGCAGTTTCTTCCGTGTGGTTGCCTGTATCTCCTCATGTCCTGTTCGATTTCTTAAGAGACGAAGCTCGTCGAAATGGGGTATATCACTTATTTTGGTATTAGTACTATGGTAATAAACTTTCTGAACACTAGGATAAACATTCAAAGATACAGTTTTGACAGCTTTAGTCCTGTAATCTCAGTGGGATATCTTGGCAAATGGAGGTCCTGTACAAACCATCGCAAACTTGGCAAAAGGGCAAGATCGTGGCAATGCAGTAACTATTCAGGTGAGCTCTCTGCTTAAGTATGAAGAAATCAAAAACTTAATCTATTCATTTCCCTGCTTCGTGTAAACCTGGGGTTCTAAGTAATTCAATTCCAGGCTATGAAATCAAAGGAGAACCGCATGTGGGTACTCCAAGATAGCTGCACAAATGCTTATGAATCTACGGTGGTCTTTGCTCCGGTAGACATTACAGGTATGCAGTCTGTGATTAGTGGATGTGATTCAAGCAACATTGCCGTATTACCCTCCGGGTTCTCAATTCTGCCAGACGGACTCGAGTCAAGGCCTCTAGTGATCACTTCCAGACAAGAGGAGAAGAGCACAGAAGGAGGATCTTTGCTTACTGTAGCGTTCCAAATCCTAACTAATAACTCTCCTACAGCAAAGCTAACCATGGAATCTGTGGAATCAGTTAACACACTCATATCATGCACATTTCGTAATATTAAGACTACCTTTCAGTGTGAAGATGCTTGATCCGCACAGCACTATAAAACTAGGTAGACAGAAACTAGTTGTAAACGTCACAGGTTTTCTATTTTTTTTCCCCCCTCAATTTCTAGCTGTAGCAAAGTAGCTCTCACCATGTAAGCTTGCTTACATTTGTTATTTGGTTAGGATGGAGGGCTTAAAGTTCTGGGGAATTTGTAACCGACAATCTGGCGGGGAAGAGTCTGAGAGAGACGTGATTCACAGTCTTTTATAATTCTAGGAAAGTGAAATATGCTGATGTATAGAATTACTATACATCAGTGACATTTTGTGGCTGTTTTGATGCTACATTTATCTATAAATGCTATCAGAAATGGAGAAACTAGAACCAAATAGTACCTAAAACAAGTCCATCAGAATCCTAAGGCGATTCAAATATTTGCTGCAAACAAGATATACCTCCAAAATAAGATATAGATATATAGGGATACTGGTAATGTTTTGAAGTGATTCGAAGTAAAGTAGATTTATTGCTTTCAGAATACCACTTCCCAGCTAAAGAGATTATCCAACTTCAAAGGTTAATCAATAGCATAATATTCACAGAGCATCACAATCTTAATCCTTGTTCAATTACAGAGTTCAATGTCAGAAAAGCACTAAGAGCACTTCTCACCAACACATTATCTTAAACATGCACCATAAACAAAGCCAAATACCAACAAAATGAGTTCTTTTCCAGGAATGATTTTCACTCTCCAAAAATTCAATTAACATGAAGAAGACAGAGAATTATAAGGGAGAATTTACATAAGTTAACTTTCTCATTGACTTATCATCATAGGGAAGCTTTGCATACTAGGGCGTCACACAACAATGATCAGAGCCATGTAGTATTAAAATTTTATTTTAAAATTATTCCTCCCATTATGAATAATTCTAGCAGATCATCCTCAAACATTGAATAAAAATCAGAATTGTCCCTGAATCTAGGCCATATTTATCAAGACTTCTAGATTCAGCTCTCTCAATCTAAGAGTTCTTTCTACAATGCACAGTTTGCACCGACATCCTATTGTATGCAAAACCTCGGCTAGTTTGGACATTGCTGCAAGAAGCCAACAACTAATTTCACAATTCAAAGGCCATCAAAGCATCTTATTGTCAACAAAACATAAATATTTCAGGTGCATTACATCTCAAGTCAAAATAATATCAATTCAAAATCTAATCCGTAAGCATGGAGGATCACTAACAAGTTTTCTAGTATGATTAATGCTTCAAGGAAAAAGTAATCTTCACACTGTAATATCCATTTGGTGCGAAAATCATGCCATTTTAACAATTCTTAACACTAAACACTTAACTTTTAACAGAAACCACATTCTGAGAAATTCATGCGCATAACAAAATACAATCAGATAACACTTCAATTCTACCAAAGTTAACTCCCATTTTTACTGAAATTCATTACATAGCTATCACCATAGCCCTTTAAACAATAGATATATTCAAAATATGAAATATCATATGAACCAAACATTTGATAATGTCAGTCACAACCAATACCACTTTTCTTCGGGATACCCAGAAATCCATCGAAATTTCTATGTTCACGGAGTTCTAAACATGGATTGAAAAACCGTACAACCAACACTAATTTCAAAGCAACATATCACCAAGAACCATAAAATAAAAATAAAATTAATTCATGCACATCAGATAATATCCACAACCAACCAATACCAGAAACTGTACAACACATTCAATATTACAATTCAGCATCCAAATAATTCACACTAAACAGCTAAAACTAGCATTTGCTTAGCAATTAACAAAACCCCAATTCAAAGAAAGACCAAGCTGAAAAAGAAATCAACACAATTCAATTAAATTCACACCCATTCATATTTCATGGCCTTCAAATAAAATTCACATTTAAACAGTATCAAAGCATTACAAAACCACACCAAACGAACAACAAAACAACTAACACAATACACTTAAGCCTCTTGTGGTTGTTGTTCACTCTCTAAAGGAATCCCAAGCTCATTACCCGCCTCCTTACTCTCACGACCTGCTTTCTTGTTCCTAGTCCTGGGTGGAATGGCTATAGCAAGAAAAGATTTGGTCTTGCTAATGGGCCTGGACTTTTCAAGCTGAACATAGTCACCAACTTGGAACTGATTCTCAGGGTCATGAGCTTGGAACTTCTTCTTCTTTCTGATTCTCCTCTTGTACTTGGGATGAGGGTATAAACGCACAACCTCCACGGAAACCGTCTTGTTATTTGTGGCACACACAACTCTTCCCTGCATAGTTTTCATAGCCCTGACAGGAGGAAAACAAGAAAAGCTGAGATTTTGGGGAGTGAAAGTGGGTTTTGAGAGACGCAAAAGAGGAGTGGATCCATTCAGGAATTGGGTTTCGGGAGCTGAGAGTTTCAGAGACTGAAGTGAAGAGGTTAGAGACATTGTGTTTTTGGAGATAAGAAAGAAAGAGAAGCAAGGAAAGTGCTTCTGTTGTAGGATTAGGCTTTATTTCTTCTCTATAAAAATAATTTTAATTATCTATTGTGAGACAAGAGCGAGAGAGAAAGGGCAGCGGAGAAAGTGTTTTTGTTGTTGTGTTGTTCAGAAACTGGTTTCGATCTTCATTGATTGGGCCACAGATGATTTGGGCCTTTGGAGAATGATGGGAAAGCCATGAAGATGAACCATAATAGATTAAAAACATTTTCTCCGCTGCCCTTTCTCTCTCGCTCTTGTCTCACAATAGATAATTAAAATTATTTTTATAGAGAAGAAATAAAGCCTAATCCTACAACAGAAGCACTTTCCTTGCTTCTCTTTCTTTCTTATCTCCAAAAACACAATGTCTCTAACCTCTTCACTTCAGTCTCTGAAACTCTCAGCTCCCGAAACCCAATTCCTGAATGGATCCACTCCTCTTTTGCGTCTCTCAAAACCCACTTTCACTCCCCAAAATCTCAGCTTTTCTTGTTTTCCTCCTGTCAGGGCTATGAAAACTATGCAGGGAAGAGTTGTGTGTNTATATATATATATATATATATATATACAGATAGACAACATATTTTTTTTAGTATTGTTACATTTTTTTTTTAACATTTTTCAAAATTTATTTTAAATTTTTTTATATTTTAAGTACTATTTTTATATATTTTAAATTTTTATTGAATGATATTTAATATTTATCTTATATATTTTAATATTTTTTCTTTATTTTATATATTTAAATATTTTTTACTTTAAATTTTACAAAAATTATTTTAAATCTTATACACACAAAAAAATTTTAATTGCGCGGATATTCAAAGATATCGAAACTAAATTGATGTAAACATACACATACATACAAAGATTTAGTTAAAATATATTGAACGAAAAATACACATAATTTTTTTAATTATAATTTTTTTAACTTTTATGTTTTGGTCTTAAGTTTTATGTTTGTATTTTAAATATTTTATATTATATATTTTAAATTTTATATTAATTATTTTATATTTTTTGACTCAATTAAATTTTGATGGAGGAATGCAAAGTACATGTTATATATGTTAGCAAGAGAAGTCAACAATTGTGCGTCAACCAATCTCAAACATGCCCTTGCCCATCACACAACAATCTTTCATAGATTGATGAACTTGGACAAGATTCAAAGCTCTTTCCCTTGGTGTATGCTTTCTCTTTCAAAACAAAGAAATTGCAAGATGGCAAATATAGCAATTTTGACCTAGAAAGGAAAATCACAGGCTTCCTATGCCCACAATATTATTTTCTAAAGGATTTTGGAGATGGGATTCAATTGAATTGGTCTGACTCCAAGGCAGCTCCATTATTAAATGCTCGACGAAACATAAACATCCGTGTACTCTTTCTAGTGCCCTAAGAATTCTAAACAAAAGCAGCAATTTGATGGGGACTTTCCCTCTCCCTCTTAAATTATAAGCTTCTTTTTGTCCTTTTCACATCAAATGCAAGCACAAGGGCTTTAACAGATTCGATTACTCACAAGCAGAAACAAAAATCGACAACCCACTAATGTTTTCCATTTTCGGACAGGACTTCCCACCGTCAGAGGAGTGGGTTTCATTAAATTTTTGTTGCCAGAAATGATGAAAATAACTCCAACATGCATGGCTTACACAAGTCATTAGATTCCTGAACGTGATCTACCTGTCTATTTATGAATGAATTTGACATTTCCATGTGATCAAAAGTTGCTTTTAAATTCTGTTCATCCTATTACATTCTTTGTGAGCTTGACTAGGGGAGAGTGGAGCTTTGGAGATGAAAATGAGGCTGAGAGTGTTGTTAATGGTGTTGGCTTTGTGGGGTGGTTTTTCCTGCTGGATTGCAAGTGGAAATGGTGGACTTGAGCTTCATTTTTACAGGAAGAATTGCCCAAGAGCAGAAATGGTAGTGAAAGAGGAGATGAAAAGAAGTATGCTGACTGATATTTCTGCTGCTCCTGCCATTCTTAGACTGGCTTTTCATGATTGTCAAGTTGATGTAATATTCTCCCTCTCTATTTCAGAATTATAATTTTTATGTTGAATGATGTTTGGTTTCCTGCTCTTCTTGTGCTTGCATACGCTGCAGGGTTGTGATGGATCAATTCTTTTGGGAAACTCAAATGAGTTGACAACAGAAACATTATCAGACAAGAATTTTGGAATTCGGAAGCTTGATGTTATCAACGAGATAAAGAGTTCTCTTGAAGCAATTTGTCCTGGAACAGTTTCCTGTGCTGATATCATCCAGTTGGCTGCAAGGGATTCTGTATATTTGGTAAGCTACATTGATTTCTTGATCATATATTGGGAACTTAGAAAATTCCCGAATGCTTGAAACTCTTCTGTTTCCAGACAGGAGGACCATATATTCAGGTTTTAACAGGCAGAAGAGATGCTGTTTCTGCAAACAAAGTGAAAGCCGATAATCAGCTTCCAACTGCTGACATTTCTGTCGATGAATTCACTGACATTTTCCAGCAGAAAAACATTAGTTTGGAAGATGGAGTTGCACTCATGGGTACACAACTACACTCAATTCTACCTCCCCTCTTTTCTGCACAAGAAGTCTCTCCAGCAGAAGTTCTCATTTTTTACATTGTGCTAATAAGTAACATTTTCAAACTCTCCGTTATCATTTTCCAGGATCCCACACTCTAGGCATAAGCCATTGCCGAAATTTCAGAAAAAGGCTATATCCGCGCAAGGATGACACAATATCGCCGGCATTTTCAGGAATGTTGCAGATGATTTGCAGCAATCCTGCATTATCCGATATCGCATTTGCTCAAAACGATGCCACAACTTTCTCTTTTGATAATCAATACTTCATTGACATTCAAAGTGGAAGAGGGTTACTCAGGATTGATTCTGAGATTGCGGCAGATCCAAGAACACAGCAGTATGTGATTGCATTTGGACAGAGCACACAACATTTTTTTGACAGGTTCTCGCATGGATTTCTGAAGCTCTCAAATTACAAGGTTTTAGTAGGAGAAGAGGGAGAGATTAGGAGAGATTGCAGGTTTAGTAACAGTTGAAAATAACCTAATTAATTTTCTAGGTTGAAAATTCATGTTTTGTTTTGTAATCAAGGCTTGTCATTATGAAAATTGATACTGTTATATACAATGAATTGAAAATTATTAGATCTTAAGTATTATAATTAATAATTATTATTGATCATAATTTTTTATATAATATGTCAACTCGACACAAAATTTATAAATTTAAATAAATATAAAATGATAATATTATTAAATAAATAATACAATTAATAATTATATTAAACTTATATTTAAAATTTTAGATACATAAACTTATTTATAATAGGATTAATTATTAAAATAATTATGTCATACTAATTTATTTATAATTTAATAAATTTATTTTAAAATTTTTTATTATTAATTTTAATTATATTTATTTATTTTTAAAAGTATTTAATTATACGTAAAATAAAATCAATTAATATTTTAAAAAATATTAATAAAAATATTATAAAAAATATATTAAAATATAAAAATAATATTATATAAATAATATAATTATAATTTATTTAATTATTTAATAATCAAACGGGAAAATTTTTACTTCTCAATACACTTATTAAATAAATTAAATTTGCATTAACCTCTTTTGAAATAACATAAATACTGTACAATATCCCCAATGGTAGCCCTTTCACTCAACTCTTACCTAATTTCTTAGCTTCCATTCATTTGAAATAGTTGCTAGACTCCAAATATTCTCTTGCCTATTTTAGTATAAATTTTACTTGAATTCATGCTCAAATCATAACATGTGACAATTATGATATTCTATAACACTATCTTTTTACCATCACATAATTACAATTTTAATACATGAGTTAGTAAACATAATATTCTTTTCATTTTTTTTTTTTGACTACTTGTAACTCTTAAGAATTCCCATATTTTGAAATAAAAAAATTAATCCCTTGCATATTAATTAATTATTCATATAGTTCATGGTAGAATTAAACATTAAATTATACCCTAATTCATTAGCCAATTGAATCCTTCAATCACCAATATTTTACAAAATGTCATTGAGCCACAATTTATGGTAAGATTTAAGTCATGGACTAAAATTTACAGAATATCATAGAATGGATAGCCTTATCCATCTCTCATCCACGTTTCACAACCTAAATGGAATTCCAAATCTCCCAGAAGTAAACCCAGTTCGCCACGTGTCCTTCTAAGATCCACGCAGAGCGATACAATAACTCAGAGCCAAGCAGAAAGCAAGAACGCAAAGTCAGGAATTTACAGCAAACCGAGGCCATGGCATCTCTCGCAACCATTGCTGCAGTGCAACCGGTCACCGTGAAGGGCCTTGGTGGCAGCTCACTGGCTGGAACCAAGCTCGCTGTCAAGCCAACTTGCCAGAGCTTCAGATCCAAAAACTTCAGGTATTTAATATCTTCAAATGGTTTAAGCTTCGATTACTGTTAGTTATTGTACGCATCATTTGGTTGATTTTTGAGTTGGCATGATGCAGAGCCGGCGCTGTTGTGGCTAAGTACGGTGACAAGAGTATTTACTTTGATTTGGAGGATTTGGGTAACACTACTGGTCAGTGGGATTTGTATGGCTCAGATGCCCCTTCACCATACAACCCTCTTCAGGTTTGTTGATTAATGTTGAAGATCTCTTTCGAATTTTGTTGTTTGGAACGATAGAAAATGATTAGGATGGCCATGATTTAGCAAAAAAAAAACAGAGAGAGAAATTTAACGATTGTGTAAACCAGTTCTGGCGGGAAATAAAATAGTAGAATCGGGAAAACCAGACGACAGAGATGCTTTCACTGCCTCCTTTAGCAGTAGTTGATTTTATGCTAGTGTTGTGAGGTTCAGCTCTTGAGTGTAAAATATATATTGTGCTGCAGTTTATGAAATATTCCAGGGTAACTTATACCATGCATATATATGGAATTGCAGAGCAAGTTCTTTGAGACATTTGCAGCTCCATTCACCAAGAGAGGATTATTGCTCAAGTTCTTGATATTGGGAGGTGGCTCAGTCCTTGCTTACTGCAGTGCCACAGCTACTGGTGACATTCTACCAATCAAGAAGGGTCCACAACTTCCGCCAAAGCTCGGACCACGTGGCAAGATCTAAATTAGTTTTGAATCCTATTCTTTTGAAGTGTTCATTTTATGTATCTCCTTGTCATTGTAAACTTGTAGGTTTGTTCAAATCCTACTTAAGACTCCCTTTGTTATTAATGCAAATACATTTGCTTCGACTGAAATTTGGTGCACATGACTACTTTGAGTATGAAACTTTGTTGTTAATTACATTCTAGTCTTGCAAATCATGCAATTAAGCATGGTTCCTGCAGTTTTCAGGTCAATTACCTGTTTAGATTTGGTCTATTGGTGCTATGCACATCCTGGGCCATTGAAATATTTGGCATTCTGAACATTTTGATGCTCAGTTCTTGCTTTCGCGAAAATGAAAGAAATAAGTTGAAAAGAAAAAGTGAACAAGGCATAAAAACTCTCAACACAATCACTATTTGTTACACAGTTCTTGGAACAGCTATCCAAGATAATGGTAATCAAAGAATCACATTTCAGTAGCTATCAACAACAAACCAATACTTGCACAGAAGAAATCAATCTGAATGCTTGAAACTCAGTGGTTTTACTCATTCTTCCCTATTCACAAACGGAAGGAAGAGAATGAGAAATGAGTCAAATTAATCACAACTCAAAAGGAACTCCACTTGTCCATATGGATCTTGAAACTTACATTTGCATGTCTGGCTTTCTCACCTTGTTTTGTGTTTCCATTTCCTTCACCTTCTCTCTGTTTCTCTCTGGTTTCAACTTGTCTATTTTTGATGTTTTGTCTTCTCTACCTACAGTGTTACTTAATGCCGTGCTGTGGGACTTCGTAGACCGCCTAAAGTTTCTAGGTAGGAAACCCTCCTGTTGGTCACTATCTTTGTAAGTTTCCTAGTAACCTTTCCCTCATCTTTGAGTTGATCATTTGCATTTTCCTCTTCTGATTCCTTCTTTTCTTCATTCTCAGCTTGCTCCGCTCCCCAACCCATAAAATCCAACAGTGTCAGTCCTTCCACGGAGATCTGTTTCTCTACCTCTCCTGTCAAGCTAGATAACATGTCTGAAGCTGTAAATTGCGAGGTATCTTTTAAAGAATTTATATTCACTGTGGCTTGTGATGGATTTTGAGTGATCAAATCAGCATAAAGTACATCTTCAATTCGGGACAGGACTGTGAAGGCCAAACTTTCCAGTATTCTTGAATAACTCTCCAGAACAGCCTGACCAATATCCTGTCAAGCCAAACAACAAATCATTGAATAAGTTCTACTAGTATGATACAAATACTGTAATAGACAACGCACAATTATCAGATATTCAGATCATCTACCTTGTTGTATTGAATTTTGCTGATGTCTAACGAAGATTGAGGAGTTCCAGGGAACCGTTGTTTGAGAATGAGTAAGATGGTCTCTGCTCTCTCTTCAAAGACTTCTCTCTTCTCTAAGCTCACAGCCGAACCCCAAGCTGACTTTCCATCTTTCTGGTTCATCTTCCTCATCCAAATCACTATAGAAGCCTCAATTCTGTTCTTCAGGTCTAGGATCTTGTGCTCTGATGATAAGTCCATTGTGGCAAGGAATTGGTCAGGATCGAAGAACTCAACTGTGATATTCCGATAGATCGTGTCCCCAAGACTTGCCCTTCCATTCTTACAAAGCATCATCCAAAAACAGTGAGGAAATTGATAACAGAAAAGAATTTGTATGCAATATTTCAACAAGACTTGCTCTGTTTTACTTACCTTAGGCAAGGATTCGATGTAATTCTCGGGGATCTCCATCTCCGAAATAACTTGAGCATTTATAGCCATGGCAGCTTTAAGCACTTGGTTTACACAATCCTTTTGGAACTGCAGAAACTTTCTTGTCATTTCCGATAGACCATTTGAGGGAACTTTAACAGTAGGCAGCCACCATTTATCGTCCTTTCTCTTGGTGCTTCCCCTTTCAGAGTCAGGTGCATCTTTTGAAAGATAGTAGAACTCGTTTTGATCCTTGAAGTTGTCTAGACAATCCTGTTTATCGAAAAAAAAAATCATCATTAATGATGTTTCCCCGTTCTGATCTTCCTCAAACAATGATCATATGCATACCTAAATTAAATAAACTGCATGCATTGCAAAATCAATGTACTTACAATTAGCATTGCATCAAGCTTGCGCAAGGCAGGGATGTTCATGTGAAGATCAGTTCTTTGTCGTGTCACCATTATCTTTGCAGCAAAGAAACGTAACATCCCTATGAAAATTTCATCACCAAAAAGTAGATACAACAATTTTATGATCAGAAAAAGTTAGGTACCTCCATATTTGTTCCATCCTTAGATTTCTGCTGGGAAGGAACGAATTCAACAATGTGATCAGTCACAGATAAGAGCCAATCAATTTCTTTTCTCCATCTTGCTTTTGTTTCAGCTGACATCGGCTCTAAACGGCATTGCTCGCTGAAAACAGAAGCTGCAAGATTTGTAATGGCGTTTGACAAAGCCAAAGCTGATGAAACACCTTTTCCTCCACCAGACATATCTTCCCCCAAAAGCAATTTAGCAAATTTTTCCTTCATTTGTTCCATATCTAAATCAAAACCAATACATCCAATCCATCAAACAAAATTTCCTTTTCCCGTTGCATAACAAGAATGATCTTAAACTTTGAAACAACTAACCTTGTTGTAGCTTTTCAATGCCTTGCGAAGCAGCAGTATCATGATCCTTGCTCAGCCGAGACCTCGGAATGTTAGACCTATCATTTCGGTTAAAAGCACTTCCAATTTGCTGCTTCTCCAAGGGCAGATCATTTCTCGATCCCTGACTCCTAAACGTCAGCCCATCATCCAAAGAAGCCCCATCAAGTTTACCAGCACTGTCAATGCTCAAACTTTTAGCATGTCTTCCAGTGTCATGCAAACCTTTGAAATGATGCAACCTAGACTTATAATTTTCCTGTTCTTGCTCTAATGCACGAACCATTTTCGACTATAACTCAAAGGGTTCTGTACAAATGAACAAGAAACATAAAACAACTGCTAACACATGAATCAAATTACAGGAATGGAACAAAGGAAAGAAGGAGAAAAGGGGAGAAAGACAAGCCTGCAACTAATTGTTCTCTTTTGAGGATTTCGCTGGCTTAACTTTTGCTTTCTTTGTGCATGTTGGAGGAACGTGGGGTGCATGTTTGAGGACATGAGTTAGGTAAACGAGAATAAACAAAAAGGAAAAAGGAAAAATTGGAAGTATTTTTTGTGTTTTTGCTTCAAAAAATTGGAAGCATGATAATTGGATGGTTGTCATTTGATTTTGGAAGTCAAAGGGCAGCAAGAAAACAGGATGGACAACAAAGCAAAGCATGGCTTTCCATCATTTCTCTAGATATCGAAAACAATATACAAGTATAATTAACAAAATTAACAATATAAAATTTCTAATTTAATTATTAAAGATAATCACAATTTAAATGAATGAATGTATATATTTTATTTATTTTTTATATTTTTATTAATATTAAAAATTATATTTTTTAACACATTTGTACAATACATTTATTTTATATTTTTTTATATGATGATAATCGTTATATTTTTCACTGATTTAAAAATTATTACGAAAAATAATATCTCAAATAATAAAATTGATCTTTTTTTATAAACCGTAGATTTGATATAATTATGCTTTGTTAATAAAACATTTAGTCAAATTACAATCTGAAATAAGCATGTAATTGGAAAAAGTTAAATAATAATTTTGGAATTTTTATAATAAAGTTTTTGCCTAAAATTATTGAGGATCTTCAAAACGACGTCGTACAGTGGCAAAGTCAGTTCTTTCCACTGGACCAGAGAAGAAACGCCAACCAATCCAACAAGTTTCCAAAAATATATAGGACACAGAGCAGAACAGAACAATCTTAACTAGCGCTTTAGGTCAGTGACGTCCGCTAACAAACCTAACAAAAACCCATCAACTTTGACGAAATTCCAACATGGGTTCATCTTCTGATTTCGATCAAATGGAGTCAATTGGTGTCTTGATGGCCTGTCCCATGAACACGTATTTGGAACAAGAACTCGAGAAAAGATTCAACATTTTCAGGTTCTGGACTGTTCCAGACAAGACGCAGTTCTTGAAAACAGAGAGAAACAACATACGTGCAGTCGTCGGGAACGCCAACGCTGGTGCGGACGCTGAACTGATAGAGAATTTGCCTAAGCTCGAGATCGTGTCGAGTTTCAGTGTGGGTTTGGACAAGATTGACTTGGGTAAATGTAAAGAGAAGGGTATTAGAGTTACTAATACTCCTGATGTATTGACAGATGATGTGGCGGATTTGGCTATTGGTCTGATACTGGCTGTGCTGAGGAGGTTGTGTGAGAGTGATAGATATGTGAGGAGTGGGAAGTGGAAGAGGGGAGATTATAAGTTGACTACTAAGGTTGTTGAATATTTTGCTCATTAATTTGCTGAAAATTTCTGTTATTGGTGTTTATTTTTGGATGTTTATTGTTGCTTGTGCGTTAGATTATCATTATTGGTTTTTTTTTTTATGTCTAAAGCTTATTGTTGGTCTAACAAAATGTTTGTTTATCTTAGCTGCTGTTGGATAAAACCGAAATCTTAGTCCGAATGTTTAAAACTTCAGTGTCAAATTGTTCCTATCAAACTTGTGCTAGAATCGTGTAACTACATCGACTTACTCTGATCAGTTTAATAAAATAACAACTGAAGTGCGAGATTGTATAATTTAATAATTTGGTTATCAAATCCTTTTCCTTTTGTTTCTTTCCTTCCCTTTGAAGTTGATTTCATGTTAAGTATGATTTTATGCTTCATTTTTAGTGAGAGATTGGGTTTTTATGGTAAATGTTGTCAGTTGAAGCCAGAGTTTGTCTATTGTCATATTCCACTAATACGCTCAAAATCCCAGAGGGTTCAGAACCTCAGAAGTGAATCTCAGACTAGGCTGTAACCTCATGTGCCAATTACAATTGAGTTTAGGAGCTGAACGTGGAATATGATGACCTATGAAAATTGAGAAATAGTTTGCATACTTTAATTGTGATATCAATTAAATTTAAAAAAAAAAAAACATAATGGGATTGAGTTGGCTAATAGCTTGTGCTTTGTTCTGTTATCAGCCTAAAGATTTTTGAATGTTGATGATACTAAGACTTTGTTCTAAACATTGTTGGTTGCATTGTCTGGTCTCTGTATATTTTTGATGTAGATCTATAGAAAGCAAACTCTTTGTAGTTGCATGGTTTGAGGGTTTATACTCCCATAGACTTATGATTTCTTCTTTGTTATTTTATTGTAAAACAAGTATCTTTAGTTCAGATTGCTGTTTGCAGAATAAATTTCTGTATAGAAGTAATTGGAATGTGTTCATAATAGCGATTGGTTGTTTTCATTCTTTTTGGTTCTTTTGACTATCCTTTTCGGATAGCTCACAGCACTCATCCTATTTCTTAGAATTGGAAATATCCACAGAGGAATTGTGGAATGCAGTACTACCCTTTCTCAATTCCGCCTTTCAATTCCTCATTTTTGTTTTTTCTTCACTGAATCATCTTTTTCATTATGTAAAATAATTTGCCAATTTACAGTTAATGATCCATTAGCTGCATTGCCTTTAATTTCATTTTTTGACAAAAAGCTCTTCATTTTGTTGTTTTTCCTTTTGTTTGTTTCACTTGCTGATTTTTCTTAGAATGAAGATATTGCGGTGCCGTCCTTTTACTCATCCAAAGAAATGGTTTTGAGAAACTGTTTGTATAAAGAAATAGCATTTTCTTTATGTGCACTTTGGAGTCAGTGTTGTTCAATACTGCACAGCGACTCAAACTGTCAGCATAATCATAATTGTGATTGTTTGTTTGTTTGTTTCCTATTCTTGACTTTGTGAAGTAATATGGTGCTCAAGTTTATCTTGGTTTGTACAAAAAAATATCAAGATGCATTTCTTCCCACAGTCGTTTGGTGGTCTTTTCAGAAATGATTCAGTGGCATGGTGATGTTCATTCCCACTACAAGGGATGGTTGGGTGTAGGAAAGATTAATCGTGTTCATTATTTGATTAAGATGAGTTTATGACATTTAGAAGAATGTCTGGTAATTTTAGTGCCTTCACTTTCTCATTGAATCATAACACTACTTTGCACTCTGCGTATGCAAGGTTTTCTTTTGTTCAACTAATTTCCCTCAGGTGCCTCCTTTGGAGAATAATGGGTCAAGTGTCATGTCTAAGAGAGCAGTTGGGCAAGCCTATAATATGGTAAACTTGGTGCCGAGTAACTTTCCTCTGTCCAATCAGATTATACATTCTTTCCCGTTAATAGACCACCTCTACTTCTTTGTCATCATTTCCTTTCCCCTTAAGTGATCCTCTCCTCTATGTTTTATGACTCAAATTCTGACTTTTTCAACATTAGTATGAATACTGGACTTAACGAAGATATTTTAACATGTCATTTATTACGTTTTCAGCTATTTAGTTTTTTCCAGTAAGTCTCAGTTTACATGTTGACCACCTTGGTGATTAACATAAAGAACACCAGTGAAGTTTTAAACGTTTTCTTTGGTAATCTCACCTTTCATTATCATGTCTAGTGGTTCTTTTTTTCTCAAAAGAAAAAAAAAAGAATCATTTTCTTGCTCTGACCAATGACTTCATCCATGATTTTTTTTGCCTTCTCATAACAATACTTTTTTTTTTTCTTTCAGTTTACTGGAAAAACAGTTGGCATCATTGGGTTGGGAAGGATTGGCATGGCAATTGCTAAAAGAGCTGAAGCATTTAACTGCCCAATCAATTACTACTCTAAAACAGAGAAACCAAGTTTGAAATACAAATACCATCCGAGTGTAGTTGAGTTGGCCTCAAAATGTCACATTCTAGTTGTTGCATGCCCACTGACAGAAGAAACTCATCACGTCATCAATCGTGAAGTCATTGATGCATTGGGACCAAAAGGTGTTCTCATCAACATCGGGAGAGGTCCTCACATCGATGAAAAGGAACTGG
The DNA here is from genome assembly GCA_032401905.1 of Swietenia macrophylla. NCBI lineage: Eukaryota > Viridiplantae > Streptophyta > Magnoliopsida > Sapindales > Meliaceae > Swietenia > Swietenia macrophylla. The sequence goes on along the minus strand of CP135574.1, from coordinate 4,966,369 downwards.
TTTCTGCTCTGGTTGAAGGCCGTTTGGGTGGTGCTGGGCTAGACGTGTTTGAAAATGAGCCTCGTGTACCTGAGGAGCTCTTTGGTCTTGAAAATGTAGTCCTTGCACCACATGTAGGAAGTGGAACAGTGGAAACCCGCACACACATGGCTGACCTTGTACTCAGAAACTTGGAAGCGCACTTTCTGAACAAACCCCTGCTTACTCCAGTGGTTTGATTGTTCGGTGAAGAACATTGTTTCAAGAAATTGGTACAACTTGTCTGAACTCTTGATGAACCAAATTCTTCTATGAACTTAAGCAGTATGTTTATGTAATTTCCCAATTGCTGCAGTTATATATGAAGTTGATTTGAATTATCTTGCCTATATATTTCAATATTAATAACATTCATGGTTTATTTTAGTAAATTTCATCACTGATCCGTGAGCCCAAGATCTATGTAATCAATCATGTTTCATGCTTGAACTGTTGCTGAAAGGAAATATTTGTTTTAGTGCATTTGGGAATATTTTTGTAGAAAGCACTTTTCAAGTCAAGCTGTGTAATTATAAATAAACAAATTCTTCCCAGAACAGGACAAAAAAAACCGTGCAGAACATTACAAAAGAGAAAATACATGTCTTCATCCACACCTAAAAACCCTCTTGGAATCAACTTCAAAGTTCAATATTCAATCTCACAAGAACAGCAAACATGGACGACGGCAGCAAAATCGGTGTCCTCATGGCCTGCCCAACATCAACCTACCTGGAACAAGAACTCAAAAAAAGCTTCAAATTGTTCAAGTTGTGGCACTTTGAAGACAAAAAGCAGTTCATCAACACACATAAAAACTTCATTCAAGCCGTTGTTGGCAGCTCTGTAGCCGGGGCAGATGCAGAGTTGATTGAATCCTTGCCTAAACTGGAGATCGTTGCAACTTACAGTGTAGGATTGGACAGGATTGACTTGGCCAAGTGTAAAGAGAAGGGTATTAGAGTTGCTAATACCCCCAATGTGTTGACTGATGACGTGGCAGACTTGGCAATCGGGTTGATTTTGGCTGTTTTGAGGAGGATTTGTGAGAGCGATCGATATGTCAGAAGCGGGAAATGGAAGAAGGGAGATTATAAGTTGACAAGCAAGGTTTGTGAATTCTGTTTCCTGATTTTTTTTTCTCTCAAATTGATGGAAATTTTGTTGGGAATGATACTGGTTATTAACAGGTGAAATGTTTAACTAAAATTTGATGATTGTCTCACTGTGTTTGAAATGATCGACAGAAAAGTTTCTATTGTCAATTTAATTATGAAATTGTTTGTCTATTTCAATAAATTCTTAAAAGTTTAACCATCTGTAGCCTAATTGGACTGAGCTTGATTTGGGTTTGGTCAGAAACTGGAGGATTCAGCTAAAATAAAGCTTGAGCGTATGATTACTGTATCTTGCTTGCATATCCAAACCAAAGCTTGATTATCTTTTGTGCATCTGTCATTTTAGTATAGCACCCTTCAAGGCAAAAAATGCTTTCTGTCAATTTTGTTAAACAAAACAAACCAAATATCAAATATCTAAGCTCATTGTGTAGCTTATTCCAGCTTTGAATGAGCTTTTATCAAGTATTTGCATTCATTTAACAGTTCTCTAGTTTGGGTTCTTATCGGCCATTCAATTTGCATCCTATCTTCTTCCATCTGGTTTCTTACCTCTTTCTAATGGTTTTCCCTTTTCCTGCATATTAGTTTACTGGAAAATCAGTTGGCATCCTTGGAATGGGCAGAATAGGCACGGCAATTGCCAAGAGAGCAGAAGCATTTAACTGCACCATCAGCTACAACTCCAGAAACGAGAAACCAAACTTAAAATACAAATACTATCCAAACGTCATTGATTTGGCTTCAAACTGCCAAATCCTGGTTGTTGCGTGCTCCTTAACAGAAGAAACTCGATATATTGTAAATCAACAAGTCATTAATGCATTAGGCCCGAAGGGTGTTCTCATCAACGTCGGCAGAGGCCTTCTTGTTGATGAACCTGAGCTGGTTTCTGCATTACTTCAAGGCAGGTTAGGCGGCGCGGGACTTGATGTGTTTGAACATGAACCTGAAGTTCCTCGAGAGCTTTTTGGCCTGGAAAATGTGGTGCTCTTGCCCCATGTGGCAAGTGCCACGGTTGAAACTCGCAAGGCCATGGCTGACCTTGTTGTTGGAAATTTGCAGGCTCATTTTGGGAAGAAACCATTGTTGACTCCAGTGGTCTGATAATATTATGTAAAGAAACCTGCAAGCTTAATCTTGTTGCACTTGTTATGCTTTCATGAACTTTGAGAACTTGTATTACTGAAATCTCCTAAGTTATCAAATTGTGTCAATGAGTTTATTAGAAACATATTTCCGGGAATGTATTTGATTTTAGGCAAAGTGAAAGGTCAGAACAAGGGAAAATTTAAGCTAATAATCTATTTTCAAAAGATATTACTTTAATGCGTTCCAATATTGATTTTGTCTGAAAAAGATTTGATAGTCATAAATCAAACATGTATGAATCCAAACGTATTTAATCTAAATATAAGGATCTCATTGTAAATATTTTCATTCTTGGAAACGTTGCCGTTTTGCATTCACACAACCTGAAGGACTGCCATAACCTGACAAACTGATAAACACAAGAAAAAAATTTTCTTCCTCCCCAGTTTCCAAATTAAATAACTAAGATAAATGGAGAAAATAGGTGTCCTGATGACGAGCCCAATGTACAGTTACCTTGAACAAGAACTCTCAACCCGCTTCACTGTCTTCAAATTATGGAATCAATCATGCAAGACCGGGTTCTTCCAGGAGAACTCAAGTTACATCAAGGCAGTAGTGGGCGACACGAAATGTGGGGCTGATGCAGAACTGATAGACTCACTGCCAAACCTGGAGATAGTGGCAAGTTACAGTGTTGGGTTGGACAAGATTGACTTGGATAAGTGTAAAGACAAGGGTGTTAGAGTTACCAACACTCCTGATGTCTTGACCGATGACGTGGCAGACTTGGCTATTGGTTTGGTGTTGGCGGTTTTGAGAAGGGTTTGTGAGTGCGATGGGTTTGTTAAGTCTGGGAATTGGAAAAATGGAGACTTTGCATTGGGAACTAAGGTTTGTGATCCGAGTTTTTTGGGTTTTTGGTAGTTGGTTTACTGTTGTGATGTTCTTGTATGAATGCATTGGGAAGTTTGCATTTTTTATGGATTGATTTGATCTGATTGTGATGTCATAGTTTTGTTATGTTATTTTAGTGTCTGTGTGTTCTCATAACTTTACATTTTATAAGTGCTGGTTGATGAATTTGTTCATTATGCATGCAAATTTCGATTGAGTGTACGATAGTTTTGGATTGATTTGATTTCTGTGGCACACTGCAGTTCAATCTCCTTATTTGCAGTGTTCTGTGTTTTAGCTGATAAAATACTTTTTAATCATTGAATTTGGGAGATTTAACCATTAATGATCTTGGTTTGGGGTTAAGCAGCATCAAAGTTCAAGTTGGTGAAACCCTACTTTGCAATTTTCAGATTTAGAGGCTTTTAGAAATACCATCAGTTTGTAGGTCTTGTAAGTCATAGGGTACCAAGCATACAAATGGAAATAAGCATTGATCATAAAGGGGATGGAAAACGAACTGTTATTGTATCCTCAACATCCACAAAAGTTTAAGATAGATTCAGTGGAGTGACCAGCTGAAATCTTATAGCATTAATTTACAGGTGATTTTAGTGATGTTTACTATGTTGGAGTATCTTTGGCATAGCAACTGCCTCAGCAGAAAGGTGACTTCTCTGCATAGTCTATACCTATACTTTAGCTTAAGTAGGCCGTGCATTAAATATCTACTAATAACATGTTAAGATTATTACAAATCATTTTACTAAGGTGGTGTATTTGGTATTTTATAATAAACTTTATTTTTTCTCACTTTTATGTGAAAATCGTTTGTTATAAGTTTACATGCAAGTTCAGGGATAAGAAATCTTATTTAAATAGGCTAAAGAGGTACTGAGATTGATTACACTGATATTGTCTGGGTGGCAGAAATGTGTTAAGGCCGAATAGATAGAAAATAACATATTTGTCTTCTCCTGCCAGATCAGAAGAAGATGCACAATGACATTGTATTGGGGAGTTCAAAAAACCAAAGACCATATGAACCATATGAAACAAGTTAATGCCCATTAACTAGCAATCTAAGAATTCTTTATGTGTAGGAAGCACCTTTTTGCAAAGTATAACTGATAAAGCAACAGACACGGAATTGTAGGAATGAAGTGCAGTGCATGCTGAATATACCAGGATTGTTGATGTATTTTCTACTCTTCATGAAGCCGCATATACTGTTTAATTCATTTGATACTTCCATCTGTTCACCCCCCCCCCCCCCCAATCGAAATGTAATCTGTTTTCTTCTCTTTCAGTTCAGTGGTAAATCAGTTGGAATTGTTGGGTTGGGCAGGATTGGATCAGCAATTGCGAAGAGAGTAGAAGCTTTTGGTTGCTCAATTAGTTATCACTCCAGGGTGCAGAAAGCGCACACAAGTTATAAATACGACACAAACATTATTGATTTAGCCACCAATTCTCAAATCCTCATTGTGGCTTGTGCTCTGACAGATGAAACTCGCCACATTATCAATCGCAAAGTCATTGATGCATTAGGTCCAAATGGCATTCTCATCAACATTGGACGTGGTGCACACATAGATGAACCAGAACTGGTTTCTGCATTGCTTGAAGGAAGATTGGCTGGAGCTGGGCTAGATGTATACGAGAATGAGCCTGTGGTTCCTGAAGAATTGCTAGGTCTTAGTAATTTAGTCCTCTTACCACATGTTGGAAGTGACACAGAGGAAACCAGCAAGGCAATGGCAGACGTCGTTATTGAAAACTTGGAGGCACACTTTAGTAGCAAGCCCCTTTTGACCCCAGTAATATGATTTATTGAAGAAGGTATGTGAAATTTCAGTGGGGAATCTTGAGCTGGATTGTCAAATTCGTAAGCATTCTTTGAACAATTTCCACAGTCCTGGAAAGTGGATATATGCTTAATAATAGCTTTAGCAAGTTATTTTTTGTTGTCTGGTTGATTTGATGAACCTCCATGAATGCTCAATTCATTCAAGTTTCGGGACAATTTTCTCTCATCTTTAGATGATTGCTTTCTTGATTTACACTTTCGTTTTGCTTTATTTATTTTATTTAAATTCAGAACTATCTTCATTAATCTCCTGCCTCTCATTCATGATAAAATGATTTGTGGATTTCCCTAATATGATTGGTCAGGAATAATATTTTTATTAAACTTTATCCTAATTTAGGGCCTTGGAGAAATGTGAAACTAAATTGAGAGAACACATCCTTTTGCAATTAAGAGTTGACAATTTCAATATCATTGATGGTCACAAATAATTTGTTACACATTATCTTTTCTGTTCATTATCTCTCAACCACCAAATGAAGTCAGTGCAGAGAATGCAAATGAAGAATATTGAAAGAAAATGGATAATCATAACCACCCAGGCTATCTTATTTACAAAAGTAGTCGTTACATGCACCTTCAAGACATCACAGACAAGGCTCTAAATTGCGTAGGAAAACACCAAAAATACCCATGTGGCCTACGTCCGTGTCTCCCTCCCTCCCCTATTTACTGCCTAATTTCATAATCCACGCACTTATGAGATGTCCACAACTAATGTAAAAAAGACAGAAAGGTTGTAAATTAAAAAAAAAAAATTGTGGAGCACTTTTTATCCTCATCTTTCTGCCTTGTGCTAAAACTTTGCCTTACCGCCAAACATAGCCTTGACATCAATAACTGGTGGGAGAAGATGAACCTTTGAAGATGAGAAACTTGATCGTCTCCAATTGAAAATAGATGAATGTTCCCTCAGTATGAGTAAAGAAACAACCAAACTTTGATCCCACCACACATTGCCATCTACCCCCATATCTCTTGTCAAACTCCTGCCAAAAATTTATAACCAGAAAAGATTCAGCTAAAATCCGTGAAAGTAAAATCTTTATTTGTGAGTCGAGAGAAGGAAAAATGACCTTTTTTATGTGGGCAGCAATGGATTTGCAATCAAAGACATCATAGAGATCAAGAGCTTGAGAAGCAGAAGCCATAGCTTGGATCTGCATCTTCACAGGCATATCTGTGTCTTCAATCAAAGCTTTCCCTTCCAGCATCTTCTCTAAAACTCTTAAACCAAGAACTAAAACCCAGTTGGTAAATGATATGAACTATCTTCCCTCTTTCCCTCTCAATCCCTTGTGCTGTTTTCTTTTGGGAAGTGGTGGAATATATCTAGAAAAGGCCAAGACTTAAATATAAAAAGAGAAGCCAACACCCAAAATTCTCCTCTCTCTTCCAAATGTGGAGTTAAAAAAGAGTTGTACAAATGAAACAATATTAGTCTTGCACATCGACCAATTTTTTTCTGACCTCTTTGTCTGTGTCATAGTAGTCACGTGGATAATAGATGGTAAAGATAAAAGCTGATGAGGCTCCAAATAAGTACAAGCCTCATACCACATATATATATATATATATATATATTATTTTATTATTATCTTTCTATATTAACTCATTTTGAGGATATTATTCTTAATTTCTTGAGATTTTCTCTTTATAGGAGAAGATGATGAACAATAGTAAAAATATTTTCTTTTCTTTAGTGAAGATTCAAACCTGGATTTCTACTGAGTAAAAATATTTTGAGCAGCATGTTTAAAAAATAGCGAATCTCTTATCATTTCATAATCTGCAATTTTGCATTATACTAAATTTCTGTGAGGCATCAGCATCATGGTTTCCTATTCATTCAATTCAAGTTTGAATCTTCTTAAAAATATCTGTAAGATATATATCTCTGGTGCTTAAAAATCAATGATACACCATGAAAATGATATGATGATTTTCTCTCATTATCTGAACTGGAGAATAATACAAAATAAGTGAATGATCGATTCTAGCAGTGTCTGATTATTCCACAATTAATTATTTGCACTGAGTCAATATATAAGTTTGAAAACTTGGAAGAAACTGCTTCTCCTTTAACTTTTTCATTATATTCTGTCAGATTTTTTGTCTAAAAGATATTCAACTTTTTTGTGACTTAAATTTAATTTAACAGGTGTTGTATCATACCTGTAGATGAATCTGTGACTCGTATTTAATAATCGGGAGAGTATATCCAGGTATGCATTCAAGTAGAGGTGAAAAGGGGTCGGACTCGGCTTGGCCCTCTTCCCATTAGATATCACTATTATGTGTGTTAAGTTGGACTGCCCATCTATCTTTTTTATCTTAAAATTTATCTACTTCTCTCTCTCTCTCTGTCTTCTTTTTCTTTTTTTTTCAATTTGCAAAGATTTTCACCTAATAATTTGTAACACTAGTAATTTGTAACACTTCTGTTTCTCAAGTTTTACATGAGAAATCTCTTAAACTCTTACATTATAACAACTGTTATAGTAACAATATTGCTTCAAAGCCACGCACAGAGATTTGATCTTATTTCCAAATCCTTCGAGACCAGGTTTCTTTTTCACTTTGCAAAATTTTTCCCATCATAAACTTTGTAAATCATACTGTAACTAAAACAAGGCAAAAGAAATTACTGTGATTGTGTCAGAAATAACAAGATGAGGTCTAGATTTTTCTTCAGAACTTAATCCAGACAAGAAGAAAGTTGGCCAATTTCAGGGAATTAAAAACCTGAGGACAAAACTTGTTAAGCTTATGAAGTTCAAGAAATATACAACTCATAGTTTGCTGGAGCACAGAGAATCCAAGTTTCTTCATAGCCATGTTCACATGTTTTAAAATATTATATCTATTTGAGAATTCAAACCTTACATAGATAGTGTTATTTATATTTTCAACAAAAATTTAAAAACTTTATTAAAAAATAATATCACGCACAATATTATTTTACTTCATTATACATTTATTATACTTTATATCTATTTTTTAAAATTTTTATATTAATTATTTTAAATTTTATGTTTGTGTTTTACATTTTTTAAATTATATATTAATTATTTAAATTTATTATATTTTATATTTTAAATTTATTATATTATATATTTTAAATTTTACGTTAATTATTTTATATTTTATAATTTATACTCTATTTTATAATATTTATTAGGCCAAATTTATTGAAATAAAAAAAGAAAAAGAAAAAGAAAAAGAGAAAGATGTGTCTCAAGTTATATTATTTATTAACACCCATGTTAGGTGAAGTTGTGTAGTTCCCAATCAACTTCACAATAATTAGAAGAAGTTTATCATTAATTTGGTCATCAATTTGTCACTTCTCACAATAAGAAATTGTAAAATGGTCCATCTAATGAAAATTTAAGATAATAAACTAATATTAGAATTGACATAAAAAGTAAAAATAATGAATTGGCTTGTCCTTTTCTCACTGAAAATGTACCAATTTGGCCCACTTCTCTTGTCCTTATCATCATCTCTCTGTCTTCAACTACACTTTTCATTTAATTCAACCTCCCAAAATTATTTATTGTTCTTATTTTTTTCTTTTATTTTAGTGATTAATAATAATAATAAATGACAATATTAAATTTTTTTTGATTTTGCAAATTAAAATAGACACCCATTATAATATGAAATAAGTTAATGTATAATTTATAAACATTATAAACATATTTTTAACGCACGTAGGATATATTTGAATTAAATTTTGTTTATTTTTTTAATTTTAAAAATTAATGTATAAAATATCAATAAATATATTCAAGTAATTACATTATTAAAAATATATAAATATACGAAATAAAAGTGGTTAAAAATTTTATGAATTAAAATTTCAACTCTTTATTGTATAGTGATAAAAAATAACAATATTTATATATTTACGCACGTACACACGCATGTATGCATACATACATATATGTATGTATATAATAATGTTTTGTTTGTCATTAGCAAATCTACAGCAAGAAGAAAAATAAATAGAGAACCAATCTTAGTTAGGTACATTGCCAATATCCAACCAAACAAATGATACAAATTAATGTATTTAATATTGTATTAATTATTTTTAAATCATCAAAAAAAATTTACGTCATAAATAAAATTATTTTTAAAAATTTATTGTAAACATATTTTTTATTATTTTTTTGAGAAAATTAGTAAATAACAAAGTAAGTGTAGGCTTTGTAATTTATTTAATTTTCAATAATTTAATAACTAATTAAAATAATTTAGCAAAAAATTATTAACAAATATCTATTAATTGTTGGTAGAAAAAGATTTAAAAATGCAACCACATTTATATACAATAACATAGGCTGCCGACATTCCTCAACCTGAGGTGTGGAGTTAGGCTCGGACCAAGCCTACTAAAGAACACCCTACATGTTGCTCTACAAAAGATTAACGTGCATTGCTTCATTCACTGGTGGTTTGTAAAATCATCTCACTCTGTTTCTCCCGCACTTTGTTTTCATGCAACAGAGAAAGCAAAGGAAACAGAGAAAGTGAAAAATTCTTGGTCTGCTGCTTAATTTTCTGTGTTTATCTACTTCTGGATGCTGCATAAACCACTTTGAATACCGTTTTCAGGTTCTCGTTCAGCTCTTTGAAGCAAAAATTTGCAAAATTTTTTTCGTTTTAGCCCTGAATTTGATTGTGCAATGGTGTGAATTCTGCTTTCAAAAGCTTTCTGGGTGTTGAGAAGTTAATTTCGTTCTCTAAGTTCTCAAACAATCTTTAAAAAATGATGCTGTCAACAAAATCTGAGTCTGATATCACAAGCTTGGCGCCATCATCACCGTCAAGATCACCAAAACGTCCTGTATACTACGTGCAAAGTCCATCAAGGGATTCTCACGATGGTGACAAGTCTTCCTCGATGCAGCCAAGCCCGATGGAATCACCTTCGCATCCATCTTTTGGCCGCCACTCCAGAAACTCTTCTGCAAGCAGATTTTCTGGCATTTTCCGGTCGTCTTCGGGGAGGAAAGGGACTAGAAAAAGAAATGATAAAGGCTGGCCTGAGTGTGATGTGATATTGGAGGAAGGAAAGTATGATGAGCTTGAAGATAAGGCCTTTACTAGACGGTTTCAGGCTTTAATGGGTGTTTTGAGTTTTGTGCTTTTGTTTACTGTGTTTTGCTTGATAATCTGGGGTGCTAGCAGGCCTTACAAGGCAAAGATTACAGCCAAGGTATGTCAATTTTATTTGTTATTTTCTGGTTTCATGTGTAGTTAATAAGTGTAAAGTTGGGTAGGGAATTTTGTAGTGGAAAAACCCCAAGTTTGAGAATGTGGGTGAACAATTTGTTCAACGGATAAAATTTCTTGAGGTGGTACTGGAATTCTAAGTTGGAATCAGATAGTTCGAGTATGCTCACACAAGGGTAGGCGACAGGTTTAGTTTATATTTTAAAAAAAAAACAAAAAAAATTGGAGGCAATTGGATTAGCAAAGAGATGAGATAGTCCCAAAACCAGCATTATAGGAATCAGAACAACAAAAGCTTAAGTAGATTTGTATTTGACTAGAAGTTTGAAGAAAACTAGGTTTCACCATGCATTTGTTTCAAATGTTTGATACTGTGGAAATGCCAGAATAGGTTGATTGACAATTTCAGTTCAAATTAGACAATTCTCTTAATTCAATTACTCTAGACTCGTGAAAAGATTTTATTAATTATAAGAAAAATGTAGAATGAAATGCATATGTTGCAAAAATGGCATGTCTGGGAAAGAAGTCTCAGATGAAAACGAAAACAAATCGATTTCCTTTGTTAGTGAAGATATTCACATGAAATCTTGATTTTTTGTGGCTGATCCTTGCAGAGCTTGTCAGTGCACAACTTGTATATTGGTGAGGGTTCAGATTCCACCGGAGTTCCAACAAAGATGCTAACAGTGAATGGCACATTGAAGATAAATGTGTACAACCCTGCAACAATATTTGGCATTCATGTCAGCTCCACGCCCATCTATCTCACCTACTCAGCGATCGCTGTTGCAACCGGGCAGGTTAGAATTCTTGTCTCGAACATGTGCAGGAAATGTAAATTCTGTCATAATGTCTGGATTATAGCTTAGCAGACTTGTAATGTTGTAACTGTGAATGATTGCTTGCAGTTGAAGAAATATTACCAGCCAAGAAAAAGTCATCGAACAGTGTCAGTGAACTTGGAAGGAAATAAGGTTCCACTGTATGGAGCTGGATCAAGTTTAACAGTTTCTCAAACTGGAGGTGAAGTTCCATTGACATTGAAGTTTGGAATTCGATCAAGAGGAGAAGTTGTGGGAAAGCTGGTGAAGACAACACATCGAAAGCAAATTTCCTGCTCCTTAGTCATTGACATTCTCAGCACTAAACTCATCAAGTTCGAGAAAAATTCATGCACATACGAGTGAAAGTTCTGTGACTGTGCATTGATGGGTTTTTGAGTTTCGTATCAGTTGTTTATTCTTCTGCTCTTGTATTTTTGTCTGGATTGCAGGCCTGGATTTCTTCTACTTCTGGGAAAATGAGATTTATTTGTAGTTCTTGTAAGGTTCATGAAAATAATATGTATAAACATGCTGTGTGTACGATATTTTCAGTCTTTTGAAAGGATCATGGAGTGATTCAATGTTGCCAAGAATGTAAATCAGAAGTGAAGATTGCGAAGAATTCTCAGCTTATTGCTTAGCTCGATAAAATTTGTTGCTGCAATTAGTAGCCAGAATTGTTAGAAGCTCACAGGAGAATGAGAACTTGTTAATAGCTCCAAATTTGGTAGTGAAACTAAAATGCCAACCGAGAGATTTTATGTCTGCATTAATCTTGACATCTTATAATGAGCATTTAAATGAGTCAAAACTCAATATTTTAATTGTCTCTAGTCTTGCAAATTGATTTGAAGGGGGGCACTACGGTCTAATATGGTAATCTTGGATCAGTAAGGCAATAATGAGGCCAGCCATTCTTACCTCGTGAAACTAACCATTTTGGAGAATTACCAAAATTTTGATCATAACAAAATTATTCCATATTATCTTCTGTAATTGGAAAATTTCGGATCTTTGACCAAAATAAAAGAGGAGAGATTTTTGGATTATTTGAATTATTTTTTACATTATTTTTTTAAAAAAAAAAAAAAAAAAAAAAACAAGAACAAGGAAGAGAAGGGCTAAAGTGGTACACGCACGTTACTTTTGCAGTTTCTTTGACTGTCTACAGCTTCAGTGTATCCTCGTTTCACAGGCTGACTAATATCAAGTACAAGATCTCGTATATTGAGATTTAAGCCTCTGCATACGAACCCTTAGAAACCCAGATCTCTAATTGAATCTCGCCGCAAATTCATAACTACCAGATATCAAATTCCGATCATCCCCATGTTAACCGCTAAACCCACCTCCGGATTCATCTTTTTCACACTCTCTCTCCTTCTGCTGCTCTCTTTCTTCACCACCACTGTCATTGCCTCTGATCTTGACACCGAAAATGATGAAGATGATGTAGACAAAGAATTTGAAGAATTGCTGGCATTAGATGAACAAGAAGACCTTGAGCAGGAAAACTCTGTGGGGGATGTGGATTCAAAATTCTCTGAGGCAGAGGTATTATCAAAAGCTCAGACAATTTTTGTTGAGTTGAACCCCGAGAATTTGGATAGAACTCTTGAGGGGAATGAATTTGTGTTGATTCTTGGGTATGCACCTTGGTGTCCGAGAAGTGCTGAGCTTATGCCCCAATTTGCTGAGGCTGCAACTTTGCTTAAGGAGTTAAAAAGTCCTCTTTTGATGGCTAAGATTGATGCTGAAAGATATCCCAAGGCGGCCTCTAAGCTCGAGATCAAAGGATTCCCTACTTTGCTTCTTTTTGTCAATGGGAGCTCTCAGCCTTACACTGGTGGATTTTCTGCGTAAGTTGATTTCGTTTGTGCTTCTAAATTTGTTGTCAGTTATATGTATATTTTTTTGAACTTTACATTAGTGAACTCGTGAATATTTTTTTTGGTTGTTTAGTGCCTGATATGGCATTAAGATATAAGTTTTTGGTTCTTTTCCTTGGGAAATTATGCTTAATTATCAAAGTGTTGAATTGTACTGTGCACTTTTTTAAAATGCAGTCTTGTATTTGAATAGAGCAAAATTTTGTTCATAATGTCTTAATTGGATAGATAATATTAGATATATGCGCCTTCATTGTAGATGAATCTCACTGTCTTGTTAATTTGTTTTTATTTATACATTTTAAATTTAGAATCAAGTGTTTGGTGGTGCTACAATCTTGAAATGGGTGTTAACTTGTTCAATGTGGTTCATACACAATCAGGGCAGATCTAGTGATCTGGGCAAGGAAAAAGACTGGAGCGCCTGTTATTAGAGTAAACTCTTTGAATGAGGCAGAAGAATTTCTCAAGAAGTACCAAACTTTTGTTTTTGGTCTGTTTAATAGATTTGAGGTATGTGGCTTTGAATAATTTTATATGTTTTCTTATAGTATTGAGGCTTTCTAGAAATATGATTTTGGAATCCGCATTACAATTTTGTAGAAGCTCCTTGCTTTAGTGGAACCTTTCTTTTTTCTGTGCTTGTAATCAAAAGGAATGTATTTCTATCAATATCAATTTAAGAGGAAGATATACGGAATAACTTGATTACAAAGAAGTGGATCCAACATCATGCTTGGATGAATGCAGTCGGGCCTGTATAAATGTACTTTCTTTAGATTCATAAAGTTACTCCATTATTTAGCTCCTCAATGGAAAAAACAAATTGTCTTTTTTAGCTGATTAGCCTTTAGCTCTTCTGACTTTGGAGTGGTGATGACGGAAAAGCTACACCTTGTATTTTGAACTTTTACAAGATTCTGAGTTCAATTTTGTTGCTGAAGTCACCTGTCTAAGGTCTTTAGTTGTTTTCTTGACTATACTGGTTAGGATGTTTTCAAGTAGTAGACTAATTGTGAGCTTGTCTTTCAACTTGATATCTTCCCTTTTTTGAAACGATAATGATACACAATGATTATCTCATTCCTTTGGCAATTTCATGGGGCTTATAATATGGAGCTTCATGGCTAGGGTATCATCTTTCAACTTGCCTTACAATTTTTCTTGGATTCTCCAATGTTTTGTGCTTTCCAGATATCCTTTTAAAATAACTAGTGTAGATTGTTTGAAGATATCTTTTAGCTTCAGTTTTGTTGATGTGCTTGGTTGACACATGATATGAATTTTTTTCAGGGACATGATTATGAAGAATTTGTAAAAGCAGCAGCCTCTGATAATGAAATCCAATTTGTCGAAACAAGCAACATGGAGGTTGCCCGGGTTCTTTACCCAGATATCAAAGCCGCCAACCACTTCCTTGGAATTGTTAAAAGTGAGCCAGAAAAATACACTGAATATGGTGAGTTGGTGTTTTTGCGATAATATATCTGCCACTGGCATGTTGGCTTGTTCAGCAGTTTTTGTTGATTATTTACTATTTTTCCAATTTTGTTGAAACTTATGCTTTATCTGCAATTGCTCCAAGAGGATGGTTGTTTCTTATTACATACTATCATCTTGTTGACTAGAAAATTTAATCATCTTTATTTGATGAAATAATTGTTAACAAAGCCTGGAGAATAATTTAGAACTTGCAATTCGCTCAATCTTGGTTGTTTTCTTGTTTGCAGACAATGTCAACAAGAATTTACCAACATAATAAATGAATTTGTTTGGTTTTGCAGAAGAGACCTTTGAAATGGACAAAATATTGCAGTTTTTGGCCTACAACAAGTTTCCATTAGTTACCAAAGTGACAGAAATAAGTTCTGTCAGTGTTTACTCAAGCCCTATTAAGACTCAGGTTGCAAATACTTCCAACTTTTTATTTTTCTTTTCACTTTTAATCATGTCTTCTTTTTTTTTTTTCTTTTAACTTTGAATTTTATCCTTCTTTCTATAAAGTTAAATATGGGATTGAACTGCTTAATGGAGATGGACATATATACTGTTCCAAATTCTGGCAAAAGAGAATTTGCCATTCAAAATCTTGGAAACTTATCAAGATGGAAAATGGAAAAAGAGATATGAAAGGAGAGGAATAACCAACTGATGAAATTAGATGAAACCATTTTGTTTGATTGAGGTACAAGAAATGGTTGGACTCTGTGAGCTGTTCCAACCACTGCAGGATGTGATTCCAAGAGCTGATATCATATTGTTTAAAATGCTAAAGACTTTAAATGCTTCATTTCTCAAGAATCTCTTGCCACGCATTTCTTACGCTTCTGAAAATTTACATTCATAACAACTTTTTGTTGACCCACTGCCTTGTAACAGCCACAGTTTTCCTCAACATTAATGAAATTTCTTGTGTATTGTAGATTGTCCTTGTGAAGCTTAAAACTTATCATAAATTCTACTTGCAAAACATGTTAATGAGGTAAAGCTTGTAATAACTTTATACATTATTTTCCAGGTTTATGTCTTTGCAAAGGATGATGATTTAAATAGTCTTCTCGAGCCTCTCCAGGATATTGCTAGAAAGTTCAAAGCAAAGGTACTTAGTTGTGTTATTTTTGAAGCTATTTAGGCAAGCGATCATCTTCTCCAAATATGGTCTTATAACATCATCCACTTGTGCAGATAATGTTTGTGACAATAGACATTACGGACGAAAACCTGGCAAAGCCATTTTTAACTTTGTTTGGGCTAGAAGAATCAAAGAACACTGTGGTTAGATTTCAATATTGACTGTTAGCTTTCCTTTAAATATCCTTTTACCGAAGCAATAAACTTACTAGATCCTGTTGCCCTATAGGTGACTGCCTTTGACAACAAAATCAGCTCAAAGTTTTTATTGGAGTCAGATCCGACGCCAAGCAACATAGAAGTAACTTTCGCATCTGTTTAATTTGTACTTTTGTCAAATATCTAGCCCAGTGACTCATGTGGATGAAATGATATTTCAGGAGTTCTCCTCAAGGCTTCTGCATGGTACTTTGTCACCTTACTTCAAATCACTGCCAATACCAGATAATGTAAGTACAATATCTCCTGCTTTTTGGATAAATATTCAGCATCATGTAAAACAATTCTAACTTATTTTTACAGTTGTCATTGAAGCAGTTGATAGTATGGTTTTAAAATTGAGGACTGTTTGTTTTACATAATCAATAAGCACGTATTGTTTGTGCAATTGGTGGTGTCAGAATTTCCATTGAAATGAATAGATCAGCTGACTTTTCAGTCCTGTATTATCTTATTTTAACAAGTACTTGAAAGCATGAAATAAGCTAATTAAAATGGTAAAAAAAGCGTTATTTGAAAATTTTATATAAAACATTGACTGTTACATTTCACGCACACTAACAAATGCTCTGACATTATGCTCTGACTTCTGACAATATATAATGTTCTGATTATGAACTAATGAAACCTGATATCTTTTTTAATTATGTTTTTTTTTTATTTCTTCATTTATATTTTTGCATCCATTTATGAGTGTCAACAATTGCAGACAGATGCAAGCGTGCACGTTATTGTAGGAAAGACATTTGATGACTTGGTTTTGAACAGTCCCAAGGATGTTCTTCTAGAGGTTTGCATCTGTTCTTTCTGCTTCTTATATCTGAACTTTTTCTGTTTAAATGGTAAATTAGTTTTTGTTTCGGCTATTCAGTAATAATGCATCACTATGCTGGAAGTAAGCTTGCCTACTGAAAAGAAGATGAAACCCTACAAGTGTACCAGTTTTTTATTGTTCTGCTCTTTATGTATAAAGGATTGTACTGTGGGGTGGGGAAGGGTTTGTGACAACCTAAAACATAAAAAAAAAATGTTTATGGGTTGTATTCCTTGATATGCTTTGAAATCCAAATCATATGACTGGCATGGGGTGTTGAAGCACTCATATCAACCAATTTGCATGAAAGTGACATCCTAAAAAATAGAGGAAATTGCTTTCCTTTCCTCTTGTAGAACTACTGATTTCATCATATGTACCATATTAATTTTGCTGTGCTGCACATGCAAGGAAGTCCGATATCTTAGAAATAAATGCCAGGTAAACTTTGGAAAAAAGCTATGCCCAAAGAATGCAGAATTTTGCCAGAGTCCAGTAATTTCAATATTGTTGCTAAAATACTTCGATTGTTACAAAATAGGTATTTACACCATGGTGCATCAAATGTGAGACAACTAGCAAGCAAATTGAAAAGTTGGCAAACCACTTCAAGCGTGTGGACAATCTAATCTTTGCAAAGATAGATGCTTCTGCAAATGAACATCCAAAACTTCAGGTAAGTGTTTTAGAAAAATCCAATGGCCACATGTTAGAGTGTATACAAATTACAAACAAAGATTATTGTTTCCCTCATTACAGAGTTTTTGGAGATTTGAAGCTTAGTAGGTTAGAAACAATTTGGACCTCATCATAAAGTCATACCTATGCATTTTCATTATTTATCATTGCAGATTGATGAGTACCCAACACTTCTATTTTACCCAGCCAGTGATAAAGCAAATCCGGTAATTGTCTCACGATGTATAACTCTTCATTTATTTTTTTTAATATCTATTTTTATCTGTCTGATACAACGCTTCCATTTTCTGTGCAGATAAAACTTTCAACAAAGTCGAGCTCAAAGGATTTGGCAGCATTTATCAACAAACAACTGAAAGCCAAATATCAAATGTTGAAAGATGAATTATAGAACGAATGGCCATTTTTTGATATTTAACCAAAAAAAAAAAAGCAAATCAAGAAATGAAGAATCAGGGATGCAATGGAGAATCAGTTTATTAGTAAAATCCTGGAAAAAATGTTTTCAAATGCTTCCAGTATTTTAAGCTTGCATTAGTTGCACATTTTTTTTTATAGGTGTGAGTTGTGACTTCTGCCAGCAGTCTGTTCAATAAAACCAAACTCTAAGACTTTACCTATACTCCAAAAGATAGGAATTTTGTCTCTCTTGTAAACTTACCTCGTTATATTTCTTAAAGTATATTACCTGGCCAAGAAAATGAGAATGTTATTTGAGTATACTGGTAAGTAGCTGCTGTATTGGATAAGTTGGAATGCTCTGTTTGGCAACTAGTTTACATAGATTATATTTGTCTACCATTAGAATCAAGTTTAAGTATAGACAGGCTAAAGTAGGAGACAGCATCTGCTGCTGCTAGGCACAAAGACAAACATTGTTTTCAAAGAGAGTGCATGTGAGCACCAATTTTTTCACTTTGGATGACAAAATTTTGCAAAAATTATGATATAACATTTGCAGTGCAGGGATAATAAGACACAGCAAGGGTTTTTGGGATTGAGAAAACTGGAAAGGAAATTTGCAGGACTATGCTTCATACGAACAAAGGTTCTCGAATCCCATGTATTCCTTCTTCTCAATCCTTTCGATCATGTTTGCTATGCCTTCTCCACCTGTTTGAGAAGAAAGAAACAAAAAAAGGCTTTAGTTACTGAGAAACAAAGCAAATTCTATTATTTAGGCCTTGAATGGCATTGGAACAGTTATCCTGAGAAATTCAATCTACGAAAAAAAGAAATGCTGTCAACACTGAATTACATACCCAGTGATATTGCACTGACGAAAATGGTGAAGGACAAAATGAAGATGATTATAGAAGCTCTCCCCAATACACTAATGATCTTTTTCACCACGTATTGCCCAACAAGGGCAGCGATGGTGGCGACAGCAACGAAGTACAAAGCTGCAGGATAAATTCAGAATGATTAATAATTGCCTGGGAAATTTGGTTGAAAATTAGATATCTTGCAACTAAATTTGAGTGATGATTCATTTAGTAGTACCATAAGGAATTGGAAAACGTTTTAGAAGGTAATATTCTACAACAGACATGGATGCAGAAAATGTCATGGCAAAGGTGGCCGTGGCACTTGATACCTACATAGAAGTTCTCAACAAGTTAGTCTTGGCATGTATGCTGTAGGTATGCAATAAAGAACATGCCTTTCAATTACAAGCAACATAGTTTCAAACCGGAAAAGAAATTGTTTTTGCTACAAATAATATGTATCTTTTGATCACCAATTTTCAACTTCTTCGATAAGGCGTCTTTCCATATTTGATACTTGTATTAAGCGTGGATTCGTAGATGGAAGTAGGCCATGAAACACAAACTTATGTACATCTCCTATCACCGTGAAATCTTGAGGGTAAGTATGAACTCACCTGAGGTGGGATTCCCAGCTCAAGAAAAAGAGGACCCAAAATAAATCCGCCCCCTAGACCAAGCAACCCGCCAACAACACCAGCCAAGACACCCAAGGCACTATAAACAATCAGCTGGTGTACTTTCCAATTAGTAGCTGCTTCTCCCCCGGATCCAATTTTTCTTCGCCCGTTGTAGAGGCAAACTGCCTGATATGAAGTTACTCCTACAGCCACTGGGATCTGAAAAACCATGCAGAATATATTTGTCGTGATGCTTTCAAACCAGATTCAGAAATTGACCTAATTCAAGTCATAATCTATATAGGATTCCCAAAACCACAAGGATATGGTTTCATACCTAAATCATCAACCAAACTAGGAAAATATCATTTAACTTGTTTTGCAATAAGAATCACAGATAAGATACCTGCAATAAGTTTGTTGCCCAATATGACACGGAACAGGTAGTTGTGTAATTCTGTTTTGAACACAAGCGGGATTCTCATCAGTTCAGCTCATGAATGCTGAAAGCAATTGAAGAAATCCTCCTAAAAGACAATAAGCACACATCAGACAATACCTTGGCAATCTGCAGTGCAAGGATTACTGCCCAGACAGCAACAAGAATTCCAAGTTCCATCCAGCGAACATTCTCACGAATGGAGACCTGGGAAGGTGGTAGAATTAGTCCCAAACCCGTTAATGATAGAAATACAGATTGTAAGGCAATGCTACCTCTTCTTTTCTAGATTCCTTTGTATTTGTTTCAGCACCATCGGAAGGTTCTCCAGGTAAGGGTTTGTATGCCACTTCTTCAGTACCAATATCTGATCGAACATGTCAGAAATCTTGATCTAAAGAATAGAACCAAAGGAAGACAGAAAGATAAAAAAAAAAAAAAAAAAAAAAAAAAAAAATTCATATACCAGCTCACCATTTGAATCCAAGCATCTAGCAGCCTCCTGAAATATCAGTAACATGTGAGAATGATTTGGAGGAAAATGTGTCACATCAGAAGATAACAATGTTCCTTGAGAATTAGGGAAAATTTCAACTACCTCTTTCATTATGGTTTCTTTTTTCCATGTTTCAACGCCTCTCAAGAATGCTTTAGTTGCTGTGCCTACAGCTCACCATTACAAATTAAGAAACATGTCCGAGAAGGGAAAATCAAAGAAATTTCCCAAGAAGGAAACATGGATAAAATCAGAATCTTATCAAAGAATACCTAAGAAGAGAATAATAAGCAAAATCGTGATCATCCAGTCTGCAAAAATCACATTGCAAGCAACTCCTATACTAATGCCTAGAACCAGCATTGGTTGAAATAGAAGTGCCAAGTCATAGTCAATGATGGGCAAATCAAGCGTAGGATGCCTCTGCTTTAAATTGTAGTAAACTGTAGATGCTGCTGCACCTGTGATCATACCTGAAAAACCAGATAGAATTGACACAATTACATTAGCTTCCATGGTACAGTCAAAGGTAACAACCAGAGAATCATCTCTATTCACTCCACAAAAATTGATTACCCTGAAAAATGTTGTAGGCAAAATGAAAGCTAAATATAAGACCAGAAAACAAAGGAAAAGATTTCTCAAAAATTTGAAGTTAGGCAGTTAATCTAGCCAAAACTAGTTCCACATGAATCATCTACTGCAGAAGAAAAATTTAAAAGATAGGGGAAAAAGATCAAGCCGCCGCATTGTGTCACAATTATTAATTAGTTGTAATGGTCGGAGTACTTTCAGCACCTATAAATTTAAGTTCACTAAAGCATGAAAGGTATTACAGATCAAAAACTTGTCCAAACATCCGAATTAATCCCTGAAAACAATTATTGTGCTCACTAGATTTGGCCCTTCCGGCTTCTTAGATCTAAAAACTTAATGACAGTAAGAACTGAAAAGAAAATAAAAATAAAAAAAATAAAAATAAAAAACCCAACTACTCATCCATTATAGAGAAGGGAGTGGCATAACTTACATTTTGATATTGCAGTTGATGATTTGGCATCAAAGCCAATGATGAGGGTAAGCATGGGAACATATATGCCACCCCCACCAACACCTCCTACACTGCCAAATGCTGCTCCAAAGAATCCAATTATAGTACCCACCACAATTTTCCAGCCAAATTCCATCTCCTAGGAACACAATTTCACACATTGTCGACAATTCAATTCGAATATGTCAATAATCCGCTTTCACAAAAGTCAGTAGACATGAGAATATTTTTGAGTTTAGAACAGAGAAGCACAACCACTACCAACCATAGATAATAAGACTAACCAAAATAAATGCAATCCTAAAGTAATGCTAATAAACCAATTTCAGAAAGGTCAATAATCGATTTTCACATTGCAGAACCTTCATTTGTAGCATGGAACACACAGAATTATACCCGCTAGCACAGAAACAAAGAAAAAAATTGAGTTCACTATTGCATTGAAAATTTGACTTACAGGCCAGACATGTTCATAACCCAATCGACCATTTTGCCACAAGTAAGTCGACACTTTCTTCAGATAATCAGATTCGACAGCCTCTTCATTGTCATTGTAACTTGAAACATCCTGCCCCAATCTTGTTTCTGCTACATCAAACATTGAAGCCACAACAATAAAAGTAACCACAGCGGCAACCCACCATCTTGAGCCACTACCAGCCATCAAATTCTCTCTCCCTATCTCAAAATATCAAATCTCCTTAAATTTGAACTGCAACCCGAAACTCAAAATAACAAGACAAATACACAGAAAGACTTAAACTTGAACAAAACACAATTATGTAAAGGAGTTACTGTTTCATTTTAACAACAAATATTACTCAAAACTCAGCTGAAAAGGGTGATTGAATGCCTGAATGATATCAGAAAATTTCTAAACCGTAGTTGTACTTGAAATATAAAAGTTGTCAATGAAAGAAAAAAGAGAAAATAAGCTAACTCTTCACTCTATGCCCTCCCTCTCCTTCTCTTTGCCTGCAGTTTCAGTGTAAGTTGTCTGATTGTCTCTGCTTGTCAATCCACTCTTATTGTCTCCATACCTGTCTTTGTCCTTGTCTTTCTTCCTCCACTCAAGCTGTCTTTGCGTCATCTGTCATGTCATTAGAGAATTATAATGCAAGCAGTTGACCATACTATGCCAACAAAATCAATGCATGCATGTTTCTTGTCTTCCTGTAAAAACAATTTAATAAATATGAAAAAAAAAATATACATATCTTCATAAATCCAAAATGCTTATGTTACTCCAACAAATGAATCCCATATTCTACGAGGTATCAAAATTTTAAAAAAAAAATGATACAAAAACTATAAGATTTAAATTTATAAGTGTATTTTTAAATTTTACAAAGTTATTCGGATTTTGAATAACTGAAACTGAATTGTATTTAGATTTCAGATAAATGAATCAAATATGCACTTAGTATCTTTGCATTAGTTAATAGTGTTAGGTGTGGAAGAGCTTTCACCATGCAAAAAAAAATTTCAAGACCCTCCTTCAAGTTATAACCTAATACATAGAATTTGATTTACACGCACATGCAAAAAAAATAATATTCTAATTAAGCTTGAATATGAGTTAATGTCAAAGAAATTAATTATTGAATGGGTAAAAGTGGTTGTGGCAGTTGAAACCTGCTTATGGAAATCCTCATCAAATTCCTAATTAAAAATTTTTGAGAGGTTGTAGTAGCAGAACTAGTACAACTAAACACAGTAACTAAGCTATATAAATATCTATAAACTTAACAACTAGTAAAGAAGAAAATAAAATCTCAAGAGAATAGGTAAGATATTGTAATTTCTTATTGACAATGTGATTGATGATAATATATATATTATATTGTTTATGATAGGATCATATCGTATGAAAAAGATTCAACGTTAAGAATTGCCATATATAACTCAACAAGTTATGCACACGAGATAGGATTCCCATATAAAGATTATAGAATTCCCATGTTGTTGCATGGCTCATGCTTATCACTTGTCTTCGTTTTTGAGGGTTGACTCTGGGGAAATTAGGTGGCATGTGTAATTAGACATAAAAGTGATGATCTTGTTCTAGTCTTTTTCTTACTTGTATATGAATTTTTCTACTACAAAATGAGCCACTTTAAAAGTTCATTGGTTCGGCCCAAAATATAATTAATCCGACACAAACTACATGAGCTCCCGACAGCTATCCAGATAAATTAATAAGTTAGGAATTCTCGGCCCACCAAGCAATTTCTTGATCACAACTTACTACAGCAGTTAAAAGTTTCATTCAAGAATATAATAATTACATATAAATATAAAAAAATAATAAAAATTTTTATTTTTATTTTAATTATTGTTTTTATTTTTTAATAAATAAAAATTAATCAAAGGAACAAAAGATTAAGACATAATTCTTGTCCGAAGCGGGACTATATGTTCATATTTTCCTTATTTATTATTATATTATTCAAAATAAATGGGAATTAAACCACGAAAAATGGAAAGAACAAGCTGGTATGCTCACCAGTATGTGCCCAGTTCTTCCCTGGATGCTATCTTTCGCTGCCCGTTGTATACGGCAACAGCCTCGTATTCAAGACATCATCATTTTTTTTTTTTTTTGGTTAAAACATTGGGATTTTGTCAAAAATGACGTAAAATACTCTAATCTTTAACAATTTTTTTAATTTAATTATTTGGTTGTGGTACCTGTGTGATCTTTTTGCTGTGTAACTGTGTGATATAAAAGTACAATGAGAAGAAGAAAAATTAAAAAAAAAAAAACATTCAGAATTCCATCAGTTTAGCTGAATACAATGCATAGAAGGAAAGTGGACAAGTTTATGGAAACTGCCATAGCAATCTGCAATGCAAGGATTATAACTGAGGCAGCCAAAAGCAATCCAAGTCCTTTGCAATAAACATTCTTTGGAATTGAAACCTGATAAGCATGGAAATTTTCCAGGCTTTGGGAGTATTCATTTACCTCTGATATTCTCAGGTTTCTTGGTTTATATTTCACCTGATAATCGTAATTTCAAGAATATTATTTCATTGTAAATAATGAATAAATAATTAGATTACCTTCTTTAAAATGGTTTTCTTCTTCGAAGTTTCAACTGCTTTCAGTGAATGCTTTAGTTGAAATGACTGCAATTGAAGCATACATGTTCTATCAAAATAAATTTCCAAACAGCAGAAAACTGACAGAGAAAAAGTGCGATTCAGAAAGCAACACATGGAGAGAAACTCCAATACTGATTCCCAAAACCAACATTGGTTGAATTAACAGGTATATGATCTAGTTTAGGATGTCTTTGCTATAGATTGAAATATAACACGACCACGTGTTATTGTGATAAGGATTGAAAGAATTTGGAAAAAGATTTTGAGAGGATCAGTATTCACTTTCTAGCCAAACATGCACCTGAGGAGGTACGCCGAACTCTTAACATAACAGAACCGAAGATGAATCCTAACCCAATAAGCAACAAAGAGCAAGCTGGTAAACTTTCCACCTTTTACCTGTTTCTCCTGCGGATGCAACCTTTCGCCAGTACAGCCCAACTGCCTCGTATCCGGTTACAACGCCGGCCACCGGGACATTTAAAGGCAAGAGAGAAGAAATTAAGATATCATGATCCAGCAAATCCAAAATTGACAAAGGAGAGATCAATATTATATATGCAACGCAAAAGTTTATTATTCAATACAGCACAGAACAGGTGGTTGTGTAATTCAGTTGCCAAAGCAAAAACAAGTAGGATTAGCGTGAGTTGATCAGCTGAATGCAAGGCATGAAAAAGTAATCGGTATATACACACACACCCTTTAGCAATCTGCCAAACAAGGATTGTAACCCAGACAACATCAGAAGCACTTGTTCTGTCCAGTGAAAATTTTTAAGAACAGAAACCTGAGACATGGTCACTGGAAATTCTGCAGACTATATATGCAAGTGTTCTTACATTACCTTTAGTCTTTTCGGTTCCTTAGTTATTTCATCTGTATTGCTTAAGCCTTCAGGTTCTTGTGTCTGCTCCACTTTTATTTCCTGATAGATAGATAGATAGATAGATAGATAGACAGACAGACAGACAGACAGATAGATATAGCTTTATAATTGCTAATGAACAAGAAAAAAAATCAACACAAGTTCAGGCCAAAATCAACTCATCATTTAATACCACAACACGTCGAGCCTTCTCAAGAAACAGAAAAAAGGGAAGAAGAAAATATTATAAATCATTGGTAGATTGTGTATAATTAGTCAGAAATTCCCAAATGCTTACTTTACTAGCTTGATTGTTAAGATTTCCTTTTTCCAAGTTTCAACCCCTTTGAAAAATGCCCTGGTTGACAAGGCTGCAGAATCAAATATGAATATATATATATATATATATATAGAGAGAGAGAGAGAGAGAGAGAGAATCATAGCAATGTTGTGATCATTCAGTCAGTCAAATCACATTTACAGGAACTCCAATTCTTATTCAAAGCACCAACATTGGTTCAAATAGAAGTACAAGATCATAACCAATAAGGGTAATTCAAATGCAGGATGCCTTTGATTTACATTGTATACTACTGTGAATGCTGCGTGCGCTGTAATCATAACTGATGAACCCCACAAACTAATAAAATATATAAAGCATATGGCACATGAATTTATATACGACGGTTTGGTTTAATTTGCAAATATTACATTTCGATATTACTGTTGAAGATTTTGAATCAAATTCAATCATCAAAGTGACATCTCTTTCTTCTCTAGAAGAACCAGATTGTAACTTAACATTGATAATAAATTTCAATATTATGTTTAATTAATTGCTTTTGAAGATGGAGGATTTATTAACACACAGTATTGAATATTCATGTATTACCTACTTGAATTAATCTAAGGTTCCGTATATTTATTAATGTTTTAATTTTTTTTTTGAATGATTAGAATTTTTTCTTAATTTTTTTTTATTTAAGTAGATATTAATACGTTATGTAATTAATAATGACCAGTTAAATTATATTTTAAATTTTTTAATTTCTATCATGAAATATAAAATTAATTTATAAATTTTATTAAAATATTATTTAATTATTTATTATTAATTATTAATTATGTCATGTATTATCATCTTATTAAAAATTAAAAAAAATCAAAAAAATCTTAACCTTTTTTTAAATAGATTAAAATTAATGAATCTTTAACATGTATCACAAACTTAAATTAGTCCAAATAATGGAGGGTTTTGCATGTTCAATTGGGCCCTCCAGGCCCAGCCCTCAAAAAAATAAGTATATAAGTATATATAAATGAGCCCATAAAATATATAGTTAGATTTTGGCCACTTGAGGTTTTCAATTTCAACATTTTAGTCCTTAATAGCTCGCCAACTTTAATCCTTGTAAATGAAGAATAATTTTGGATCTTACAGTTGACTTGAAAATATTTTTCTTTGTCAATAGTGGCGGCTGAAAAAAATATAAAGTAAAAATTTTCAAGGAAATTAACAACTTGTCACAGTAGATAATAAGAGATGAATCCAAGACCTAATTTGATTCACCATAGATAATAATAGATGAATCCAAAACCTAATTTGATTCACCCCTACGTATGTTAGTCCTCCAATTTTGACCTTGTGTAAGAATTTTCCTGCAGAAATCTATTCTCCAATGTCAGTCCTGCATCACTACATTGAAAAGTTTGGGCCAAAAGCTTGTCTTTCTTCCTTGCTTTTTGTTGGTTGGTTGTCACAGATAACTATGTTGTGTATGAACAAATGCTGTCAAATCCCATGTACTTATGGTGTTCAATCCTTTCTATCATTTTTTCCAAGCCTACCCCACCTGTTTGTGAAGAAAAATTAATCCACCGTGAGTTTAGATGTTCTTTTTTCTGTGCCTAAATATTGTCTGCTAGTTTACAGGAATTAGAATCCGCATACCTAGTGATAATGCACTGACAAAGATTGTGAAAGACAGAGTGAAGATGATTATAGATGCTCTGCCAAATATCTTGATCAGCTTTCTCACAACATGTTGTCCTACAAAGGCAGCTATCGTGGCCACCGCAAAGAAATAGAGAGCTGTGCAAGCAATTGAAAATGATGAATACAGAGTGAATTCAAACTTCGGCGAAAAAAAAAAAAATGTGTAACTTATTGGATAAGTTACCGTAAGGGACTGGAAAACGTTTTAGAAGGTAATATTCTACTACAGAAATTGATGCGGAAAATGTCATGGCGAAGGTTGCTGTGGCACTTGAAACCTGCATGGAAATCCTCAACAAGTTAGTGCATGGATGGATGCAAAAGATGCTCAAAACTGACTTTGTAGTGTTAAAGAACAGAATTTCCAGAAGCACTTTCATAAAAGCATTCCCAAACTGATCCTTAAACATTTCGGGAAAATAGGAATTGTAAACCTGAGGTGGGACTCCGAGCTCCAGGAAAAGAGGGCCTAAAATGAATCCACCACCAAGACCAAGCAAACCACCAACTACACCAGCCATTATACCACATGAACAATAAAGAATCAGCTGGTGTACTGTCCATTTTGTTTCCACTTCTCCCTTTGATGCAATCTTTCGGCGCCCTTTGTACAGGGCAACTGCCTCGTATCCACTGACTCCTCCGGCCACTGGGATCTGAAGGCAAAGAAAAATAAGCAAATAAAAATCCTGATATTTGAACATTTCTCTGTTTTCATTTAATTTTTAGGCTGTGGAGGTACCTGTAAAATGTTAAATAGCCAGTATAGCACTGAACAGGTAGTCGTGTAATTCTGTGGCCATGAAGGATCCCCGTCAGTTTAGCTCAATTGAATGCATGAAAAGTAAAGTGAATAGACAGGATTCCGTGGGAAAATTAAACATACACAAGTCAGAAAATTACCTTAGCAATCTGCAGTGCTAGGATTATGGCCCAGACGGCAACAAGAAGTCCAAGTTCCTTCCAGTAAATGTTCTCAATAATAGAGACCTGATATAATTGGTTACAGATATCAGGACTGACAATTATTTGACTAGGAAATGTTACAGGCTGTGCCAGGTGTTTTTACCCGTGATTTTTTAAGTTCCTTGGTTTCTTTGGGAGTTGTATTGCTCAAAGACTCAGGTTCACATTTGAATTCTTCTGCTTGAATACCATTTTCTGATTAATAAATTAAATAATTAGCTTGGAGATAATGGATTTCCAAAGAAATGAAGATAGAAAGGCTAAAAATTCTATCACCTGTTAATTCTGATCGTTTAGCAGCCTCCTGGAGAATCAAACAATCTCAGAACTCAGCGGGGCAGAGAAAATACATTATGAAATTATTTCATCATAAAAAATGAGTACAGAATTTTACCCTTTTCGTTATTGTTTCCTTTTTCCAAGTTTCAACTCCTTTTAGGAATGCCTTAGTTGCCATGACTGCATGCAGTTCACTCATATTGCATCAAAACATTTGCCCAAACAGAGCAAAAAAATAAAAGAGTGGAATTCAAACTGAACATACCTATGAACAGAATTATTAACAAAATTGTGATCATCCAATCAGCAAACATCACATTGAATGCAACTCCAATACTGATTCCCAGAACCAACATTGGTTGGAACAGAAGTGCCAGATCGTAGTCAATAACCGGTTCTTCAAGTGTAGGATGCCTTTGCCTTAGATTGTACAAAACTGTAGAAGCTGCAGCACCTGTTATCATACCTGCACAAAACAAACAAACAAACCATAAGTTTATCAAAATTTTGCATTCTATTTCCCAGGGAATATTGAATCTGTAATGGAATGGATGATTTTTCTCTTACATTTTGATAGTGCTGTTGATGATTTTGCATCAAATCCAATAATCAGATTAAGCATAGGAACAAATATGCCACCCCCTCCAACACCTCCTACACTTCCACATGCTGCTCCAAAGAATCCAATTATAGAACCCACCACAATTTTCCAGCCAAATTTAATGTCCTATCAGTCAAATTTCCCGAAGTATAAGATAGACATCATACAAATGTGTAGTTCATCAATATATTGAAAACAAACAAACAGAAAAGGAACTGTAACTTACAGGCCAAACATGTTTGTAACCTGATCGAGGCTCAAGAGTTTTCGATACTTTCATTACATTATTGTGCTCAACCTTGTCATTTTTGTTTTCACTTCTGGCTTCTTGTGCTGAAACAGATATTGAAGCTACAAGAAGTAAACCAATGAAAATTGCTGCTAGAAATCTCCACCGACACCATTCTGATCCAACCCTAGGCATTCTTTCAAAGCATCAAACTTTCTCAAGTATGAACACAAACCAGAAGAATCAAAACAAGGAGAAAAACAGCATGAATACTCAAATCTTGAACAGAATCCTCAACCCAGTTCTTGTTTACACAGCTTTTGGTGAGGCAAATACTCTAAGAAATCTCTTCTTTTTCTCTCTTTTCGAAATGAAGGCAAGCTGCAGTTTCCTAAAAGATAGCCGGTGATTGCATGCTGGATACTACAGCATATATTAGCAAAAGATGAGTTGACTCTTACCATAAAAATTGTACTTCAAAAAAACAGAAAAACAAGAAACTCTCCATAAAATATTTGCGTTTGTGTGTGAATCAAGTTTGGGTGAATGTTTCTTACTTTCTGCCCAAAATAATGGACTTGAAACAATAATTACAAGTTCTTTGTTCACAGGGAAGGCTGTAAACAATAGAAAATGCAAGTAATTTTATGGGATGAATTACTTGTGATATTATATTTGTGTTATGTTAAAATATATCACTTCAAACTCTGCTTATTTAATAATTATATTAAGAAATAAATTTTAATTTAATATAATTTTTAACGTTTAAATAGATTATAATTATTTCATTCGTTAATTTTTTATTTATATTTTAATAATATATATAATAATATTTTTTAAAATATTAATTATTTTTATTTTAAATATAATTAAATATTTTTAAAAATAGATAAATATAATTAAAATTTTTTAAATTAATTAATATAATATGAATACTCAAATAATTAATCATATTATAAATAATTGATGTGTTAAAAAAATTTTAAACTCAAACTTAACACATTATTAATCGCATCGTATTATATCATTTATTTAATAATTACGACACATTAAATTAACACAAACTCGTAAATTTTATATAATATTTATATCTAATTATGAATTATGCCAAAAAATTATCACTAGTACACGTGATAATTATATATGGCTATTATAGTAATTTTAAAATTAAAGCCACTTAGATTGTGTGCATACGAAGCTTGGAAGAATCTTTGAATAATCTTCTCTTTCTGTCGTTGTCTGCATAACTTTCTTTGACAGACAGTAAAAACACTAATCCATGTCTCCTCAAATAATTGCATTAATGTCTCTATCGATTCTTTAATTTGAGGTTCCACATTCTACTTTCTTGGAATTTTGTTAGCAGACCAGAAAAGAAAAGAAAAGAAAAGAAAATTAGTTTTCTCTTCCCTGGTTAATAACAATTGCTTGTTTGTGAAGATGGACACGAATGTCAAGAGTTAAAGAAGAGGACTGATTAAGACATGGCGAGAAGAAAACAAGGGATGCGTTCACAACTTGTGTTTTGTTTTCTCCTTCACATGCGATCATGGAAGTGGGATTGGATTCACTTTACTCAAAATCAATTAAGAAAATGTTTTTTTAAAAGCCAAAAAATCAGAAATCAATGAAGCAAATTCCACAAAGTCTTGTACCTGAAGTCTTATGCAGATTCCAAATTCTAAAATGACTGGAAAATGACTTGTGTAAATATAAATTTGAGAGACATGCTTCATTGCTTTCTACGTAATAAAATTATTGTATTGGAGGATTTAAAAGCAAAAGAGATTGAGAACAAAAATTATAGAATTAAAAATTTGTTGGATAATGGGTTTGGCTATAAAATATTAATCATAAGATATATTCAAATTTTTCGGTTCTTATGTTAATAATTTTAAATTTTATGTTTGTATTTTAAATTTTTTTATATTATGTGATTTAAATTTTAGTTATCATTCATATTTTTTTATTTCAAGTTTTATATTTTAAAATAAATGAAAGATATATATAACAGTAATAATTTTTGACAAAATTCGTTTAATAGACATAAACATGATACAAAATTATATATTCAAATTGATATAAAATGACATAATTATTAAATAAATTTTAGTTTATGTCATTATTTTAGTTTAGGTTTAGAGTTTTAGTGATTATATTGTGTTAATTTATTTATGATTTAATAAATTTATTTTAAATTTTTTAAATTTTAATTATATTTATATATTTTTAAATGATATTGAGTAACATTAAGAATAAAATTGATTTGTAGTTGAGAAAATATTACTATAAATATTATAAATATATATATATATATATATCAAAATGTAAATAAAAATATTAAATAAATGATATAGTTATAACTCGTTTAACTGTTTAATAATAATTATGTTGAGTTAGAATTTTTTCTTCTTGTCACAATTATTAAATAAATCGAATTTGAATTGAAATCTTTTTTAACACAATACAACATAATATAAATACAATAAAATAACTCAAATTTCGACCCCTATATATATATATATATATATATATATATATAAGATACAAGTTAGTCAAGTCATTGAATAATAAGATTAAAAAAAGACAACAAAATAAAAAAAGATAACAAATTAAGATTACATGAAGTTAAAATTATCAAAAGATATAAATTTAAACTATTTTAAGATAATAAAAACTATTGAAGGAATAAAGAAAACTGAAAATAAAAAAAGAAATTAAAAATGATTCGAAGTGACACATTATACGTCCAATTTTGAGACCAAAAGTTCGAAGTTAAGCCTATTCGAAAGGATGCTTACATCAATTTCACCAAGTAAGAGAATCACTTTCAGGCTTCAGTTTAGGTGGAGAATCAAGGAATTATTCAAAAGCAAAAGCCTGAGACATGCATTGCTGATTGCACACCTTCATTTATCCTGAAATGGAATGAATTCTAAGTCATATCATATCAGCAAATAACACGCAATATGTGAAAGCATTAGATAACGAGCTATACCTAACTGCGTAGCATGCCCCCCATTCATTCTTTTTTTTATTTTATTTCCTTTTTGGCTGCGTGGGAAACGCTTCATTGAATAAATCAATCACCATCTGTTAAATAATACCCAGAAAATATATTTATCCTGTCCATGATTTTGCTGGATTTTCTTCACCAGAAAGCACGATGGACAGGCAGCCTGGAAACGAAGGAGCTTGATTATTATATCATGAACATTTGAAGCCCCTGCTATTAAACCAAAAAAAAAAGAAAGAAAGAAAAGGTAGATACTTTGGTGTGTGAACATCTACGGCCGCAAAGTTGCTCACTCTTTAGTCTTAACAGACCTGAATTTGTCTTCCAGGTCCCTGGAATATCACACTGTCCTGAATTTGTCTTCCAGGTCCCTGGAATATCACACTGTTACTTTTCCCAAGGATCCATGTTCATCGATGAAGACGGTAGATGGCCCATTATTGAATATTGAGCATGTGCAACAACCCTTTTTGGCAGTCAATTTTTTGTATAGATATGCCTAACAGTTCTCAGAACCAAAAATCTTTTCCATCAGTTGCTAGTCTTGGCACGCAAGTGTGTAGCACTAATGCTACAAATGTACTTGTAATCTTGCAACATGTTGGAAACGTGCACCCGATATCCATGTGTGTGTGTGTGTCTATATATATATATATATATATATATATATATATATATAGAGGTTAGATTATATATACTTATATCAATTTTTTTAAGTCTTGTCAACGCGGTTTCAAGTTTTTTATTTATATTTTAAATACTATTTACTACATGTTTTAAGTTTTTTTCAATATATTTTAAGTTTTTTCTTACATATTTTAAGTATAATTTACCGTTTATTTTATACATTTTAATATCTTTTCATTTTAAATTTTACAAAAGTCGTTTCAAGTTCTCAATACACAAACATTTTTAACTATAACAAAACATACATGTACCATAGTCTAAGTCATTCACACACACACACACACACACACACATTATATGTTTTGAGCCAAGATCAATAATGGACAATATATAAGGTGAAGAATATCTAAGCAATCGTCAAGGGAATATTGTGTATGACGACTAATATAAACTTAGAAGAATCTTGTGAAACAAGATCATACAACTTTTCATGATCAAGACCTCTCTTACCGACAAAATCACAAAATTTGTTCTCAACACCGTGTATTGTATGTCAAGAGATCTTATCAAGTTGATAAATACTGGCATTAAGAAAGTCATGTGCGTATGCCCATCCAATAAAATCTTACAACTTTGTACATTTATTTTCAAAATAGCCCGGCCTAAAGACGTATGTCTTTTTTAAACATCATAATTTTTTAATTTTTATTTTAAATTTAAATAAATATTAATATATAATATAATTAATAATAAATAATTTATTTTATATTTTAATTTTTTAATTTATATTATAATAAAATTAATTTCTAAATTATATTAAAATATAATATAATTTATTATTAATAATATTTATTTAAAAATTATGAATAAAATCATCACCAAAATTCTTAACCCCACTCCCCCTTTGTTCTAACGTATAGCAGGAGAAACAAAATGTCTTGTGAAGATCATCTAATGTGTCCTTTTAACCAATCAAAGACACAAGTCGTTGAAATGTTCTGGTAACAGTAACAACATCACAATTTCGGACCACATAGCCTTAATCATGATTGTAAAATCCCCCTCCAATTGGTCCCCACCATTTTCGACTACGACCGCAAAAACGAATGGATCATAATTTTCTTTCGATTTTTTTAATTTTAATTTTTAAATAATAATATATAATAAATTATTTATATTATATTTTTATAAATTAATTTTATATGTTATGATATAAATTAAAAAATTAAAATAAAATTTAAATTATTTATTATTAATTATATTATATATTAATATTATTTAATATAAAAAAATAAAATATAATTAGTAACACGGGCCGCGAACGATATAGTTCAAAACCAGCTTGGTGATATACATTGCAACGATGTCCTGCTAGGAAACAAGTGAACCAGGCCATTAGTGCTGACTAAGAGGAAGAGTTTTAACATGTCCGACCAACCAACTCTATTTAATTTCGCTCATTTGTTGTTCTTTTCTCTTAATTGTGCACATGCATTTATCTTTTCCTTAGGAAAAAAGATGTTATTTATTTTTGCCATTCAATTATTTAATAAATAAAAATTAGCACTAATAGATTAATTATGCAAGGAGGCACACTATTGACACTAGCCACTCATAAATCCGTCACTCGATCAAAAACTAGGCGACGTGATATGCCCTGCATTCGCTAACTCTATAATGAATAGAGACGATTATTGTCTAGGGATGATATTATAAGAACCCATAAGCAAACTTTTTATGAAAGAGAGCAAACCGATGAAACCATCTTTCATATTGGACAAAAGAAGATTATGGGGTTGGTCCATCTGGTTAAAACACGAAACTATGCACTCTGGGCAAACTTTGCACTGGATTTTCCTTTCTCTGCACAAGTAACCCGGTTGTTTTCAGTAATAATGCAACATGCTTTAGTGCCAATGGCAATTTCTAATTTAATTTTGGATGTTGCGAACACCTCATCTTGCTCTAGACCAACATACACTCTCTAAGTTGTCCAATTCCGCGTAGGAGGCCTTGTTCACAATTGCATTTGTGCAGAGACAATAAGCAAAACACACAAAAAGGTAGCACTGTATTGGAGCTAATACGGGGATATCTCCCTATGTATTGGCAACGACCTCAGCCCTTGTAAAGAAGTCTTCTTTCCCTTTTGGTCTGCGAAATAGCATTATAACAACCTCTCCTGTGACTTCAAATCATGTCTATCTCTTCTATCAAAACCAGCCATTATCATGACACACTTTCTGAAAATTGCATGATCTCTTTTCCAAACGCTTCGAAATTAACCATCACCAACGCTTTTCGTCTTATTATTTAGACGCACCCAAATCTAGAGTAGCAAAAACAGAACCGCAAAGTTCATAAATACCAAACCAAACAAAACCAATTCGATTTACATCAATTTGATTCATCAGTTTGAGACCAAACACAAAAATAAAATATTTTTTGATATTT
The DNA here is from genome assembly GCA_032401905.1 of Swietenia macrophylla. NCBI lineage: Eukaryota > Viridiplantae > Streptophyta > Magnoliopsida > Sapindales > Meliaceae > Swietenia > Swietenia macrophylla. The sequence goes on along the minus strand of CP135574.1, from coordinate 4,931,033 downwards.
GTTTGTTACATGGGAGGCTATCGTATGTTCGATTCCATTCGATTCACTTAAGCCCCAAGTCCAACGGGAAGCAAAAGCAAGCCTTGAACCTTCAAAATGATCAGCAATCACATTTCCTAATCCAGCTTACCTACCAAACATATGCCGAAATTTTTTTTCTCTTTAACAAGTAATTCTCCAGACAAAAATTATAAAGGCACACAAAACACCATATGTAACTTCCCCTTGACTAAGAAATTCTCAATCATATCAATGGAGATGTCAGTATGGCAGGAGTGCCGCAACACGAAAGGAGAAAGGAAGTCCATGTATCAGCAAATGATGCTCTTTGGAAAACCAAACTGGCACAGCAGTGAGTTCAGAATCCCAGAATTACGTAGCTAGTAAACTGAGAAGCAAGAACTGTAAAGTATTCCCAGGAAGAGGAATGACAAATTAGGTGCAGCACTAGCAATGCAGAAAAAACAAGATGGAAGAGCTACTGAGTTGTGAAGGTAGTAACAGGAAGACATAGAAATCAAGTTAGAATGTATCTAATTATATAATCAACACCACCCTCCTTTATCTTCATACTACCCACAAACAGCCAACAAAATCCTTAAACGAATCATCACCCTGGATGTAAGTTATGAAAATCTCCGATTCTAAGCAACTGGTATTATTTCTGTTCCCAGGTGATAACCACTGTCCACCGGTCTTTCCTTCAAGCTTTCAAAGACAAAACATATCCATGATCCTATAACCTTTTACTCAACTGCAGCATTCTAACTTTAATCCAGGCTACAAAAATTACATTACTGCATCCAAGAAAAAATTTTCTTAATGCTTCAGAATCCTACATCACTTTCCTATCAGAGCACTAAACACAGTTACCAAACAGTCCATGTCAAATACCCCTAGAATTTGCCTCCTTTGGAACCAGAATTTCATCAATCACCATTTCAGTTCATCAACTTAAGCTATCTGATCCTACTGCCAGCCAAATATCATCCCAGACAAAACAGAAACTAATTTTTGATACTCAAAAAGAGTTGTTTTGATGACATAGAACCTCGTCATCTCAAAACAAAAATGCAGTACTTAGAAACTACGTCATAGAGAACAACACTGGACTCCAATTAACCAAATCTGCAACAATCGAACTGCAGCAAGACATTTGCAATATATTCACTAGAAAATGGCATTAATCAGAAAATTCCTTAGTACTTCTAAGCCTACTGCCGCCAACATCACCAGCATTTTCCAACCTGCTCGAGTAAAAGATGAGCAAGATTTCAGAATCATCACACACGTAACACAAACAATAACAGCAAGAACAGAAAGACTTCCTAACAACAGATAAGCATCAAAAGAAAAACACTTTGTTTAATTAATTTTTTAATAAGAAAGAGCGATAACAATTAACTAAATCCTAAATTCCTAATTATTGTAAATCTCAACCAAACGTGGCTTCTCATTTTCTTTGTCTCTCTTCTCCTCTTCTTTGCCACCATCCTTCCCTCTCTCTCCTTCCACACAGCCACCGCTCCTCTCTCCCTCCGCCACTTCACCGCCAGGAACCACACACCTATCACCCTCCGGGTAATCAACGCCACCGCCTACCACCACTACCTTATCAGCACCCTCCTCCGCGACCCCACCACCTTTCACCGCCCCACAAGGCCCAGGCACATCCGGAAACGGGCCCACTCCCACCATCGTGTCGGTTGCATTTTTAGCCCTCGACCACAGGTAGTCCACGCACTGTCCTGGCGCGTCCGGTTCGTCATCTTCGTTGAAGAATGAGGGGGCCCTTGATTTCACCGCGGAGCCTGCTTTGAAGAAGACTTCTTTGATTCGGTCCGGCGGCAGTGCGCAGTCTTCGAGGCCGGCGTCTACGACGCGCGGAGGGAGGATCATGTCTAGCAATCCTCCCGTTTCTTCGTTCGTCGCTTCCATGAATGTTGATTTGTGCAAACTGATAAAAACAAAATAATAACAAGGAAAAATAAAAAAATAAAAATAAAAAGAACCAACCCAAAACAAGATAAGAGTCTGAATCGAGGCGGCTTATGCACTGGAACTTGAGATTGATCTGCGTATCTGAAGAGTTTCTGTCAGTTTGCTATCAAAAGGAGGAGTAGGGAGAGCTACGTGGCATAAATGGGCTATCCCCACGTGTCGAAGTTGTCACTTTGTGAAACGTGATTTCATGAATTAACATTATATAAGGGTAAATTTAACATAACAAGCGTGGAAAATATTGGTAAAACAAGCGTGGAAAATATTGGTATTGTCAAATAAAACGAGCAGCTTCTTCACCGATTGAAATTTTTTTCTAAATTTTATATTATTAATTTAAATAGATATCGATAAATAATATAATTAATAATAAATTATTAAATATTAATTATAAAATATATAAATTTTTTGTTAAAAATTAAGAATAAAAAAATTCATGCATAATAATTTACTGGTATTAAACCAAGTATGTCAGAAGATTTATAAGAAAAACTATTACAAGAAACACTGAATAATAATCAAAATAATCCAAAACCATCTTCCCATTCTCGCCAACTGCCCATACGTTTGGAGAATGTCAACAGCTATTGGGCTTAGTGGATCAAAATGAACAAAGAATTTTCTGTTGAGGATAATTTCAGCTGAAAATCTTTGAGTAGTTGTGAATTATTTTTCCTCTTCTTTCTCCAATATCTGAACCACTACACGCACCACTGGAAGGCAGGTTCCTGCTTTTATATATATAAATATATATATAATTCTGACTAGCTCACATGTGGAATGCAATGATATATGGTGAAATGAAAGGAGTGGGATTAGTACAAATGGGGATTTACCCAGAAACTGGAAATCAATTATCAAGAGCTTTCACTAGTAACATTGTTGCGTTTCTCTGCTTTTAGCGGTTCAATCTCTTGGGTAGTTTGTCTGTCTTCAGTACTCGAGCCAGACGGGTTCAGACTGAAAGAGCTGGTTACCCCACTGTAGTCACTGCTGCCAGGCTCTGCACTTTCTAGCGCCATCTTCTTGAACTTTTTCGTGTCTTCCCTGCGCTGCATAGAGTTATAATCTGAGCTCTGTCCTGATGGGATTCCATCATTCATATCAACCGTAGGCATATTTCCTTCCAAAGCTCGAACTATCTGCTTGGTATTGTAGTTGCAAAAGCATTATAAACCAGAAAGGTGCAAAATCTTACACTTCAAACGCACACAATTTTGGCATTTTAAACGTTGATGCAGAAAATATTAGAAAATATGGAAGAAGGAATTGTATTTTCTTTATTAAAAAGAAGTATATATTTAGCATGTTCTTGTACAGGAATAAAAAAGAAACTAAAATAGAATAAATACAATAAGGCCTTGGAGTTCAAACTCAGGAAAGGACTAAGGCCATTCAATTCTGAAGTATAGGGTCAACTGAAAATGCGAAGTCAATTGTTAAATCCAAGTACGATGCACTTGTTGGAATTACCTGGCTCATTCGTGGCCGACTGCTCGCTGAATGACGTACACTGGCTGCAGCACAAGCAGCCATTCGGGCCATTTCAGCAGAATCATACTCCTGCAGCTTCGAATCAGCAAGTGCATCAAAGTTACTGTCTGCCAAGGCTTGCGCGAGCAAAGGTTTTGCCTACAAGGAAAAAATATCCCATCATTATATTATGTAGCAGTGAATGATAAGGAGGCCGCAAATGTTTGTACAGCATCTATAAACCAATGCATACAAACTGCACATAATAGATTTTCTTACAGGCAAAATGAACGATTGAACACATAACCACGTGATTTATTTGGTCATACCAAAATGACAGAAGCTTGTAAAAGAGAATACATACCCAGTCAACCATGCTATTGTTAGGAAAGGACAGAGTTTCGTCAGTAGGTCGTAATCCAGTAATCAACTCCAGAAGCAGGACCCCGAAGGAGTAGACATCTGACTTCTCAGTAAGCTTTCCAGAGGAGGCATACTCCGGTGCCAAGTAACTGCATTTGGTGAATGAGCATGAGAAGTGGCATAGAGGGTCCATCGAAGACAAAGATAAGTAACCGCAGTTGCATAACAGCAACAGGGTAGTTACGTTCAAATAATGCAGAAAATGTTTTTTACCCGAAAGTTCCCATAACTCGAGTGGAGACATGAGTATCAGTATCGGAAAAATACCTAGCAAGTCCAAAATCTGCCACCTGAGCGCAAAGATATTAGTAAATTCATATGCTGTGAAAGTAACCGTCAAAGCAATAGAATATGAAACGTCTCCGAGTATGTGAGATATCTGTAAGTCTGTAAGAATAATATACATTAAATCTACCATATTATAACATACCTTTGCCTCAAAGCTATTGTCAAGAAGAATATTAGCAGACTTAATATCACGATGTATAATCTTGGGTTGACCTGAAGACACAATTACCTCAAAAGGAGTTAAACCTTGACCTTCAAATTTACATAAACGGTAAGATAAAAAAAGTAATTTAAAAGAACACTCACAGTCCTCGTGCAGATAGGCCAATCCTCTTGCTGAACCTAAAGCAATTTTCATTCTAGTTCGCCAGTCCATAACTGGTCTCGTCTTTCCTGAGATGGTATTGCAATCCAATGAGACTAAAACATCGTAATTGAAGACGCAGAAAATTTATATAGTAACAGAAATTAAGGACTGACGGTGTAAATGGAAGTCCAAGGTTTTGTTTGGAACAAACTCATAAACAAGTAATCTCTGAGCCCCAAATATGCAGTATCCAAGGAGAGAAAGTAGATTTCTATGATGAATGCGGCTAATGATTTCAATCTCTGCCTGAAACTCCCGCTCCCCCTGATGACTTCCGGCTTTTAGCTGCTTGATCGCGACCACTTTCCCATCTGCAAGAACTCCTTTGTGGACGTAACCAAAACCACCTTTACCAAGCAGGTTGGCATCAGAGAAATCATCTGTTGCCGTCTTTAGTTCTTCGTATGTAAATGTGCTGTTAAATTTTCCAAGGGAACCGGCAGGCGATGGTGGAGGGAAAAGTTTATCAGAGCCCATAATGCTGCTTGGTGTAGCTGCGTTCTGTTGCCGATGCTGAGGAGGGCCTGCAAACGGGTCATCTGAAGAGATTAAAAGGAAATCTTTAACAACAGATGCAATGTAACAAAAGCTTTAAGATTTTGAGCCAAACGAACACCAAACTCGCACTGGTCACCGCCAAAACTACATAAAAATTTCATTAAAATATGGTAAACTTCAAATTGCCCTCTATACACTTAAATCCTTTAATATTATACAAGGTTGAAATCACAATTCTCATAAAATATAAATATTATAAATTAAATATTAATACAAAAATAAATGAGTTTTATTAAAATATTTAAATTTTATTTTTAAAATATAGTATAGTAGAAATACTCATTTTGAATGAAATTCGTACATATACTCGCGCACGCGTAATAAACGCACACTTTGATTGGAAATTAGATTTAATATTAAAAAATATATATACTTTGGGGTTCATGTGGACGTGGATTTTGAGCGGCAAGTTTCCTCCTCCTTCTCTTGTAGAATACCACAAAAATGCCCGCAGCAACTAAAACTGTCACTGTCACTGCTACTATCGCCGCCAGTGTCCCCGTCGCCAATCCCCCCACCGGTGGCGGAGTGACCGTTGTAGTTGGCTTCCCCGTAGTGCTCCCTGGGGCAGGCACCATTGTGGTAGCGCCCGGGGGAGAAATAGGCGAAGGAGTAGGAGATGGGGAAAAATGGGGCGGCGGGGATTCGTTGGGGGACACAGGAGATACGCCCGTTGTCGGCGGAGACGAGGTAGGAGATGAGAAACCAACCGGAGAAGGAGAAGGGGGGGGTTCGTAGGGGGACACAGGATCTACGTCCGTTGTCGACAGAGACGAGGTAGGAGGTGAGAAATCAACCGCAGAAAGAGCAGGGAAAAGATAGTAGTCGCCCATTGCCGGAGATTACACCTGTCTCCGTGGATACCTCTGAGGTAAATTTATCTTATTAAAAATAAAAGTATAAAGAACTAATTTTCAGAGCGAAATTTCAAAAGAAAGAAAGAAGCAGCAGGTGCTTATTTTTATGGACGTGGACGGACGACTGAGCCGCGTTCACACACACGTAGAGTTGTTTGGACGAAGATTAATGCACTGGACCCCACTTCTGATAGACATCCCATTGCCAACACACATAGAATTTTCTATGCGAAGAAGCAGAACGCAATGGACCCCACTTTCGTAAAATAACATTATTTTTAAAGAGTTTATAAATTCAATCTTAATTTATTTTTATTCGTAAGTAATAAATTTTAATAATTTAAATAATATTATTTTATATTTAATTAAAATTTTAATTAATTAATTATTTCAAAAAACTTTATAATTTTGAAAGTTGATATCCACAGTTATAAAGTTTCTTTTGATATAATGATTAAAGTATTTACGTTAAAACTAAACACAAATTATGTGTGTGCACGTGTGTCTATGTTTTTAAATAAATTAATTTTTTATATAATTAATTTTTTTTTAATATAGTTTATAATTTTTAATCGTAATACATAAGTTAACTTTTCTATAAAATTAATAGTCTATTCTAATATTTAAATATGGTCGATTTGTCATTTATTCCTTAAAAAAGCAAACAAATTATTGCAAATTACATCTAAATAACACAAATAAGAAACGAAATAATATTAGCCAATAATTTTATATTTTTTTTATATATAATCTATACTAATTGAATAATATATTATTAATTAATATATTACATAAGTTATTTGCAAAATAATTTATTACTAATTATACAAACTTTTGTAGTAAATAATTTATTATTAATTATGAATTATTATTTTATTACATATTAAATTATTCATTACAATAATTTATATAGTTAATCAATTACAAAACAATAACTTAAATTTAAATTATTTTATTTTAATAATATTAATTAATAGATATTACTTAATTTATTTAATAATAAATTATTAATATAATATTATTTTTTATTAATTAATTTAAAAGAAAAAGTCAAAGTCTCCACCATCTCCCTTTCATGCCCGTCCCCACATTATTATTATTTTTTTTTTTTAAGAGCATTGTAAACAATGACATCCTTTTATTTACATTATTAAGTAAACTTAAATTTTACTATTATTAAGCAACAATCTTGAAAATTTGGGTTTGTGCATTAATAAATTTTCCTATTTTTTTCAATTAAATAATTCAACCAAATAATATATTTAATATTCTATTAATAATAAATTTGAATTTATAAAAATTATTAAATAAATACTTTTTATTTATTTTACTGTATTTTTAATTTGGAAGTGGAAGAAGATTCCTGCAGTGGACACCCCCCACTTCTGACAGGCATTCCCGAACTGAAACGCGAGTGAGTTTTATGTGGGGGGTCATCTCACCTAACTCTTGGGACTGATACGGTGAGTTTCATGGACAAATCTTAATGGAAAATGCAGTGAACCCCACTTCTGACAGAAATTACACGGGTTTTAAATGGCTTTGGAATTCTTAGATCCTTTTGGGGGGTAAAGCGACGTCGTTGGATTTATTCTCAGCTTATAGACTGGGTTCAGTTCTGTCTGTTTCGCAAGACTTTGACTAGTTGACTCGGGAAAAAGCCATGCAGATATTCTGATCCACGTGGAAAAACGTAATTGGACGTCGATATTTTCTTTTGAGCCTTCAGATAAGAGAAAAAAATGTATTTGATTATTAAATAAAAATAAATTTATTTATTAATAATAAATAAAAAATAAATTGAGTCTTATTATTTAATTAATGCTATAAAAAAATTTTATATAATTTTTTTAATCGTTACTAATAAATAATTTTTTATTTTATTAATTAAATAATCCTATCACACACGTTATATTAATATAATAAATTCGTACCATCTAAATTTTTTTTTATAAATTATTAATCAACAATTTAAATTAACTAGTGAATTAAATCAAAAGGCTAGGGAATGAACCTTGACTAATGATGAAATTATGGAACAATTGTGCCACTTAATTAAGCTATCACATGACAATTTGCCCATAATTTGAACTGATGCTGCATGCACTCACAACCCATCAGAGGATCTTGCAAATGTAGCAAACCTATAATTCTTGAATGATCTCTTTCAATGGGGAAGCTTTCAATGACATCAATGGAAACATTGAATTTGTCTAATAAAATGAACAGCTCTTCCGCAATTACATAGCCATTTTAATGGACATTAGGTATTATGTCAGGGCAAGAATAAGAAGATATACAGGAAAAGCTATTCAAGAAACTCTTAATAATGATCAATATAGTCCAAAACCACCATCCCATTCCCCCACGATTGTCCATAAATAATTGAACGGAGAATTTTTCTGAATTGGGTAATCTCAGCAGCTATCGAGTTTAGTCGGGTCCGATATTTGATCAACTATACCAATTATTGGAAGGCAGGTCCCAGTTTTCTTTCTTTAATATGGTGAAATGAAAGGAGCTGTGATTGTAACATTGGTGTCTTTCTTTGCTTTTTCATTAACCAGTTAAATCTCTTGGGCGGTTTGCCGATCTTCAGCACTCGAGCTAGACTGGCTCTGACCGTAATAGCTGGTTAGCCCACTACAGTCACTACTGCCATGCTCTCCGCAGTGCATTGAGTTACAATCTGAGCTTCCATATCAAACATCTATGGTGCTTTGTCCTGGTGTGATTCGTTCATTCATATCATCCAGAGGCACATTTCCTTCCAAAGCTCGAACTATCTGCTTGGTATATATGGTAGTTGCAACAAGTAAATAAGACAGCATAGGTGCAAGATCAAACAAATACAATTTCGGATTATCTTAATGTTGAATTGAAATCTCTCACTTCGTGAAGTTACTCGGATTTGGATCAAATATTGGTTACTTGCCAACTTTTCAATGCGTTAGAGATTTGAGTCCACATTTTGGTTGTTTTACCAAATAATACTGAATGAGAATAACTGCTCATTAAGGCATTGGAATCAAAACTTGGGAAAGGACCGAAGACATTCAATTCCGAAGTAGAGGGTCAACTGAAAAACTGAATTTACTTGTTAAATCAAAGTATATAGAACTTGGAGGGATAACCTGGCTGATTCCTGGGCGATGCTTTGCTGAATTACGCACGCTGGAGGCTGCACAAGTAGCCATTCGTGCCATTTCAGCAGAATCATACACCTGCATCTTCGGATCAGCAATTGCATCAAAGTTACTTTCTTCCAGGGCCTGAACGAGCAGTGGCTTTGCCCGCAAGGAAAAAAATACAGCATCATTGTCTCATGTAGCAGGGAATGATATGGAGGCCACAAAGGTTTCATTTGATTCTTTTTACATCTATAAATTAAAGCGTACAAACTGCATATAAAATATTTTCCCCCAACCCTTCCTATACGATAGAGCACATGATTTATTTGGTCATTCCAAACTGACTGAAGCTCATAAAAGAGAATACACAACCAGTCAACCAAGCTTTTACCGACAAAGGAATGAGTTTTGTCAAAAGGTCGGAATCCGATAAACAACTCCAGAAGCAGGGCCCCGAAGTCTGACTTCTCAGTAAGCTTTCCAGAGGAGGCATACTCCGGAGCCAAGTAACTGCATTTGGTGAATGAGCATGAGAAGTGGCATAGAGGTCCATTGAAGCCAAGATAAGTAACTGCAGTTGGAGAACGGCAAGGGGGGTAGTTATGCACAAGTAATGGAGAAAATGTATTTTACCCCAAAGTTCCAATACTTCGAGACGAGATATGAGTATCAGCATCCGAAAAAAACTTAGCAAGTCCAAAATCTGCCGCCTGACCAAAACGATACAAGCAAATTCATATATCCTGGAAGTTACCATCAAAGCCAGAGAAAATGAAATGTTTCCATGTATGTGAGATATCTGTAAGTCTACAAGAATAATGTACATCAAATCTACCATATAACATACCTTTGCCTCAAAGCTATTGTCAAGAAGAATATTAGCAGACTTGATATCACGGTGTACAATCGTGGGAAGACCTGAAAACACAATTACCTCGAAAGGATTTAAACCTTGACCTTCAAATTTCCATAAACGTTAAGACATAAAAAGTGATTTAAGAGAATACTCAGAGTCCACGTGTAGATAGGCCAATCCTCTTGCTGAACCTAAAGCAATTTTCATTCTAGTTCGCCAGTCCATAGCAGCTCTCCCCCTTCCTGAAATGTTGTTGCAATCTAATGAGACCAGAGCATCATAATTTAAGACACAGAAAATGTATACAGTAACAGAAATTAAGAACTGACCATGTAAATGGAAGTCCAAGGTTTTGTTTGGAACAAACTCATAAACAAGCAATCTCTGAGGCCCGAATATGCAGTATCCAACCAGAGAAACTAGATGTCTATGATGAACATGGGTAACGATTTCAATCTCTGCCCGAAATTCCCGCTCCCCCTGCTCACTTCCAGCTTTTAGCTGCTTGATTGCAACCAGTTTCCCATCTGCAAGAACTCCCTTGAAGACATAACCAAAACCACCTTGACCAAGCAGCTTGGCATCAGAGAAATCATCTGTTGCCGTCTTTAGTCCTTCGTATGTAAATGTGCATTTAGCATTTCCAAGGGAACCGCCGGCGATGGTGGAGGGAAAGGTTTATTAGAGCTTATACTGCTACTTGGTGGAGTTGAATTCTGTTGCCAAAGCTGATAAGAGCCAGCAAACTGGTCATCTGAAGAGATCAAAAGGAACTCTTTAGCAACATCTTCATTTAACAGAGCCAATCAAACTCATACTTGTCACTGCCAAAACCTTATAAACAGTGACGACGGCGCTACTAGGAGGCAAGATTTTGTATTTTAAAAAAATAAATAAATTTCAAAATGGTAAATTTCACAATGACCCCTGTACATTTAAAATTTTACTATTTAGATCAACATTCTTTCATTAAAATCCCACTATTGGCTACTCACGCTCCTGAGAGTCAACTTTACCTTTCTAGTTCAAGTTCAATATTACCACCTTTAATATTTCTTCTTTAATTTTTTTTCTTCTTAATTACACTTGTAATTATTTCTAAATCTAAAACTCTTTAATTTACTATTATTGTAATATAATTATCAAAAATATAATATTATATATTTAAGATAATAAATAAAATGAGATATTTAATAAATAAATTCATTAAATTTTTAATTATTCAAGATATTTATACTAAAAAAGTATTTTACAGTTCTTATTTTTATAATATAAAATTTTTAAAAATATTATAAAAAGCATTTAAGGGTAACAAAGTTCGATTCCAATCATTTTTAGTATAAAATTCAAATTAATTCAAAATCACCAGTTTTAATTTAGATAGAATTGATTCTGATTTAAATCATTAATAAAAGATAAAACGATTCGATAATTTATTGATTTATGACTAAGCCCAAAATATTAATTAATTATAAAGCCTAATTTCTATATATAAATATATTTATCTTTAAGCACAAACAATTAATATAATTATAAGACTCAATTTTTTTATATTCAAAAATTTCGTTATAGTGTAATATGAGATACGCTATAAACTTATTTCAAATATAAAATTTTTAAAATCATTTATATCTATTGATTCAATCTAGTATGATCCATTTGGATTAAGTTCAAACCAAAAATTGAACTAATATTGTCTATTTGATTTTTCTCAAACCAAAATTGATCCAATAGATTTAGATCTATTAGTTTTGAATTTTTCCATCTCTAAAAGCATTCTTAAGACTTGAAACATTAGAAATATTATTTTTATTTTTATTTTATGAAAATATTAGTTCACAAATAATATCGACCAGCACACTAAACCTTAAAAGTCTTAATAATAAATATCAAATTCTCAAACTTAAACTAGAAATATAATAATCACTTTAAAAACAAGAGAGTAGTACTTGATTGAAAAGAAAATGGAAAATAAAAAATAAATTAAATTAAATAAATACTCTATTTCAATTCCAAAATAATTATATTTAATATTGATATATTATAATTTTAAAACTATAATTATTGTGAATTAAAAATATAAAAAATTAAAGATTAATACCAAAATGAATGAGTTCGGATAAAAATAGTGTTACAAAAATTTATAATTTTATTTTTAAAATATAATAAAAATATCGAAATTTTAATCGAAGTTATAATAATTAAAAATAAAAATAATATCAAAATACTTTGTTTGGTAGGGTGGAAATAAAATAAAATAAAAAATATTTTGAATAAATAATTATATTTAATATTGAATTTATATATATATATATATATATTAATTACTTTTGGGTTCATGTGTAGGAAGATTTTGAGCAGGAAGCTTTCTCTTTCTTCTCTTATAAAATATCACAAAAATGGCCACAGCAAAAACTGCGCTTATAACTACCCCTGCTACCATCGCCACCAGTGTCGCCGTCGCCAATTCCCCATCCGACAGCGGAGTAACCGGTGTCGAGTCGTACGTTGGACTCACCGTCGTGTTGCTTGGAGGAGACGCAGTAGAAGGAGTAGATAAGTGTGGAGAGCTATCGCCCGGGGTTGGATACGGCGGAGAAGGAGGAGATAAAGAAGGAGGGTCGTTGAACGGGGTCGGATAAGGTGGGGAAGGAGGGTTGGTTGTCGTCCATTGCGGAAGATTAAACGTCTCTCTTTCGATCCGTCCGAGGTAAACAGCGAGTGCTTATTTTTGTTAACCGACTGAATTCCGCCCAGTGAGCCGCGTTCATAAATAATACTGTCTTTGCAGCGGAGTGGACCCCACTTCTGACAGTATCCCTCGCTAAAACACCCTGTTTGGTAGAATTTTCCTTGGAAGTCTTCGGAAGAATAATGCAGTGGACCGCTGTCGTCAAACTCCTTATATGTATTTATAATACAAAAATTTATAATACAAATTTATATGTATTTATATATCTTTATCAAATAAAATAATTTATAATTTAACATAAGTAACTAATTTATGATTTTATTCCATCAAAATTAATACATAATTTGTATATATTTATTAAATTAAATATTTAAATTTTAAAAATAATTTTTAGGATTATTTTTATTAATTTTTTTAAAATTTTAAGATAGGGAGGCAAAGAATACTAATATTTAAAATATATACATAAAATTATTTTTGTTATTTTAATTATTATTAAAAATATTATATTTATATATAATTTTGTGAGAGGTGATTAAAAATCCTGCCTTTGGGGGGATAAAGCGGCGTTGACCGATTCTCTGAGCAAAGCGCGAAACCGACAGAGATAATCTGAGGGTCAGATATTCAGTTACACGTGGACAATCGGGATTGGATGGCGATCTTTTCTCGTTCATAATTAATTGTTAGTCGGGCATTTTCCTTCTTAAAGCGAAGTTGCATGAAAATATTTTTAAAGGATGCCCGACTCATTTTCAATATTTTATTATTTTTGAAGAATTAAGGCTTAAAATAAAATACCCATTTTCCTAAATTTAATTCTTGGGAAATTTACTTTCAATAACAAACATGAAAATGTTGAATTTGTCAAACAAAATGAAGCATATGCATAAGCCATTTTAATGGTATTATATCAAGGCAAGTACACGGAAGATACACAGGAAAAACTCTTAATAATAATCAAAATAGTACAAAACCATCCTTCCGTTCTCTCCGACTGTCCATAAATTATAGAACAAAGAATTTCTCGAATTCAGTAATCTCAGCGGCTTTAGTGGACCAGAATGAACAGAGAGTTTTATTATTAGGACAATCCCTTCTTTTTCCTATACGTAATACACTACCCATGATTGGAAGGCGGGTCCCCGTTTTCTTTCTTTAATTCTGACTAACGCGCATGTGGGATGTAGTCATATATGGTGAAATGAAAGGAGTGGGATCAGTAGAAATGAGGATTTACCCAGAAATTGGTATTCAATTGTTAAAAGAGCTTTGACTGGTAACATTGGTGCCTTTCTCTGCTTTTGGAGGTTCAATCTCTTGGGTAGTTTGCCGACCTTCAGTACTCGAGCTAGATGCATTCTGACCGTAATCGCTGGTTAGCCCACTACAGTCACTACTGCCATGCTCTACGCTTTCTAGCGCCATCTTCCTGAACTTTTTCATGTCTTCCCTGTACTGCATTGAGTTATAATCTGAGCTTCCATATGAACCATATATTGTGCTTTGTCCTGGCGTGATTCCTTCATGCAGATCATCCAGAGGCATATTTCCTTCCAAAGCTCGAACTATCTGCTTGGTATGGTACTTGCAAAAGGTATATAAGACAGCATAGGGGTGCAAGATCAAACAAACACAATTTTGGTTTTATCTTAATGTTGAATTGAAATCTCTCACTTTGTGAAGTTATCGGTGTAGTTACTCATTAACTTGCCAACTTTTCAATGTGCTGAGATTTGAGTCTAAATTTTGGTTGTTTTATCAAACAATACTGAATGAGAATAACTGATCATTAAGGCATTGGAATTAAAACTTGGGAAAGGACTGAGGCCATTCAATTCCGAAGTAGAGGGTCAACTGAAAAACTGAAGTTACTTGTTAGATCTGAGTATATAGAACTTGGAGGGATTACCTGGCTCATTCGTGGCCGACGCTTTGCTGAATGACGCACACTGGCAGCAGCACAAGCAGCCATTCGCGCCATTTCAGCAGAATCATACTCCTGCAACTTTGGATCAGCAAGTGAATCAAATTTACCATCTGCCAGGGCTTGTGCGAGCAAAGGTTTTGCCTGTTATTCAGAAAATTTTCCTTTATCTTTTCACAGAAAAAAACAACTAAACAAGAGACTAAAGGATCTAAAGGAAAAAATATCCCATAATTGTATCATGTTGAATGGAATGTTGTGGAGAACACAAAGGTCTCATTTGATTCTTTGGATAACATTTATCAACAATAAGTAAAGGAATACGGCATCTATAAATAATTAGCAATGCATACAAACAGCAAATAAAAAAAAAATCACATCAGCAGCACCAATTTATGCTTCCAATACTTGTGGTTGGTTACACACAACAGGTCATTGGATCCTTTCACCCACTACTGGCTGATGAATATAACGAATCAGCAAAATGCCTGACACTGAACAATGGGACAACTCTATCCCAGCTATCAATTATTTTCTCTATTCTATAAGCGGGTGACTGGTCGACTTAATAGCCAGACATAGCCATAAGCTTCTAAAATGATATAGCAAAGAATTTATTTGATTGTGCCAAACTGACTGAAACTTATAAAAGAGAATACATACCCAGTCAACCATGCTATCATCAGCAAAGGAATGAGTTTTGTCGAACGGTCGGAATCCAGTAATCAACTCCAGAAGCAGGACCCCGAAGGAGAAGACATCTGACTTCTCAGTAAGCTTTCCAGAGGAGGCATACTCCGGCGCCAAGTAACTGCATTTGGTGAATGAGCATGAGAAGTGACATAGGAGTGGGTCCATTGAAGACAAGATAAGTAACTGAAGTTGGAGAACGGCAACAGGGTAGTTATGCACAAATAATTTAGGAAATATACTTTACCCGAAAGTTCCCATAACTCGAGTGGAGACATGAGTATCAGTATCTAAAGAATACTTGGCAAGTCCAAAATCTGCCACCTGAGCAAAAAGATGAAAGTAAATTCGTTTGTTGTGAGAGTTAACGTCAAAACATGCAGTACTTGAGCACTAAATTGGAATGAATACCACT
This sequence comes from Swietenia macrophylla, assembly GCA_032401905.1. Lineage (NCBI taxonomy): Eukaryota > Viridiplantae > Streptophyta > Magnoliopsida > Sapindales > Meliaceae > Swietenia > Swietenia macrophylla. The sequence continues at coordinate 4,915,355 of CP135574.1, read as the reverse complement.
CTTTCTAGAGTTGCAAGCAATTGGAAATGAACAATATGTTTCCACAGAGCTATAAGAAAATCTATTTTTCATAAGGTCTAGTGAATTTAAGATCTAAATATTTTATTTGTTGCCAAATTATTCATTCCTAGTCCATCCTAATTTTACCATATCAAACGAAGCATGATTTTATTTTCAAACAAGTTGGTTCTCTTCCAACTGATACATTTGCTCAGTCAAATGCCATGCAATACTTCAAGTAAGGTATTAGTTTACAAATGTGCAAAGAGAACATGACAGTTTGAGAAGAAAAGCAACATACTATTTGTTGTTGGAAGGGAAGGCTGTTGAGGAAATCAAGACTGTGCATAAAACTACGACTCAAGTGAAGAAATATTCATTAAAAAAACAACCAAACAGAGAACAGGTAAAACTCAAGAAAAAGCAAGAAGAAAATAAAATTAATACAACATAAGTGCTTCATCATAACTAGGATATCTGTAAGTCAAAAAGAATAGTGTAAGACATTAATTATACTATCTATCATACCTTCGCCTCAAAGCTGTTGTCAAGAAGAATATTAGCCGACTTAATATCACGGTGTATAATCTTGGGCTGACCTGAAGATATATTTACCTCAAAGGAGTGAACCTAGTCCTTAAAATTGGCATAATGCTCAAGATGTGAAAGTCGTTTAGTATACTCACAGTCCTCGTGCAGATAGGCCAATCCTCTTGCTGAACCTAAAGCAATTTTCATTCTAGTTGGCCAGTCCATAACTGGTCTGTCCTTTCCTGAAACATTATTTTAATCTGATGAGACCCCAATCTCATAATTTGAGACACATAAAATTTATAAACTTCTTGAATCCAAGTTGCGAAACCTTACAGTTGCTACAATACATTTCAATCAAGCTTCTGACGAGAACTCTAAGTTGTATAGTCCTATTTGACTTGTATTCAGAGGTCAATGAATTCAGAATTATACTCTTACAAATGAATCACCAAAATATATAATCTTCATGTTTGCTCGGGGTTACACCAAATATGAACGTCCATTCCTTTCTACCAATACTCTTAAGATCTTTGTTTATCTATTTCCTTGGAAAGTCATATACCCTTTGTACTTTTAGGTTGGTTCATATTTGCCAGCATTTGAAAGGCAAACACCAAAAATTTACATTTTAGATTTCCACTGTTTTATCAGAAAAAGAAAAATGCTCAATTTTTAAGATTCTTATTAGTTTGTTTTCAATATACATCTTCTGTACTCTTCTTAGAATTGCACCAATAGCATATTAACAATGATAGGACACCGTCACTACAAATTATCGTATGAAAATGATTGTTTTAATTAGTTTTCTGTTCATCCTGAAACCTTATTTTGTTTTGCCAACATACATCTCAACCACAAAGGCTCCCAATCAATCCCATCTTAAAACTCAGTTGTTATCAACTCGCATGGCCAAAGAGTCGGAGGAAAAGAATAAGGAAACAGAAATCTAATAAAAGAAAGGACCAACCATGTAAATGGAATTCCAGGGTTTGGTTTGGAACAAACTCATAAACAAGCAATCTCTGGGCCCCAAATATGCAATATCCAACCAGAGTCACTAGATGTCTGTGATGGACACGGCTGATGATCTCAATCTCTGCTTGAAATTCGCGCTCTCCCTGTCCACTTCCGGCTTTTAGCTGCTTAATTGCTACCACTTTCCCATCTGCAAGTACTCCCTTGTGGACATAACCAAAGCCACCTTGACCAACAAGGTTGGCATCAGAGAAATTTTCTGTTGCAGTCTTTAGTTCTTCATACGTAAATGTGCTCTTAAAATTTCCAAGGGAAATTCCTGGTGATGGTTGACGGAATGGCTTATCAGAGCCCATACTGCTATTTGTTGAAGGAGGTTTGGTGGAAGCAGAAACGGGCACTGGTGACAAATGGGGGTTTGGTGCAAATTCAGGGGGCGGAGAAGGCTTTGGCAGCATGGATCCTTGGTAGTTCGGTGGAGACTGATGCGGAGCAGCAAAATGGTCATCTGGAGAGATTAAAAAAATACCTCGTTCAAAACAAATTAACACAAAATTCTTAGTTCATGTAACAAATCCAAACAAACCAAAGCCTAACCTATTAAGTAATAAACACCAAATTCATACTTGTTACTAGCAAAACCCTTCAAAATTATCTAACATCTGTGTATTGATCTAACAATTTACCACCGAACTCAGTTTATAAGGTGAAACCAAAATACCAAAACCCTACAGAATGAAATCAACACCAAACCTACTCTCTCTCCATTAACAAAATTATACCCACGAAAAAAACAGAACCCAAAATCGAAATATACATAGTATCAAAATCCAGAATATAAAACTCTAGAGTGTTAATAATGAACATCAAATTCCGTTTTCCAGCTAGAAAATTATTAATTTCACTTAAAACAGAGACAAGTACTTGGTTGAACTGGTGCACTTGAAAAAAAAAAAACTTAAAATTAAAATCAGACAAGTAACTCTAAAATAATCCCAATGCAATCAGATTAAATATAAAAAAAAAAAAATACCTTTTGGCCCGTATGGAGGAAGATTTTGAGCAGCAAGCTTCCGCTTCCTTCTCTTGTAAAATATCACAAAAACTCCCACTGCAACTAACACTATGCCCGCGCCTATTACTATCCCAACTACCATCGCTGCCAGCGTCCCCGGCGGCAAACCCCCATTCGAAGGTCCCGGTGGCGGAGTGGCCGAAGTCGATCCGTTAGTTGGCGTCCCCGTCGCGTTGCTTGGAGAAGGCGCCGTTACGGTACCGTTCGTGGTCGCCGAAGGCGGAGGAGGAGAAGAGAAGAAGGTGACGTTGACGTTCGGTGGCGGAGGAGGTGATACTGTCGGCAGCGGCGTGGCCATTGCCGAACCGACACGTGTCTCCTTCGATACAGACAAGGTAAATTTTTCTTTTCCTTTCTTTCTTTATAATGTTTACAGCGAAATTTGGAAAGAAACAGAACGAAGTGCTTTTTTATCGTCTGAACTCTTGACGACGGAGCGGCATTTCACATGTGAAGTCACTGGAGAAGAATGTAGTGGACTCCACCTCTGACACGTGTTACACTGGTAAAACGCTGCGTTTCATATTATATCCATTTTAAGAAGGTAAAGTGACGTCGTTTTTTTTATTCTCTGCGTACGGACAATATTTCAGGGAATCCACGTGCGGATATTGAGATCCAGATGGGCGGTTTTAATTGGTGTTTGATCTTTTTCTTTTTTTAAATTTAATTTATATTGTAATGATTTTTCATTTTTTAATTATCTTTGATTCATAATTATTTCCTTCTATGGTTTGGGCATAGTGTATTATTTAGTTAAATGTGAACGAAAGCATGAAAGCACAAGTATTTGGCAAGATTTACTTGGAACTTTAAAAATAGATCGGGGTAATTCTATCACAATATAATTAATTTTCTTAAAATATAATAATTAATTAACCATAATTTTATCTAACTTTTGTACCAAAGTTTGCCTTAAGAAAATTTAGCACATAAGAGAATTGCTATGTTATTAAAAGTAAATTTTTTGATAAAATTACCAAATTAATGTTGTTTTAATGATCAGTAACATTATATGTTATTAAGTATAATTCTATATTAATTATATTCGATAATAACATTATATGTTATGTAGAATGTTAATAGTACAATATAATAATATAAAGTATTACCTAAGAAAGAATATAGTCACTGTCTAGTAAATTATTTGATAAATACTTATTTTAAACAATAAAGTTATAATAAAATTTAAATCAATTATGCGTTGTCAATCGTAATTTTTTAAAATTTTTATGAAGTGTATTTATAATTTGAAGCTATTAAATAAATATTTTTAGATTTTTATTCTATAATTTAAAAATGTTAAATAAATAATTTAAAAGTTTTGCTCACCCAACTTTAATATATTTAACATTTTGGTTCCCCTGTAAAATTTATATCTTGACCTTCAAAATTTTCAAATTCTAGTCACTTAAACTTTGCATTTTTCAACGTGTTTACACCTACTTATTTGGTAACTAACAAAATAAATATATATTTATATATACACACATATACGCGCGCGCGCGAGTGTGTATATGTATGCGTATATGTATAGGTATACTTGTGTGTGTATATATATATATGTAAATGTGTATATGTGTATGTGTATGGCCCATTGACATTAACTCTTCACCAACCAAAACTTAAAAATATTTTACTAGTTCCAATATTTCTAAATGCCAAAAAGGAAATTCTTTTTGTGGGATTTGTGAGAATATATTCCTAATTTTTTATAATAAATATTACACAAATTTTTATATTTTTTTATTAAATAAAAAAATTTACAACTATTTTATTTTTAATTATTTTAAAATATTTAATAAATATTTATTATCAATTATTTTATTTTTTTAAGCACGAGGAGAGCTAAAAATAGAGATAACAAGAAAAAAATAATTCTATTCAAATGGGTCATTTTCTTTTTTAACAATTATATATTAAATTAATGGCAATTCATTTTTGAAAATTTCTTAGTAGGATAATGATATAGGAAGAAATTGTGTCGTCTACTTCAAATATTATATGCATATAAGAATGGAAAATTCAAGAATCCCATGGTATGACGATGATTATTTATATAAATTTAGCTTCCAAAAGGAAGACAAAATTACTTGTTGTTAGGTTAGAACTTCTATAAGCTAAGTATATTTTATTTTATTAAAATTTATTTATTTATTTTAGTTTACTATTATTGACTAATTGTCTTCAAAAAAAATAAATAATAAAAAATAAAAAATTATATTTTAATATATATTTTAAAATATAACTAGTTTATAATTTTTTCGTTCGCACAAGGATAAAAAATTATAATTATAATTATAATTAAAAAAATTTTAAAAATAGTATAACTGTTAATATAAATATTTAATAAAAAAAATTTAAGGCATAAATAAATAAATTTAAATTATTATTATTATTATAATCTATAAAAATTCACAAAAAAAATTTTTAAAAACTAAAAATAATTATAATTTTTGCTCTTCGTTTGGCGTAAGACGCCCAATCAGTGAATGAAACGACGTCGCAGTTATTTTTTTTTAATTTCTATGTTTTAATTAATTTATCGGAGAACCGACCACCGAGAAAGTGACGGAAACAGTGAGAAAATTAAAATTACCATCTTTCCTCTCTCACGACACGGAAAGCAGAATGAATTACACAACTGAAACAAACCTAACGGTCTTCGCGTTGAATTCATTTTGAAAGGAAACTCTTTCGATTCTCAATCGCATTTTTCTCTCTTTCCAAGCATCTGTTTTTTTTTTTTTGCCCTAATTTTCGGCTTCATATTCTCTGATCCTCTTTAAAACTTTTTTTTTTTTAAATTTGAGAGATAATTTCTGAAATGTTATTGGATCCATTGGATTGGAGGTTATAGATTTTTTCGATTTTGATCGAAAGGTGGATAATAAAAGAAGGAAAAAGATGAGCTCGCCAAAGCTGACCGTTCGAGACTTGGTGGAGGAAGGGAAGAAGAGGATTGTGTTTTTGGTTATATGCGTCGTCGGATTGTCATATCTAATGTCGTGTAAGCATTTTTGCTTTTCTTACTTTATCGTGCTTTGATTGAGCTTCTGCTGAAAATTTGTTCATTTTTTTTTTACGAATCTTATGTTTTAAGTTGGATTTTCTTAATTCTATGCGAGTATATTCATTCTATGTTTTCATAGTTTTGTTGAAGTTTTTATTTTTAATATTAAAACCTGGTTGGGTGTCAAGAGGATCATTTGATCTGAAAATTCTGAGTGTTAGAATTGGCTTCAAATTGTAAGCTGATGGCAGTGGTCCTGCTGCGGGAAGAAGTCATGCTAGTGAGTGAGAAGGAGAAGAGCAATGCATGTGCATTGAGCCACTGTAGAATATAATTGTTTGAGCTCGTTTCTGAGTGTTTGGTCGAATTTGCTTTGGGATGTTCATGTGGGAAATATGATTTATTTGTTTCTGCTCACTGTTCGTTGGCTACTAAAAGATTTTCGTTCTAGCAACAGCTTTAAAGTTAAAGATGGTTTAGTGGAGTTAATAGTGGTGAAAAAAGAAATTTCTTGAGAGAAGATAATGGTTTTGAGTTTAAAGGATTTCTTTCTTTTACCATTTCCAGTAGGAACAGAAATTAGATCATGTACGTTGTAGTGAATTAGATTCTTATTTTAACAGTCAGTCACTGCACTTTCTCCTTGTATTTTTCTTTTCTATTTACATACCCCTTGTAAGGGAAATATGAAGCTGTAAATAAATGGTTTGCCTCTAATACAAGATATGATTAGAGATTTACCATGTGTTAGATGACTGTAGTTAATTCAAACAGAGTGACTACCTGAATATATTTTTTTTTTCCTCTTTTGGTAGTTGGGACCTGAATGTTTTTAGGTTTGCGTTAAAGAAGTGTTAAGTATTGTAATTTCTATCTTTCTCTTTGCTTGTACACTTTTCTTGAATTGGAACTTACTGCTCAACTTCTTATGACAGTGACAAGCTCTTCGGTTTTGGTTAACTTGCCTGCTGCAGCCTCCTTAATTATTCTTCTTCGCTATTTCTCCCTCGATTTTGAAATGCGGAGAAAAGCTGCTGCTTACAACAGCAAACCTTCCTCAGGAAATCTAGTATCTCAAAATAAGCCTTCAGAATGTCCTAGAGTTGTTGAACATTCTGATTGGAGAAGAAATGTTAATTCTCCTGTTGTCGAGGATGCAATAGATAAGTTCACCAGGCATCTTGTTTCTGAGTGGGTTACAGATCTCTGGTACTCTCGTTTAACACCTGATAAAGAAGGTCCAGTGGAACTGGAACGGATCATCAACGGTGTTCTGGGGGAATTTTCAGGTCGTATGAGGAATATAAATCTTATTGATCTTCTGACAAGGTTTATGTTCTTGTCCTCATGGTTTTCCTAAATGTGGGTTACTTTAATTTAAAAGTGATATATAGGAACTAATTTTCTTCTAGAATAACACAGGGATTTTGTGAATCTCATTTGCATCCACCTGGAGCTTTTTCGTATGTGTCAGGCTAAAATCGAAAAGCAGCGGTCAGAACCTCTGACTATTGAGTACAGGGACATTGAATTGAGACGCGTCTTGGCTGCTGAGAACAAGTTGCACCCTGCTTTATTTTCAGCTGAAGCTGAGCACAAGGTTTTACTCTTTTTGTTTTGATCTACAAACTGAGCTTGTAGATAATTTCTCTATGGGTGAAGGTATTGTTCCTTGACTATATCTGCTTGTGCCTGACAATACTTTCTGGACCTTATGCTGCAGGTTTTACAGTGCTTAATGGATAGTCTCATTTCTTTCACATTCAGGCCTGAAGATCTGCAGTGTTCCCTCTTTCGTTATATTGTTAGGGAGCTGCTTGCTTGTGCGGTTATGCGACCAGTCTTAAACTTAGCCAACCCAAGGTAGTCTTACCTTGATTTTACTTTATTTTCATTTTTATTTTTTTCCTATTTTTGGTCATTAATGTTCTCCACATCACGTAAACAGGTTTATTAATGAAAGGATTGAATCCTTAGCCATAAATATGAAAAAGGCAAAAGGAGCTACAGCAGCACAAGAGACATCTCAGTCTAGACCCAATGGGTCTTCCAAGATCTCGTCTGACCACTTTACCAGGGTTCCAGATCCATCTGTCACTGGCGTTGAACTTGTGCAGTTAAAAACTGATCAACCTAGAACTTCTGCTACGGCTACAACAGATAATCAGAATGGAACTCGTCTTTCAAAAGATCCATTGCTTTCCCTTGATACTCGATCTACCCGTTCATGGAACTCATTGCCTATGAACTCCCAAACTAGTGATGAAACAGGTATTCTGAGACACCATTCAGGGCGAGAATGGGGTGATATGTTAGATATGATTTCTCGAAGAAGGTCTCAAGCCCTTGCTCCAGAGCATTTTGAGAACATGTGGACAAAAGGTAGGAACTACAGAAAGAAGGAGGGTGAAAATCGGGTAAATGAGCAAGTCCAGCATTCTGCAGCAAAGTCTGCATTGGCGGATGGTTCAAAGGCAATGTCCAAGCCCAAAGAAAGAGATAGTAGGACAAAGGTCAACCCCTCTGAGAGCCAGACCACTTGCAATGCAGATTGGAAGAAATCAAATTTCTCCTCAATTGCTTCATATCAAGAAGATGATGAGCACAACTTCGTGCATCTAGGGGAAGCTGAACTGGGGAGCAGTAGTTCATATACATCAGAGGATGAAGAAACAGACAGTGTAACGGGTCTTGATTCTCCTGGAACTAAGGTTTGGGATGGAAAAAATAACAGAAATCAGGCTGTTTCTCACATTCATCATCCACTTGAAAATCCTGGTGGTCATATCTCAAAGAAGAGCAGGAAAGTTCAATACCAAAGATTACCTCGAAACCAGTCTGGCAGGAAAAGGTCTAGATTTAGCAGTCAGAAGGTACCTGTTTGGCAAGAGGTTGAGAGGACAAGCTTCTTGTCTGGAGATGGACAGGATATACTTAGTTCATCAAAAGCACAAGCAAAGGTTGATGAGTCAAGCGATGACTCTGAGAGTGAAATTTTTGGTAGATCTCAAAGTGGAGCGGCTGCTGCTTCTTCTGCATCATTTATTTCCATACCTGAAAGTCGTAGTTTGACTGTTAATTCCATGCAAAATTCGTTGACAGTGGATTCGTTTTTTAAGTTGAGATGTGAGGTATTTAGCATAGAGTTCAGTACGTTTTCCCTGCACGTTTAATTTTGGTCTCCTGATATACTAAAGTATGTAAAGGATATAAGCTCATTTGCTACTGCAGGTACTGGGCGCAAATATTGTGAAGAGCTGCTCTAGAACATTTGCTGTTTACTCCATAACTGTGACAGATACAGATAACAACAGCTGGTCAATCAAAAGAAGGTGATGAAGGACTTATTATTGGAAATTTCTGCGTTCTTCATTCTATATTAGTCAATCATCTTCTTCTTCTTTTTTTATTTTTTATTTGTTGGTTGAAATTTCTAACTTGTGAATACAATTGATCTGTGTAAGTTCCCTGTACTTATCTTCCATTGCTGAGTGTTGTCACTGTGTTTAGGTTCCGACATTTTGAGGAGCTGCATCGGCATCTTAAATTTTTTCCAGAGTACAATCTTCATTTGCCACCAAAGCATTTTCTGTCAACAGGTTTAGATGTACCTGTCATTCAAGAACGGTGTACGTTGCTTGACAGATATTTGAAGGTAAGAGTTTTAGTTCACATGTTTTCTGTTCTATTTGTTCCATTGTTGAACTGCAAATATCAGATAAACATTTACCTCTTATATGTTTTGACCTTAAAATTTATTACAATTCTTTATGGCTGAATCTTTTATTCTGGTACGCAAACAATTTATAAGGTTTCAGCAGTGCTGGCCCATGGTGTGGACTGAATTTTATACTCTCCTTGAAGTGAGCTATGTTTAGTTCCATTTTTTTGTATAATATTCTTGCTTCAATGGTATGCACTAAATGCAAGATGCTATTGTCTATTGCACAATTTTATTTTTTTTTTCTTTTTCGTGGTTTAATCATCGTTTTGTGCTTTTCCAATTGTTTACTAAAAGCTTCATATGTTGTGCTCCTCAGAACCTTCTGCAACTTCCTAGAGTTTCTGGGTCAATTGAAGTTTGGGACTTTCTTAGTGTTGATTCTCAGGTTTTTTTCTTTCTTATGTCTTTTCTCTGATTGTTCATTTATCTATCCCTAGGGTGATATCTATTCTTTCTCTTTTCTCTTATGAACAATTTACTTATGGTGTACACTGTGCTGCAGACGTATGTATTCTCAAATTCCTTCTCTATTGTTGAAACACTATCAGGTGAACCATTATGTATTCTGAATGTTGCATTTGCCTAATTTTTCCTGCCTTTTCTCAATATTCCTATCTTCTGTTTTACTTTGGAACTTTCTAGTTGACCTTGAAGACAAACCCTCTGAAAAGCTTGCAAATGTTTCAAACTCCACTGGGCCTGTAATGGATCCTTCATCCTATAGGAGGCAACAGTTGGGCTGTGAAAGCAAGGAATCTGCATGGCAAGTGAAAGATAATCTTGTAGCAGATGAACAAAAATTTAATGCAAAAGAAATGTCTCGTTCTCCTGTAAAAAGTAAAGAGAATGGGAACTCATTAGAGGATTCTAGAAGTAGAACAGATACCGTGGTGCAAAATAATTCATCATCTCTCAGAAACTTGGGTAAGCCTGTGAAAGGAAGAGAGAAGGATAGTTTAGAAGAGGCATCTGAGTTGCTTCACGATGCTGCCACTGACCCGACCTTACCTACTGAGGTAATCATGTTTTTGTTTTGGATAACACTGTGTGTGACATTTAGGCCCTGTTTGGGTTTATAACACAAATTCCCTTGCAGTGGGTGCCGCCAAACTTAAGTGTTCCAATACTAGATCTTGTAGATGTCATTTTCCAGCTCCAAGATGGTGGGTGGATAAGGTACAACTATGCATACAAGTTTAGAATCACGGCACAGTGTTGATCTGATTTTATAATCCCATAAGGAAAATTCTGCTAAATACTAGTGTTGTATGTGCATCATAGGCGGAAAGCTTTTTGGGTTGCCAAACAGGTTCTACAACTTGGAATGGGTGATGCCTTAGATGACTGGTTGATGGAGAAGATTCAGCTTCTGCGAAGGGGATCTGTGGTTGCTTCTGGTATCAAGAGGTTGGAACAGGTAATCATTTTATTTTAACAAATTTCAGACCTTGTGTTCCTTTTCTGATGTAAACTTCGATGTTATTTGACTAGATACTTTGGCCTGATGGAATATTTATAACCAAACATCCGAAGCGACGACAAGCACCACCACCACCCAGCAGCCCATCCCAGAGTTCTCCTCAAGGTCGCCAACCTGCTTCCCCGAGATTGAGTGAAGAGCAAAAGCAGGAAGCACATCGACGTGCAAAGTTTGTTTATGAGCTAATGATTGGTAATCTTATTTCCCTCGTATATAGCATGTTTATGCAACATAATTTTTGACCTTGTGGCCAATTTATGAACACAAACTTCATTTTCTCTGCAGACAAAGCCCCTGCTGCTGTTGTTGGCCTTGTTGGTCGTAAGGAGTATGAACAATGTGCCAAGGATCTTTACTTTTTTATTCAGGTAACAACAGGATCCACATTTCCTTTAATTGAAAAAATGACGTCAAAGGGGGAATTGATTTTTCTCTACGATCGGCTCCAGCAGTCTAGGTGGATTGATATTTATCTTCTTGGCGCACCTTATGATTGATTGACTTATAGGTGGAACATATTTAGACTACGTCATATTTACTGTTTTTCTTGTGCAGTCGCCCGTTTGCTTGAAGCAAATGGCTTTCGACCTTCTTGAGCTGCTGCTTTTGTCTGCATTTCCGGAAATGGATTATGCCTTTAAGCAGTTGCACAAAGATAAGCATAGATTTGGCGAATTCAAAGCGAAGTAATGAACATTTACATCTCCGGCCAAGGTTTCCGAGACAGAAGGGAAACTGGCTTGGTAATCTCTCTCAGTACATAGTTTCATCAGCATTCATTTGTCTCAAATGGAACATTCCCCAGTGGGAATGATAGCATCAAGATCATTGATTTGACACAACTCCAAATTTTGTAATTAGTTTTTGATTTTCCATTTCAAGGAAGTTGTGTAATTATAGCTTGAGATTACAACCCATCTGTAAAGCCAAGATTTTTCCTTTAACAGTTAACACCTTGTTTGCCAGAGGGTACTTTAAGAATAGGAAAGGCGTTGATAACTTGAATTCAATGTTAATAGCTATTGAACTCACTTCGAAGTTGAAAGATATCTTCATTTGTGATCCAAATTCTCTAACTGTTTGGCCTTTAGTGAATCTGAATGGAGGATTATTTATTTTCTCGGCAAAGCATACTTGCTATATGATTCGTTGCAACACAAAATGGATCTATCCACAAACATTTCTTGCAACAAGTGAAATTACTGCTCTGTTTTGGACAATTAATAAATATGATCATAGCTCTTAACTCAAAATTAGCTTATGCCCTTTGGAAATCAGACAAACTTTTTGTTCAACACGTTAACAACAAATTCAATTCGAAATGAACACCCTTGTTTCCAGAATTACCTTATTACTACAGAATCATTGCCATAGAACATCTACTGATAATTCTAAATTCCTCAAATTTGTGCTTGAAGCATCATCCTAACACATCTGCATTTAGTTATTTTGTGCTATAACATATGCGAATGATCACAGAAGCATTAAATAATTAAATGGTCAAACAACAATAATCTCATTCATCCTTGTCCAAAATTTAAAGACAGTACACAAGTAAGATAACTGAAAACAACTAAACACCCGAAAGGTAAATAACATCCTGAAATAATGTTTTCATGGAACTTGTCCCAACACGTAAAAAGAAACTAAATCTATAATGAAGTATTGAATCAAGTCCAAAATTACCCTTCAACTTCTTAAGCAGAGGCTGCTGCTCCCTTCTTCCTTGGTGCAGCTTGAGTACCTAATCACAAAACAGAAAAAGATTAAAACAAGATGATAAATGACATCCATTAAGAGAAAACAATACATGAGGTACAGAACACTAAACCAGGCAACATTAATTAATGATTCACATGGATTAATACCTTCTCTGAAGCCGCTCTTGAACCTGCGAGGAACATGGCGGAGATACCTCATCCTACCAGTTCCAGTAGTCTTTCTTCGGATTGCCTTCACACTCCAGTTATCTGAAATCCATAGTTAATAACATCAGGCTAGTATGATAATAATAGTTCTGGTTCCTAACACATGGAAAATAGTTTCATACATGGACACACAGCAATGTATTTGAAACATGAACAACAAATCAGGATCATAGAATCTGAAAATACATGTTCCAACTTCTCCACAACCATACATAGTACCAACATAGTTATACATTTTTTATTTGTATTAAAAAATGAACTTTTTTTATTCAAACATGCACCGCCAACAAGAGACCAGACTAACAGCAGATTAACGTTGTAGAGATAGAAATGCACAGATACAAATGCATCTTTTACTCTTGCTAGAGAAACTTTCTAGTGTAAAACAAAAAAAAATCATAAACAAGCAACCAGAGATCTCAAAACCCACCGCAAACACACAGTTGAAGCTTAAAATTAACAAATCTATGATATATTGAATCTATACAATTTAACTGATAAACCATAAGAACAGAAATAAATCTGCTACAATGGATCAATAAAACCCAATTTCTACTTGGACGTAATTAAAAGATCAATACGATAGGAACAAAGTCTATAACTTTAAACAAGAACCAAAACAGCTAAAACCCTGTACACATACACAAAAAAAGCTCAATCTCAAAGCAAATCATTGCATGGATATGTATATATAGCGAACAAGAGAATCGAAAAACAAACGGTTGCAGATAAAGAACAAAGGTTATAGCAGCATACACTTTCTCTTGCGAGCAGCAGGGAAAGCACAAGCAGAGCAGCGACTCTTCTGAAGATGAAAGCTGCGACGACCACAACGAACACACAAAGTGTGTGTCTTGTTTCTCCTCTTACCGAAACTCCCCGTTCCCTTTCCCTGTCATTCGTTTTCAGACATCCATCATTATGAAACACACACACACACACACACACTAAGAAAAACATTTACACACTAAAGCTATAGAGAAATATGCATATGGGTTTGCTTTTATTTTACCATTGAAGCGGACGCGAGTGAGAGGAAAAGGCTCTGATTCCTTGAAGTGCGGCACAGACTAGAAGGTTTATATGCTGGCTTTGTTGAGCTAAAGGAGGGGTTTTTAGGGTTCGCTGATGGAACGAGGGAAGAAGGCTAATTGGGTCCCTTACGTGTCAAAATCATGTTGGTCTGATGAAATGCGGGATCAATGACTGGGCTGCACTGGGCTTTTTACACATTGGCCCAAGTATAATACCAGACCAGCCCATGTCTCCGTTCTCTCTTTACTTTCTCTTTCTCGTTATTTATATTTTTATGGTGTCTAACTCGGGTCCCAAATAATAAAGTCCAATCCAATCCAAACCCATCGAGGGTCTAGACTAGGCCAACATCACGAATCTAGACCAGGCTAGATCGGTTGGATTTAGGCCGAAGTTCGTGGGCCCCATTATTTAAATGATAAAACAGCTAGGCACGGGCCACTAGTGGGCTGAGTTGGACCCGGGCTAACTTGGCCTGCTGGACACTTCTATTTTAGGTAGAAATAACAACAGGATGACCATTCCCGTATTTATTCCTGTTTTTAGAGTAATATACCGTACTCAACCCATTTTTGTTTTTTAGAAAAAAAATTTTGTTTATTTTGGAGTGGGATCTTATCTTTGTTTATTAAAATTAAATAAATAAAAATATTTATATAAAATATAAATAAATAAAATTAAATAAATTATATATTTTAATTTATACATAAATATTAATAAACTATTATTTTAATAAATTATATCTTCATTTTTTTAATAAAAATAACAAAAAAAATTGAATTAAATAAAATTTTTGGAGTTTGATAATTTTTTATTAATTTTTGTTAAAAAATATTAAATTTTCTTATAATTTTGTAAAAATCTTTTTAGAATTTTTTTTTTGGTTACTTTTGTATTGGTATATTAAAAATTTATCTCAATAATTATAATCCATTATTTAATAGTTAATTATTTTTATTTTAATATTTTTTAATTGATAAAAAATTTTTAATTTTAAATATATTATAATATTTTTTTTTTTTTAAAAAAAAAGAGAAAGTGGGTCGAATCCCATCTGTTCGAGGAAGGAACGGGGCGGGCCACCACAGCTGCTGTCCCGGCGGGAATTTTTGAAGCTCAGTGGATGTTTGAAATTTCATTTTGGCCTTCGCGGGAAATTTACAGAACGAAAGAGAAAGAGACGCGCCAAACTGAAACGCGCACAAAAGAGATCAATTTCTCATTTAAATAAAAATTAATTAAATTAAATTAAATTAATAAAAGCAAGAATACGTCCCTTCCTGAAGCACATAGTGAAAGAGAAAAATGGAAGAGAAACACAGTGACCCGGAGTTCCCAGCGTTCCCGTACCAGCCATACTCGATCCAGACAGATTTCATGAAGGCCCTTTATCGCTTTCTCGATGAAGGAGGCGTTTCCATGCTCGAGAGTCCCACTGGTACTTCTATTCGTATGAATTTGTGTAGAAATGTTTGATAGGTATTTTTGTTTTTCCTTTTTGGGACATTTATGTTCGTGGATATCTGTTTCTTTGCGGAGAAAGTGAAGGAATTGACACAGAAAATGAATAAGTTTAAGTTTAATTAATTAATTATTTTTTTTTATTTCTGTGAATTTATTGATCTATCAGAGATTTGTTGGCGTATCTGATCTGAGAATTTCGTTCTCTCGTGTACTTGTCTTCTCGGGTCCTAACTAATGGGAAATGGGGTTTTAAAGTTTCATGTTCTCTCTCTATTTCATTTACCAATGGAGTCCTAGCTCAACTTTGGTTGCTAAAAGATTGGAAGAAAAATCATGAGATGATTGCTTTTTTTTTTTTTCTCTTACATTATGTTGCTTTTGTTTCTGAGCAAGGAAAAGTATAATTAGATGTTTTCTGGTTGTGGATGAATTGAGTGGAATTTGAATTTTCTTTGAACTGGTGAATTTGAGAATATGTTTTATCTGAAATCACAAACAGACTCAATGTGGCTCCTTTATTTATTTGTTTTGAGGCTTGAATTTGTTTTGTTTGAGCTTTCAACAGGGACTGGAAAAACCCTTAGTATCATCTGTAGTGCTTTGCAATGGGTGGTTGATCAGAAGCAGAAGCAGAAATACAAAACAACAATTAAGTCTGATAACAAGATCGCAAATGATGGTCATTTTGGTTTGGACGATGAACCTGATTGGATGAGGAACTTCGTTGCAAATAAAGATTGTCTTGCACAAGAAAAGAAGATCAAAAAGAAAAAAAGTGGATTTGGATTGCTGAAAACTGGCGAGAGTAAAGATCAAGAAATTTCTAGAGATATCTATTCCCATAGCACGGAGAAGGATGAATGTTGTACAAAGGAAACGCGTGAGAATTTGTCGGAGATGGGTGACGAGGAATTTTTGTTGGAAGAATACGAAAGTGAAGAGGAAGGGGCTATTGGTGATGGGAAATCAAAGAGGAAGGCTGGGGCGGCGACTATTAGCTCATCAAGTGATGATGAGGAAGAAGACGGGTTTGATGAGGAGGAAGAGGTGTTGAAAGTTTATTTTTGCAGCAGGACACATTCGCAGCTCTCGCAATTTATAAAGGAATTACGAAAGACTCTGTTTGCCGATGAGATAAAGGTTGTATGTTTGGGCTCTAGGAAGAATTTCTGCATAAATGAAGGTATGGTGATTTTTTTTTTTTTTTTTATATACGCAATCAACTTAAGAAGTATAATGATTGGGATTTATTTATTTTTACCAATGTGGTTTTCATTTCAGAGGTTCTGAAACTTGGAAACTCTACTCACATTAATGAACGGTGCTTGGAGCTCCAAAATAACAAGAAAAATAAAATTTGCAAAATTAAGGTATCAAATATTCTTATTCTGATCATATAATTCAAATAATGATGCGTGCTTTCTGGTTTGGCTCTTTTTTCTGAAATTCTTTTGCTGCAACCTTACAGCCCAGTAACTTTGTATTTTTCCCATATCATCAATTCTGTGGAGTACAGTCATTAGAGTTGGTGTGGGTTCCATAACTATAATTGAGCTCTGTAACTCTGGTAATATGATACAAGAAACTTGTTTTCTTACCTCATGGCCAAATCCATTTTCTATAATGTGAAATGCATGTCATGCATGATCCTACCAATTTGATTGTAATTAGACACTAGGTTGTAAAAGTATAGAATGATTCCTTCTTAAATCTGGAGGATCTGGTCTGCACCAATTGTTTTGATCTGTTTATCCGTTCCTGTCTCATTGTTTTCCAGAAAATGAATAAATGTAGAATCATATTTGTAGGATGGTGTAAATGGATGTTAGCTTCCATGTAAATTGAGTCTACTGGTCTTGCCTACAACTACTCTTTTTTGACTCATGGAAGTTTAATTTTGCAGAACTTAGGTACTAAGGGAAGAGTACGCCAGACGAAGGCTTCTTCTGGATGCCCATTGCTCAGAAATCATAAACTACAAAAACAGTTTAGGAGTGAGATTTCCCACCAGGGTGCCTTAGACATTGAAGATCTTGTTCACCTTGGAAGACGCATGAGAACTTGTCCATATTATGGTTCACGAAGCATGGTCCCAACAGCTGATCTTGTGGTCCTTCCCTATCAGTCTCTTCTGTCAAAATCATCTCGTGAATCACTTGGTCTTAATCTGAAGAATAATATTGTTATCATAGACGAGGCTCACAATCTGGCTGACTCCCTCATCAGCATGTATGATGCTAAAATTAGTCTGTCACAGGTATACAATTTGTCATCCGCACTTCTGTCTAATTATTGCCATTTTCTCTTAAGAATTAGTTGATAAGTGTGGAACAATTTGCTAGTGCTTTAAATTGCATCCAAATGCTGCTCAAAACCCTTTCTATAATTAATTGGCTGATCATATTGAAGGCTGATGTACAACCTTGATGTAGTGCAGATAACAAGCTTAAGCTTTTGATATTGGTAATTTCAGATGGAATGAAGATAACAAATTGATAACAAATGTTTTGTGATTATTCCAGTTGGAGAATGTGCACAATCACTTAGAGAAGTACTTCGGAAGATTTTGCAGTCTCTTGGGACCTGGAAACCGAAGATATATCCAAACTCTTATGGTCCTCACTAGGGCTTTCCTAAGAGTCCTAATCAAAGATAAGGATGAGCTTGATGTGAGCCAAGGTACTGAAAATGCTGGTAGAGCAAGAGTCCCTGCTGATTCATCTGTGGCTACAAATGAATTTTTATTCTCTCTCAACATAGATAACATTAATTTGGTCAAATTGCAGCAGTATATAAAGGAAAGCAATATTATTCACAAGGTGAGTGTGTCTTCATATAATTCATTTAACTTTTGTAACCTCAAGCCTTGAATTTTTCTTTCTTTTCCCCTATGTGATTAATATCATAGGTCAGTGGGTATGGAGATAAAGTAGCTAGCTTGCAGAAAGGTTCAGCTTTGAAGGACAGTGGAGAAACTTATGAGGAGGGGAGCATTCTTTCAGGTTTTCGGGCGTTGGCTGATATGTTGATATCATTGACAAACAATGATAGGGATGGACGGATAATAATCTCAAAGGCACGAGCAGTGTCCCCTGAACAAGGACAGCGAGGAGGATTCTTAAAATATGTCATGCTCACAGGGGAAAAGGTTTTTTCTGAGGTTTGGCCAAATTTTTCTTATTTTTGGCTCTTATAAGATCTGAGATACTATGAGAAATTAATGTTGGTTCAATAGAAAATTACCTATTCTTAGGCAATATGTAAATTTTCTTTTCTCCTGGGAAACTCAAATTTTAACCAGAAAAAACATCTTGCACTGATTTTATGGCCCAGCGATGACTGATGACATTTCTCTCAACTTTCTGCAGATTGTGGGGCAAGCACACGCTGTTATTCTAGCTGGGGGAACTTTGCAACCAATAGATGAGACAAGAGAGAGACTTTTCCCACGGTTACCTCCAAATCAATTGCATTTCTTTTCATGTAGTCATATAGTCCCTCCCGAGAGTATTTTACCAGTTTCAGTTCCTTGTGGCCCAACTAGTAAATCTTTTGATTTTAGCTATGGGTCCAGAAGCTCATCAGCAACGGTGAGTATATTGCAGTTTATCATCTGTCATTTCAATATAATTTACCTGCAAGATTTTTGCAATGCTATTATTCTTAGATTGATCTGTTAGTTATTAATCTGCATAATTTAGTCACTATTGCCTTCAATATACGGTTAATTTTGGTTAATTGATACTTCTTTCTGGAAGTTTTTACCATTTTTCTCAACAACATAATATAGGATGACTAAATAATGTTAGTGGGCTTGAATATACAGATAGAGGAACTAGGGCTATTGCTCTGCAATTTGGCAACGGTGGTTCCTGAAGGAATTGTTGTGTTCTTCTCTTCATTTGAGTATGAAGATCAGGTATATAATGCATGGAAGATTTCAGGCATCCTTGACAGGATTATGAAGAAAAAACGTGTCTTCAGAGAGCCTAGAAGAAACACACATGTAGAATCTGTTCTCAAGGAATACCAGAAAACAATTGATACTTTGTCCAATGGGCCAAAAGGAGGATCAGCACCTCTTAACGGTGCAATGCTCTTAGCTGTGGTTGGTGGAAAGATATCAGAAGGCATCAACTTCAGTGATGGGATGGGTCGATGTATAGTCATGGTTGGACTGCCCTACCCCAGCCCCTCTGATATTGAGTTGCTGGAGAGGGTAAAGCATATTGAAGGCCTAGGAGATCCAAATTCTAAAAGCCCCAATATATCAGCCAGTTATTATGATGGAGATGTTCACGCTGGGTTCAGCATTCTAAGAAGTTGCAGGCTCAGAGGCAAAGAATACTATGAAAATCTCTGCATGAAAGCTATAAATCAATCAATCGGTAAGTGTTCTAACCATATATTAACTACTGATAAATCTTACTAAAATTTAGTAGTGTCCAAACCATAGTTCACAATGGCAGACATTCTACCCCAGAAATTGAATGTCAAGGAAATTCTGGCCGGAATTCTTTAATTATCCAGGATAAATATTGATCCAGTTCACCTAAGTGTCCCATGCAGAACACTATATTTTCTGTGGTTACTTCATTTTAGGGTTCATAAATGCTATATTCACTAGTTCAACATCGAAATAACTTCAATATTTTCATTCTTTTCCTGGGCTGTTTCAGGTAGAGCAATTCGGCACATAAACGATTATGCAGCAATTTTGTTGGTTGATCTGCGGTATGCATCTGAATCCTCAAAAAGAAGCAACTCTCACCCAGCTAACAAGCTCCCACAATGGATTAAAGATCGCCTTGTTTCTTCAACTAACTATGGTGAAGTTCATAGTATGCTGCATCGGTTCTTTAAATTGAACAAGAACAGAGGGCGTCAATAGACAATTAAGATAAGCAAACCTAAGTTCTGTAGATATCATAGACATGCAAATCAGTAAATATTGGAAATGTATATGTATCGGCTTCTATAAAATTTTGTTCTTTTTGATAGTTTATAAAACCATATAAAGTAATAATAAAAACTTTTTCTAAATATGTGATTGTGCTCAAGAGTCATTACTAGTTTTGTTGATAATAAGAGCAAGAATCCTTTCTATTGATTGGAGATTTGAACTTTTCTGTTACTTATTCTAGTTATTGTTATGCTCCTTGTGAATTTTTTCATGTGTAATGTAATGTTTAGTTGCAAACTGATTGAAATATACCCATTTAACATTTGATCACACAAATTATTTTTCCTAAATAGAACATTTGGCAAATTTGAACAAATTACAGTATAATGTATTTGTTGAGGTTTGAGCTCAAAATATTGAATTGGGTTAGAAGCGGCCTGACACATCAGGCTCACCTCCATTGGCACAACCTGGTCCAATTCATGCTTTTGAATTATTCAACAATTACAAGTGTTTTCCTGACAACCATTTTCCCACTTCGCTCCAGCAGCTGACTATTTCTTTGATCTGGGTTTCTTAACCAGAAGAGTTGACAGAAGCAGAATAGCATCCGCAAACTTTATCAATCTTTTGGGTTCTCTTTTTGTCGATCAGCTTTCTGTCAGTCTTCAAGTGTGGCTGATCTTGCGCTAGTTTTAGCAGTAGTGGTGGTCATTGATCGAGAGGCACGACAAGAGATTAAACTGGTTGATGGTGTCAGAAAAGACGTCCGAAAACTAACCAGTAGTCTGCAAACAGTCCAACCCGTGCTCGTGGATGCAGAAAAAAGACAGGTGGAGGAGGAAGCTGTGAGAGTTTGGTTAGATAAGCTCCGAAACACATCCTACGACATGGATGAGTGGAACACTTTAGTTCTTAAATTTCAGATTAATCCTCCTATTAGTTGAACTGGAGTCTCTTCTACAATGTATTCGTGAATCCATCTCAGGGAAGAAGTTTCTTAGGGTACTAGATGACGTGTGGACAGAAGAATACAGAAGATGACCCGTTGCACCAGTGTCTCAAGAGTGGCTTTCATGAAAGTAAAATTTTGGTTACCACATGTAAGGTAATAGATGCATAGATGATAGAATCAGTTGACATTATCAATATCAAAGAATTGTCTGAAAAGGAATGTTGGTTGTTTATCAGGCGTTCAGCATTTTTTGGTAGGTCTCGTGGGGAGTGTGAAAAACTAGAAGAAGTTGGCAGGAAAATTGCTGTGAAGACTATTGAGGGTATTTTGCGCTTTAAACAGACTAGAGACCAGTGACAAAAGATCTTGGATAGTGACATGTGGACACTAGCTGAGTTTGAGAAAGGTATCTTTCCCCCTTTATTGTTGGGTTATAATGACTTGCCTCCTATGGTAAGACGATGTTTCTCATATTGTGTCATGTTTCCAATCGACGACAATGTAGATAAAGATCGATTGATTAAATTATGGATGGTTCAAGGTTATCTTGTGATAGAACAAAATAAAGAGATTGAGATCATTGGTCAAGAGTATTTTGACAATTTAGCAACACGATCTTTCTTCCAAGAGTTCAAAAAAGATGCTGATGGTAATGTTTTGATATGTAAGATGCATGATATAGTACATGACTTTGCCTTGTTTCTTGCTAAGAATGAATGTTTTACAATAGAAGTCAATGGTCTTGAAGAACCAAGAGCAAATTTTTTTCATGAGAAAGCTTGTCATTCAATGTTGATACTTCACAAAGCTTCTTCATTTCCCACTTCAGTTTGTGATATCAATAAGTTGCGTAGCCTACTCATTGAAGATTCATACTATTCTCTGACTGGTAGAATCTTACCGATTTATTTAACCTATTGACATGTTTAAGCGCATTTGATATGAGAGGATGAGATTGGGGTATGAATTCAGTCAAAGTGATGCCAAGAGAGAGAGCAAGATTGATGCATTTAAGGTACTTGCCTAACATGTTGATGTGTGAAACATGAACCAGGTAATCAACTAGAAGCATCTTATAAATTCTTCTTTGTATCATTTTAGATGTGCTTGCTAATCTATAGGGGTTAGTGTTTGATTTTAGAGACAAATTACTTGTCATTGCTGCATATTAGTGGTGGTTGTGACAATTGCCATATGGTTGACAGAACAAAAATAATCCAGGTGACATGACAGACTGTTTTGCTATATATAGGGGTCTTGTATCCGTTCATGTCAATTTCTGAAATCATATTCGCTAATTTCAGGTTTAAATATCTGAAACAGAGGTATTTGATTCCAGAGGCATGTAAATTTATTTTCCTCATGGTTAGTGTTCTGTTGCATGAAGAGGACAGGGCAAAAACAAAGACCTGGTATATAAATACGAGAAGATGATTTTGTGTTCTACTTTGTATTTTCAGATGCTGGAAATGTTGGACAGATCCAAATTAAAGGCATTACGAGCTGAACTTCAGGTGCCACAATGAGATCATTTGATCATTAGTTTACTATAAAACACGAATCCTAAGACTCTGATTGGGATGGCCATATACTGCTTGAAATTTGCTTGGTGACTCAGGAATGCGGATCTAGACACTAGGCATATTGGGAGAATTATTTAATCAGAGCTAGAAATCACATCCTACATGGAAAAGAATCCCGATCACCTGGGGAGGATGCATTTTTTGTGCAAACATGTCTTATACTGGTTGTAGCATTGCCGGTATACAATACCTCATGTGTCAAGGTGATTAAATAACGACTGACTGCAAGAAGCATACAAATTTTCTGTTATTCCCATGGCAGAAGTAGTTCCATGTAAGGGAGCATCATTTCTCAACTTGAAAATATGTGCTTATTTATGTCATTTGTCTGTTGGGTAGAACTTCATAGCATTTTGCAGTTGCCACTGAACTGTAAGATCTGCATACAAGCAGCTGGAAATTGCTAAACCCGAAAAAAGCCTCACTTTCAGCTCTGGGTCATATCGAAACCTTGCAAACTAAACTTGTAAACAAGGAAATTAAGTCAACCTAGCAGATTGCTCTCATAAATCTGGTGATCCATACAATTTTACCAGAAAACAGATTTTGATACTTGATCAAACCTTTAACTCTACGCAGAAAAACAATTATCAAAGTGTGAACTTTGAAGCCATTAATGTGATGTTACAGAGGGAGAGACTTCCATGCGCAAGAGCCAAAATGCATCTTATCCTATATTAACTGGGGTTTGGTCTTGTAGATGTACCAACTTCTTGAACAACCAGGGACCATCCATCTCTTTCTTATAAATGCGAAATTAAGATCTCTCAGACTTTTCACCTACATTAATGCCTATGGTGGGGATGATCAATCAATACCACATTCACTAACACCAGTTTTTAAGAACTTCAACATGTTCAGTAATTAAGGTTTTATTTGGTACTGTTGTCCTTTAATTTTTTAAAAACTAAGCAGTTATAATTTGTTAGTGTTGTACTTCAATCTGAACCCTAATTGCTAGAGATGGGAAGTTTACTTTCTGATCAATAGGCATGCATGCTACTGTGGTACGGGTATGATAGGATCAATTCCTCAGTGTAGGACAGGCTTCTTTAATTATAGATCAGGACCACTCAATTAATGGGTCCCAAGATTCATCACAAGGCTAAGAACATCAGCTGAAAATCAGTGATTACTGCTATAAGCTTTCACCAAATAAGTACCTTTATCTTTGCATCTTAATGAATACAACCTTGCTTTAGGCAACAAGAAGTCAAAAACAAAAAATTCATAATCATTGGATTCCAAAGTTTTTTCTCTCTTAGATTTTACATTAAACTTCTCTAGCACCAAAATAGTGACTATGAACCAATTTTTAGCTTTACCAACTTCCTCTTAGTCAACAAATTCTCCTGTGGCCGTGATTTATGATCATGTTATCAAATGGGTTGCCAAAATTCAACTTCTCAAAGAGGGAGAGAATATAGGAAGGGTGCGGACAAAAAACAAGTAAAGTAAAGCCAAACCCGAAGAAACTCTCTCTTTTAGACTCCGTTAGCCTTGTCTAGTTCACCTTAGGCAACTTTATCTGTCTCTATCTCTTGCCTTTATATTGGGAAGAAACATTAGAAGAGGAGGCCAAACTTTTAATTTTCATCTGTTCAAACAGACAGAGAAACTGAGATAAACTAGCCTTGCTACACAATAGTAGAGGCAAAAAATGCTGATAAGAGAATCAATTGAAAAAACCAAGAACTTCCTTCAAAAGAGTCTTCTACACCTCAAGTCATTCTTCTTTGGAGGGTACCAAAAGCTGCCAAAACTTCCTCTCTTGAACCCCTTTTCTTGCAGTATTGGGAAAACAAAAAATCACCAAAAAGATCAATATTATACTGACTTCTGCAATGCATGGGAGTCTGATCTAGAAGAAGCAAATAAGAGAAGGAAGAACGTTGTATCAACATCAAAAAACCAGGTGGATGAGGAAAATGCATGTAGTGGAGGTTTCATAAAGTATGCAGATCAGAGTCCAGTGAAGAACAAACAAGAAAAGCAAAAAAAGGACGAAAAGAAAATGGGAAGTTTCCGAATGGATAGAAGAGACAATCAGTGTTATCTAAACATGAATCCAGATGGTCATGCATTGGCACAAAAGATGAAGCAATTGGATATGATGGATGCTGGTGATGTAGAACATGTGTTGGACGTAGAAGAGGCACTCCATTACTACTCTCGCCTTAGAAGTCCTGTCTACCTTGACATTGTCGACAAGTTTTTCACAGACATGTACTCAGAGTTGTCTGTTGCCCAACCCTCTTCTGTCAGTATCAACAGTTCAAAGCACAGAATTGGATCCATTAGACTGTAGATGTTCATGTTTGTATTCTACCTTGTGCATATCGATATTCTGTCATCTAGTCCTGTTTTCTTTTCTTTATTTTTGTTAGCGAGTTATGCTTGTGGTTTCAACATTCAGTTATTTATATTGTTCTAATTAATTGCTATTTGCTTGAGCCTATCTAGTTTCTAATAAACTATCTGTAAGTTAGGACATTGGAAATGAAAAATCAGTTCTATTTTTTGTTTCACTTTGAGGGATTATATTGAGACATAAGTTGCTGCAGTTATGGTTTCTGACATGATGAGGATATTGGATCATCTTTGCACATAGCTTCATCTTTACTTGGCATTATAGCCTGTTCATCAATGTAAAATTTCACACAGTACACGGTATATTGGCCAATATAAAGCAAATTTATCCAAAAATACAATGTCAAGACAAATAATGGAACTCATGATGCAACCTTCGAACAATTGAGACGAATCTGACCCATAGATCCTGTCAACACTCGAAGATTTGAGAGCTTCATCATGGCCAAGGCAAAGTCCCTGCGAAACAACAAGACATCTGAAGCGTATGCTCTCACCCAAATCCCCGTTTCTTCCCCAGCCATAAGCTGCTGATCAGCATAGAGTATTCCTTTATTTTTCAAAAGACTGCGATAGTACACTGTGCCAAAACCTGATACTGGTTCATCAAAACTCGTGTTTATCCCAGGTTCTGCAGCTGAGGAAGATTGTGAGTCTGCAAGGGGTAGAAATGATGCTGTGGGTGATGAGAATGAGTCATGAAAGTCAGGTGATAGAGCTATTGATGAGGACAGAGAGCCGTCAGAGTTAGGTGATGGAGCTGTTAACAAGGATGGGGAGCCATCAAAGTTAGGTGATGGAGCTGCTAACGTAGATGGAGAGCCATAAAAGTGAGGTGATGGAGCTGCTAGGGAGGATGGTGAACTGTCAAAGTGAGGTGATGGAGTTGACGATGATGGCGGTGAGGCAGCAGAGGAAGATGAGGGTGTTAGTGATGTTGATGAAGTGTTGTTGCATTTTGATCTCAAGAGGAGGAGGAAACCAGGATCCAGAGATGGGTCAGGTTCATTAGTCCTGCCAAAGTTATACAGACGATTTTTGAAGAATTTGCAGTGGATCACTCCAATGCTATGAGCACCTGGAAACAAAGACAGGAGAGGGCAATCAGATGCTATCACATCATTCACGGAAGAACATATCCGCGGAAAGTAGACAAAAAAATTTATGAATATTCATGTAAGATGTCACTAAACAAGTTATGAATATTCATGTAATCAAATGCTCAGTTTAGGTTGTTATGAGCACAAACTAAGAGGAAGAAAGGAATAAACTATGTTAGAAAGTCATTCAATCAAGTAATAATTGCTACACATTAAGCTGAAAAGTCGTTAAATTATATGTACTATATTCCAACAGATGTATTAATCTAATGAAAGATTGGTAAAAATAGGCTAATTTGAGAGCTGAGAAAGCTGAGGATAATAAATAAAATGAAGTTCAAGATCTCATGTTCTTTGTTGAACCGATTTGACATAAGGAAAAGAAGATACCACAACAAAGCCAAACTGTATTACGAGGATTTGAAACTTGTCCTTTCAATTATAAAATTATTTGAGGTTTTCTCTTCCAACACTTCTTCTGAACCTAAACTGATTAGAACTTGATCACAATCAGCTAGAATGCAGAAAATAACAGAAAAATTGCCGCTGCAATGCAGTACAAACTGAAGTCAAAATTTTTATGTTCACCAAGAAAGAAGAAAGGAAAATAAGAGAAGAAAGAAAATCCATACCCAAGAGACTAACAGTTTCTCTTAAATCAAAACCCCTGGATGCAAAAGATGCAAGGGTTTCAGACAGATCTGCATTGGGTGAAGGAAGCTCAAACGTTGCTGTATCTGAGAAAGAAACTATACTGTCTCTCCTTCCAGTATACAGCGGATAGAATGGGCCACCAGCCTAAAAATTCAAGGATTCAGTGATCTTAGATGATAAATAGATAGCCTGAGTTTATAAATTTCAGCAGCATTGTGAAAGGAATTTACCAGAGCTACAGCTTCTCTAGCTGCCAAAACAAGAACATCAGCACAAGAAACAACACCGGGGCATAATTGTTCGAGCTCTTCCTTGATTATGTCAATTACATCGAAACCCTTGAGAGATTCATTGGGCGGAGAATTTTTCTCTGAGTCCATTCCATCAGACCCATCCAATAAAATGGAAGCATCACAACCCTAAACAATTTCCAAAAGCAAATCAAGCAAGACCAGAGGAAATAACAAGAATCCAATAGAAAAAATAACAATGATTCACTTTGCAGAATCGCTAAACCCTGATGAAAATACCAATGAAACAGAGAATCCTAGTAGAGATTAGCAAAAGAACAAGAAATAAGTCGGAGATTATAGAACAGTGGAATAAAATGAAGAATTCAATAAAAACCAAGATCAAATTAGCAAGAGATAAGAACATTATGTCAAAAGTAAAATAGGAACCGCCTTAATAATAAGAAATGAAATCAAAAGGATTCTGCAGTTGACATGCATGTGAATAAGAATCTAGTTAAAAATACCGGATTTTCACAAAAGCACCAAGAACACTACAAGTTGTAATAGAACCCAGATCAACATCAACGATTGTTAAACAGTTTGGAATAATCGGATGAACATCCCAAACAAAGAAATTAATTCTGATAAAAATCAACGGGGAGAACAAGTCTCATAAAACACCAACCAAACCACAACCAATCAGATATTGACCAATAAATAAATATCAAGCAAAATCACTTCAAATATGAAAGAAGTAAAACCTAGACGTGCATTTGACGAGAAAGGACACATTATTATATTAACAACTTACAGGATATGAAGAAATTCAGCATAAATTGAGAACACCAGAAGCCGTATCAACAACAGAAAGAACCAAAACCCAAGAATAAGAATTCACAAAGAAACCAACAAATGAACCAAGAAGGTTACAAGAAGATTACCTCAATGAAGCAATCGTGGAAAACCAGGCGCAACAAAGCAGGGGCGACATCTGAGCGGTCTTTGTGAAGATATCGAACACCAGCTCGAACAGTATCTTCAGCTTGTGGGCACGAATCTCGATAAAAATCATACTCCAGCGATCGGTTGTGCTCGCCGCTGCCGCCTTCTTCAACGTTCTCGCCTTCCCCCACAGACAAAAGCAGAGTCTGACTCGCAAACCCAAGCATAGAAGGATCTGAATCTGATGACTGAGACTCAGAATACGCAAAAGAAGATTCGGAATCAGAATAAAAATACGATCTGGCGATTTTTAATTGGCTCTTGGTATCAGCATTCCGGTTCCTGAACGAGATCAAGATGCATAAAATGAATACGAGGAAGCTCACTCGTCGAAGCATGACTAGTTCAATGATAATTCGCAGCATTTTAGGTTTTGTTTCCTCAGTGGATTGATGCTTTCTGAAATCTGTCTCGGTTTTATTTGATTTTGTGGTTTTCTGTTTCTTCTTGGTTTCGTTCTTGTATTTTACTGTAGAGTTGCAGAGCATGCGAACGTAGTTGTCAGTCAGCCATCGTCGAAGAAGATAATGGCGGGAAAAACATATTACTAAAATGACTAAAATACCCCTCATAACTGAAAGTTTGTTAGTGCCGTTTGATATTAGTTGCCATTCAGCAAGAATGCCCTTCAAACTCATCGTTCCTTCGTTGGGAAAACAATGGATAGACACCTGAGTTTTAAAAAATATTAAATTTTAACAAAGTCTGATCGTTTGTAACAAATAAGCTCCTGGTGTTAGTTATTTTCTCGTTTCCAAATAGGTCCTAATTGTTAAACAATTGTCATTTATTTCATTAAACTCATAAACCTATCCATCAACACCCCTCATTTCTTATTATTTCAATAATAAGTGCCAACGTATCATGAATACAAACTTTTTTCTCATTTGGACAGCCCCAATAATTATTACCCTTTTGCTAGAGCTAATAAAATATTGGACCAAAAGGATAATTATTCCCGAGATTATAACCAAAATTGTGAGTGTTAAAGAAATTTTCCCTTCAACCATTAATATTTTTTGTGCCTACAAGTGTTATATAAGTATTAATCTCAACAACTTAGATTGATAAATAAGATCAAATGATAGTATTTAAATTATGATATCATCCAACAAGAACTATTGAATTAATCAATCAAATCACAAGCTTAGCTTTACAAAAGCATGCCATATAGCATGAAAACCCAATGCATGCTTGACTTGAAGAATGAAAAGGAAAAGGGTATGATGGAAATGAGGGACAAGACCTTATTCCAATAAAGAGATCCCCAACATATCAAATCTAATCAAGATTATCATCATATGTAATGACTGGTAAATCATCCAGCTAAATGCTGCTTGAGATACCAAACTTCTAGTAATGCTGCCATAAAATCGATAACATGAATGATCAACTGCACAATCTGAGCAATAATATTTGAAATTGTACATTAAAAAGTGTACTCGACTTGCTCAGTAGCCAGAAGATACTAAGACATTATGCTCCTTTAGACGCTTCTGGAACTGGGCCAGTCGTGCTTGTAGTTGCATGATAGCTGTTGCTTTCTGAGAAAGAATGGCATTCAATCTAGAAACATAATCGTCCAACTGATTTCCTGGTTGATCTGCTTCAACCAGCAAGTTCATCTCCTGCAAATGCAAATATAATGCATGAGCATGATTGAATCTGCATTTTACTAGCCTATCCAATATCTATATATTTGCTTGTTTACTGAGTAAGACAACTCCTTTATCAGTGAAGTCATGTACCTCTCTAACAATATTCATGGTATCCTCAACTTGTTTTCGATGGGCATTTACAAGATCCTCCTCTTCCTGGGTACATTCAACACAAGCTATGCACATCAACAAACTTTGGATCCCATACATATAATATAATCATTATGTTCACAAACTACCTGTAGCAGGGCAGTCAAATCATGGTCTGAATTTGAGTTCTTAAAACTAGATTTTGACTGGTCTTTCCATTTTGTCTGACCATCGGGTTTCTGTAATTTATCCTCTGATGTGGAAAGATTAAATTGCTCTAACTTCCCACTTTTGTTCCATACTGGTTTCTCTGGTTCATAGGAATCCTCTGATGCATCAAAATCATCTCTTTCATTTTGTTCAGGCCATGTATCAGTGTCATCCTCAAAAGTGGATGCAGTTGGTAAAACTGAAGACAAGGGCACAGTAGTCGATTCCTTCAGGTTAAAAGTCGAAGACAATACATCCTTCTTAGGATTGTTCCCTTTTGAAAGACTCTTCACCCTGGAATAGAAGTTTTGTTATCTACAAGTGTTAAAGCATGGACCAAAATTCATACCAGAATTATTTTTCATGCTCAGATTATTTCATTCACCTGTCAGCATATCTTAATGTGTTGAGAGTGTGTTCGCAAGACCCTGAGCTTGGAGAAATGCACGATATCATAACAGTGCGTGAATTGCCAACAAATGAATCCCTCAGAACCTCAGTTAATTTACTGCCTCTGAAAGGAATGTGACCCTGGTCATTGTCAAGAGCTCTTATGCATTCCTTTAATGCAAGCAAGCTCTTATTAATCTCCGCACCTTCCATTCTGCATCATACGTCAGCAATAGCTATTTAATAAAAATAAGCCAATTCATCAAATATGGCACAAGACTGCTACAGCATATTCTTCCAATAAACAGCTACAAATGTAAACAAAAACAAAAGATGCTTGACGAATGATGCAGAACAGGAACTCAACTAACACCACAGTAAAAGAAAACAAAGATATCACACCTAGTCTGCTTATCGTTGTCTGTAGTATCAGCACCACGTTCACTTCCAGCAAGATCAATGAAAGAAAGCTTGCCAACAGGACGAGGAGGCTTTGATTCACTGCCATCAGCTGACCTTTTGATGGCAAGCTGAAGTATGGCATGTGAGCGGGACGATTCCTCATTAGCACCTGTTGTGCCTGTACTCCTTGTGGAATTTCCTATCTCAATGAGTTCTTTAATTGTTTCTACATCTGATACTGTGTACTCCTGCAAACCCACAATGCAAACTTGCTGCTTACCATCCTCTCTCATGAAAAGTTTTCTGCACAGGTAAAGCTTCAGGTTCTGAGCAAATTAGACTGCAAATTTTTACTTGATTACAAGATAATGAAAGGTTAAATCAACTTACTTTCTATCACTAAGGAGATCAAACAATTTTCCTCCATATATTTCAAAGAAGCTCACAAACAACTGAAATCCTTGGTTCCGATAAGTATGGTGCATCAGCCTCAATATATCACGAGATGCTTTAAGGGGCAACGGCTTCATGGTATAGGTTTTTCCACTTCCTGGACAACAAAAAACCGCCAAATGTAAGCTTCTTTTCGGTAATTATTCAATTTCTTTGAGACAATTTGAAGAGAAAAAAAGAATGCAAGACATCAATAGCCAGAAATTCATTGTAAAAAGTATTTGCTATATCCAGACATGTTTCAAGCCAAATTACTACAAAATGAATCCCAGAACATCTAAAGAGAAGATAAAACTAAATATTAAAAAAATTCCAAAAAGGAACAGCTTTAAGTACTTCAAAAGCAACTTTCTGAAACTATCTATCATAGATTTTGGAGTTAGCCATTCACCAGTCTGTCCATATGCAAAACAAGTAGCTTTGGTGCGTTGAAAAATAATAGGAACTATGGGCTCCACAGTCTCACGGTACACCTACAGATAATACATGGCACCAAGATAAGCAAACCAACTCTAACGTTATCAGAAACCAAACATGTACGGTTACCTGATTTGTTTGTTCATTTATTCTGGTTATGCACTCACCTCATCATTGGAAACCTCCTCATTCAGCACAGCATCAAAAACAAATTCATGCTTCTCAATATATTCTGTTAGGTCAACCTGCAAAGGTCAACAGCTAAAAGATCAATATATGAAGTACTAGAATGAAAAACTATTCCAAGATCAGTTTGTGATGGAGCAGCTGAGAGTCTCAAACTGAACATATAAAAGGATGAAAAAATGAAAAATATCCTAGGGAAAAATGAATAATGGTTCTTACAAGAAAAATTACAATCACAAGTAGTGACAAAACTTGACTGCTGAAACTATATACGAACCTCCCTTCTAAATGTCCCATGATCCACAGATTGCCAAACCATCATGGATAAATCTGACCATGATCAAGTACTTTTAGTTTGATTAACTATCTCTTTGTTATTGTTATATTCTAATCCATTTAAGGTTCCCTTATAGCACAAAAATATGGTATTTTTGAATGGCTCGCTATATATTTGAGCCCGTGGTTATAAATTTACTTTTTTAGATATCATTATCTTTGGCAGAAGAGGGTAGAAAAAAAACATCAGAAAAACTTACCTTAAGTTTTGTTTCATGAACTGTTAGAGAGTTTAAATGTGTCTCTATAATATCTTCCTCATTCTTTGCCAACTCCTTCTTATTGAGAGGTCTCTTGCGCACCTGAAACCCAAGAATCACCAGCAAATGATAGAAATTCATATAAAAAGCAGTAATTGAAGGAGTGTCCAAGAAGTACGCCAGATCTTGCAACAGGTGGAAACATGATTTTACTTCTTCAAGGCAAGGCCACTTCATTAGTGTAGTAGATTTGAAACTCTCAGTATTTACAAGCTATTTATCAGCAATGCCTTGCTTGGTAAGCATTTAATGTGGAACAAAGGATGGAGTTCACAGTCAACAACATATAATTGACAATATGCGTAATTTACAAGCATACAAGAACATACCACAACTTTGATCTTTGCAACAGAACTGGCCTTCTCTTTATCAGCAGCAAAGCTTTTCAGGAGGTTGTTTTCTGGCATACCACGAGCTCTCCCGGTCTGTTTGTTGTTTGCAATATAGGGTTCAGAGTCATCAAAGCTTCTACCTCGGACAGGATTATACAGAGAGGAACCGTCATACAGGCCCGCAACTGGCATCTATCCACATGTTACACAAAAACTTCAGCATATCTATTGTGAGATCCAATTCAAGTGTATTTTAATTGATTGTAGCATACTTCCCACAGCCAGTACCATATCAATTAAACATAAATACATAACCAGGAAAGAAAACAGCAAATTATGGTCATTAGTTATGCTATTAATATTTCGGCCTTCCTGTTGACATAATAAAGGAAGCAGAAATGAAATGGTTGCCCAACAGCAATGTGACAATTACTAGAGTATATACATCACCCACCTCAGGAAGAAGCTCAGTATCAAAAGAATGCAGATCCAAGAGACCGGGACTGAACTCATTTGGAGACTGTTCGCTGCTTTTCCTCTGGCTTGAAGGCTGTGAACTCACTGGCGGTGTTGAAGGCTCTGTGTAAAACTCATTTCCTCCACCAAAACCCCTCTGTGCATTCCTATACATTCGTGAATCTTGCCTTTCTTCTCTGACGCCACCTCCGCCACCACCGCCACCATAGAAATTATAGTCCTGCTCTCATGTAGCACAGTTGCACAATTTAGAATAAACCTTCATTAATCATTATAGTAAATACATGTGCGTGCTTGTGAGTGTTTATATATAAATTCCATAATGCCCATTTCATAAAAACAAAAAAGCCAGTTACTACAAACTGTCAGTTCACTATAAAGGGCCTACTTTCTGGGCCCTTTTTTTTTTCTTTGCTCTTTTTGCTGTTTTTGCAAAGCAAGAAGAAAAACACATAAAGAGATTTAATCCGTGAGTTCACGGCCTTCAAGGCAGGGGAAACAAATCTTCTTCTATTTGCTTTTATTTCAGCAAACAAACAGGATGTAAACCTATATTACAGCATCAGATCCACTCAGATCTATCCAATGTCCGATCAGAAAGCTCGTTTCTTCTTTAACAAAGCGACCTTAACTAAAATATATATAAAGACGAGTAATGCAGCGCCCAGTACAACTCCCCATCCCAACTCATATTACAAATAATCAAGACAATACAGGATTTAACAATTTCTATTCTTTCCTTTTTTTTCTCCCCCTTTCTTGCATTTGAAAGCTACCAACCAGAGTGTGAAACTCAAATCATACCGTCAGATCTATACAATCCACACATCTCCATCTGTCACAAATTCCCAAAACAAATCAAACTGATACCCGGGAAAAAAAAACGCAGCAGTATAGGGTGCATCAGTACGTATCATCAGTACCACTAAAGTTATTAAATACCACAACATATGAAGAATTCAATTTTTTCCCCTTTTGTTCCCCTGCATTTTCTCAGCAACCAAACACCGATATTTCAAACAAATACAACTATTGAAGCAAACAAGGAACCCGAGATCGGAACCTGAAGTGCAGGGATTGAACCGTTAGCAGACGACTGTTGTAGATGCTGAAGTCCAGCTGATTGAAGCCATCTGCCATTCGACGAACTGTCCAGAAAATTATCCGATGACCACTGCCTCTGGTGGTGCACCTGCACTCCCGCCGCAGCCGATCTCTGCCCTCCTTGCCTCCCGTTCATCTCGCCCTATACTTGTTCCAACAAGATACAAATCGAAGCTCCAAATCTCTATCCCTCCCCAAAATGCAACCTAATTACCGATCTCTAACTCTGCTTCCCTCTCTAAAGCCCCAACCTCATCTTATAAAAAATGTACAATGAAGCTTCGATCGGAGCCTACCTCTAAATTCAAATTAAAGTTTCGATTTTTTTTTTTAATATTACCATTAAATGGTGAAAATTGATGACGAAAATATCTAGCGAAGAGAGAGAATTGCAGAGCGGGCGTGGGGTAAAAAGAAAGAATGTATGAACAGAATTTGAAAATTTTTTTTGAAGGCAGTGAAACTGAGAGTGAGAGAGGAGCTTGGCACGTGCAACTCGTGTGATTGGAGGTAACGGATTGAGTGATGGATTGTGGAGAGAGTAAACGACGACAGTTGTGTGGGTCCCAGTCGGTGTGTTTTTGAACTGAGCTTCACCCACCCTGCCACGTGGTGGGGCCGATCAAATTTTTGTGCATTATTTTATTTGTTTCAATTTTTCCCTCTTCCCCGCTCGGCTTCTCGTTCAAATTTCGTACTTTGAAGGCGTCCAACGAGATATTGACACGTGGCACATTTCTTTTAATTTTAAAATCCTTTTGCTTACAATTTAAATTAGTGTCATGTCTTTTATGCAAAAAAAAAATGTATTCCAAATGAAAAGGTTTTATTTTAGAAAATTAAAATAATCCAATTTTGTTAAATAATACAATAACATGTTTATTATATAAAAAAAGAAGTTTGTCGTAAAATTAAAAATAAAATATGTTTAGAACACCAAAAATATATATCGTATACGAATATGTTTACAAAAATGCAATGTTATATGAGAAGATATATGAAAAAAAATAATCTTTCGAATGCTTATGTTCGTGAAATACGTAATAAATTTTCAAAACTATAATATTTTGCATTTTAATTATTGTATAAACTTTTCTTAACTATATATTTATTTAAAAAAAACTATATATTTTGTAAACTATATATTAATTTCAACATGTTATAAATATGTGAATAATTATGATACAACATCAATATCATTTTTTATGAATTTAGATTATTATTTTTATAACAATTGAGTGATGCTCAACGAAATAGGTATAATGTTTGCGATGAAGTTATATCAACTCATGACAAATAATAGAAACTTGGAACGATATAATAAAATTTATAATATGAAATCATAAACTTGTAACAAGATTATATTACAAGTAAAAACTTCAACATTTGTTTTTGATCTATTAACACATTACAAATCTAAATACTGAGTATTGATATGGACACAACAACTATACTTATAATACAGCGATCAATTGCTCATAATAAAAAATATCATGATTTATATATTATTATTGTTATTTATATTTAATTAAAGTATAGTTATAATACGGTGATTAATTACTTGTAATAGGTGAATATCATAAATTACATGTTCTTGTTGTTATTTATAACTAATTGCAATATGGTTTCAATAGGGTGATCAATTACTTATAGTAGGTGAACCTCGTGAATTACATAGTATTGTTGCTTATTATAACTAATTAAAGTATAATTATCATACGACAATCAACTACTTATAGTAGGTGAAATTCGTGAATTAAATGGTATTGTTTTTATTTATAACTAATTGAAATATAATTATAATACAACGATCAATATAGTTATAATATAACATTCAATTAATTATAGAAAGTGAACCTCATGTGTTTTATGGTTTTGTTATTATTTATAACTAATTAAAGTATAATTATAATAAAGCGATGAATTAATTATAGTAGGTGAACCACATGAATTCAATTGTACAATAACAACAATACAATATAAAACAAAAGTGAAACATGATTTTTAAACATATAAGCCATATATTACACTTTTTATAATTCGTTGCACCAATCATTGATGCCACGGACCCCTCAAAGAGTGTTAGTGCATACCTCTACTTTGTATATTTTATTATTTGGTTTTTTTTTTTTAATTTTATTAATAAAATATAATAAACTGTTAATAAAATGTAATATATTATTATAAATTATTTTATATAATATTATATTATATTTAGTTAAAACATAATTTATAATCAAATATAATATTAATATAAATATATAAAATATAATATATTAATATATTATAATATTATGTATATAATAAAATAATTAGTTTAGTATATATTGTATTAAATATAATATATATTTTTATTTAATCATTATAATTTAATCCAATTTAATTTAATTTAGTTTATTTAAAATAATATTATATGATGACTATTATCAAATGCATATTTAAGGAATTATAAGAATTTTTTAAAATTAGACATTTAATTGATATTATTAAGCAATATAAGGGTCTAAGTGCATTTATCCCGCATTACAATACGAGTTATACGTATTTTTTACGATGTTTTGGATTTATACGGGAATATATACGGCTCTTGAACCGTGTGAAAGGTATCGAATTTTCTACACTATTCATTTTCCCACCGACTGAACCCACCTTGAGTCTGCGCGGAACTTTCTCGAACTTGCTCCAGCCTGCAACGCACCTTGCTTTCCCTTCAATTTTATAAACTCTCGTCATTCCTCTTGAAAACCAGACCCAACGCAAACCCATTACTTGGGCGACGGTTCAATTACCGTGACATTGATTCGTTTTTTCTTCACTGATACATTGTCACAAACAGCTTGCAATGGCTGAAGACGGAGCCGTTACGGTCTATAATTGCAACGCCATCACTGACGCTAAGAAAAACCCGTTTTCAATCAAGGTCGGCCTAGCTCAAATGCTGCGTGGCGGAGCCATTGTTGAAGTGTCAAGTGTGGAACAAGCGAAGATCGCAGAAGCAGCCGGAGCTTGTTCGATAATGGTGTCAGAGCCAAGTCGGCCTGGGATTAAACGCATGGCAGATCTTTCTCTTATTAAAAGCGTTAAAGAGGCAGTTTCGGTTCCCGTGATGTCACGAGTCCGTGTTGGGCATTTTGTAGAAGCTCAGATTCTTGAAACTGTTGAACTTGATTACATTGACGAGAGTGAGTTTTTAGCGATAGCTGACGAAGATCATTTCATTAACAAACATAACTTTAGGTCCCCATTTGTCTGTGGCTGTAGAAATCTTGGAGAAGCTTTAAGGAGAATTAGAGAAGGCGCAGATATGATTAGAATACAGGGGGATTTATTAAATTCTGGCAATGTTGCGGAGACAGTTAAAAATGTGAGGTCTTTAACGGGTGATATTAGAATTTTGAATAACATGGACGAAGATGAGGTTTTTGCATTTGCGAAGAAGATAACGGCGCCGTACGATTTGGTGGCTCAGACTAAGCAAATGGGCAGGCTGCCCGTTGTCCATTTTGCTGCAGGAGGCATCGTGACTCCTGCAGACGCCGCGCTAATGATGCAGTTGGGATGTGATGGTGTGTTCGTGGGATCAGAGATTTTTGAGTGCCCGGATCCATACAAGAGAGTTTGGGGTATTGTGCAGGCTGTTAGGCATTATAATGATCCTCATGTGTTGGTGGAGAGTAGTTGTGGGTTGGAGGACGCAATGGCAGGACATAATATCAGTGAGGACAGGATTGAGCAGTTTGATCAAGGCAGGGTTTAGTGGGTCTCGATTCAAGTAATGTAGCTTTCTTGTATGTTACTGAGATTATGACTCTGTTTTCCTGGCTACTACAGTGGGTATACTTGTTCTGTTCTGTTGCTTGTGTTTACTTTTCTATAATTTTTTTTTCCTGAATGCTCTGTATCTTGCGTTTCATTGTGAATACGGGAATAAATTAGAATAAATTGCTTTATAAGTTTGCCAAGTCTGGTGCAGTAATCTATTTGAATAGCATTCATGAAAGAGCATAATTGTGCACTTATATTTATACTTGATAATAAACATATGAATGTGTTTGCCAAGTCTGGTGCAGTAAGATATTTGAATAGCTTTCATGAAAGAGCATAATTGTGCACTTATATTTATACTTGATAATCAACATATGAATGTGTTCTTAGTTTTATTATTGTTTCTCCAATATAGGTTATGATTTCTTCTGAAAAGACACGCATGCCTAGTTATAGAAAATTTGGCATATCATTTAATGGTTATTTGTCATTTTGATTGGTCACTGACTATCCTTGCTTTCAATCTCATCCAAAGCTTGTCAACTTCTTCAAGTGATACCTTTCCTCCTCTTTCCCTGATTCCTATCTTCTTTCTACATTTTTGTTGACCCTGCATTTGATCCTTGCCAATTTGAGATCTACCAAGCAATACCTTGTTGCCTATTTATCCCATGCCTTTGCTCAGTTTTGCATATTCCTCTGTTATTGTATAAAGGAAGACGGTGACCAAGCAACCCGATCATAAATCATCTTTTTCTTGCCTGCCTTTATTTTACTTCATTCAGCTCAGAAATATTT
The DNA here is from genome assembly GCA_032401905.1 of Swietenia macrophylla. Lineage (NCBI taxonomy): Eukaryota > Viridiplantae > Streptophyta > Magnoliopsida > Sapindales > Meliaceae > Swietenia > Swietenia macrophylla. The sequence continues at coordinate 4,876,449 of CP135574.1, read as the reverse complement.
TGCAATGGACGATGGTGTTGTACCAGTCCATAACAGTGGCACCATGGTTAATGCCAAGAACTACGAGTACGCTGCCAAGATGGAACTAGTCCAAAATCTGAAAGGGGGAGTAATTGTTGAAGTGAGCAATGCAGAAGAAGCCAAGATTGCTGAGGAAGCCGGAGCATGCTCAATTGTCATTGACCATGGGACTCGCATGCTGACTCAAGATCTTGTTAAGGAAATAAAGCAAGCTATCTCAATTCCCATAATAGCTAGAGTTCGTGTGGGACATTTTGTGGAAGCACAGATATTGGAAGCCGTAGGTGTGGACTATGTTGATGAGAGCAAACTCCTTGGTATTGCTGATGGTGATAACTATATCAATAAGCATAATTTTTATGTACCGTTTGCTTGTAGGTGTAAGCATCTTGAGGACGTATTGAGTAGAGTGACTGAGGGTGCAGCCATAATTTGGGTGCAAGGGGGCAGAAGTAGGTGGAGTTCATCCACGTCAGGTAACATTGTTGAGACAGTTCGGATTGTGAGGTCAATAATGAAAGAGATTAGAAATTTGATTAATGCAGATGAAGGAGAGGTTTTCACATTTTCAAAGAATATGTCAGTGCCTTGCGATCTTGTAGCAAAAATTAAGCAAATTGGTAGGCTTCCTGTTGTACAATTTGCAGCAGGAGGCATCGAGACTCCAGCTGATGCAGCACTTATGATGCAGTTGGGGTGTGATGGGGTGTATGTAGGATCAGAAATATTCAATTGTTTGGATCCCCATAAGCAAGTTCGGGCAATTGTTCGGGCTGTTAAGCACTACAATGATCCGTTTGTGCTAGCAGAAATACAATCTGGCTTGGAGGATGCCGAGACAGAGGATGATGGTGGATTGATTGCATAATTGGTGTAACTTATCTTTTCTAGTAACCTCTACTGAGTTTATTGATGCATTTCCAGGCATAGTATGAATGGGATTATGCCTGTCCTGATAATTGTAAATCATAAATTCAGTCTGTATCACTGTATTTTCTATGTATACGTTTCGTGTTACAAAATAAATACAGAATAAATTTATTGACTGTTGAAATCTTGCAGACTGTTCGTAATGCAAGAACAGAGTTGCATGCAGATAGAAGATGGTTTATTTTCTTTCTTGGTGGCAGATATGGCTGTGCTATTCTTTTTTGTTGATTTCCAAGTTGCCAATTCCATAATTGGAGTTTTACAGTTCTAATAAATTGCCATGTAATTATCATTACAGATGTATAATAACCCCCTTAACCGGCCAATTACCAGTTTCTCTTAAAATGTATTATTCTCTGTTTGAATGTTCCCATTGCCGAATAAACACCTCAATGCAATCTCATATGCACAAAATATAGGGCCATTCACCACAAAAGCTCTTGCAACCGCAGTTCCCAGTCCTCGCCAGAGCACACCATGACCTTCTGCTTTCACACTTTTGTAGAAACAATCAATGATGCCATTGTATTTTTGCACGGAAGATGGTGACTGCGCTTGCAGTCTGGTTTTGACGACATCTAATGGATAGCAGCAAACCCAGCTAGCAACTCCCGCTAGCCCTCCTGATATCAGCATCGTTCTTAAGCTTTCCTGGCTGCTCTTTCTGCATCCAGGATGAAGCTGCTCTCTCACATACTCATATGTCCAGAAGTAGAAGCCATGAGCAGGTGCATCTCTAAGGACAGTAATGGTAAATCCTCGATACATTCCTCTTATTCCTTCTCTTCTCAGTATGCTTCTGGCAACATCAATAGGACCCTTGTGGCATTCTGCTTGATGAGATCTTCCGTGGTTTGTACTCTGCAACTGAAGACGGATTTTTATGAGTTCTGCAGGTGAGAGAATCAGACTCTGAATTGCTCCAGTACCAATTCCTCCCAGAGCAACACCTTTGTAGGAAGGAGGGTCACCGGCAGAAATGGATGAGTCAAATGCTCGAGAAAGGATAGCATACATCTGGAAAACCATTGCATTCTGCCATAACAAATCTTACCGTCAGTATAGAACAAAGATACACGTTAAACACATCTGACACAAAATTTATAAGAAAATAAGACCTTAGATAGCATCACATATTATTTTCAGGGCTAATGCTGTTCTAAACTTATTTTCCAGCAAATCACAGTTTTAGCAGTTCTGTGTATAGGTTCATGTGTTACCACTGTAATCTAACGCAATTTTTTTTTCTTGTGTGGTAACCGTGATATCAAATGAAAACAATCAAACAGCTACTGATTCCTCTTTTAATTGATGACACGGATATATATTTCTCACTCAGTTCATTTGCAAAACGTTTACAAAAACTCATCTGTGAAATACAGGAAAGGTTAATCCTTCTGCCTGTACCAGAGAAAATTCCACTCATATGGTAAAAACTGTCCCTATCATAGTTCTTTCTCAGAATCATTTGCAATGTAGAGGAGAGAGCATGAGGCCAAGCTTCTCAAGTTAAAATATGAAAGTTATAGATTGAAAAAGACATTGATGGAAAGCAAGATAAGGAAAAGTAAGGGGATAACATTGATTGAATGCGCATATCATGCACCATTAATAGTGATAAGCTATGTCCAAGATATATGATAAACGGCTAATAATTTTGAGTCTGATTCCTGGATAGTGACACTTCCACTGAAATTGAAACAAAGTCACTATCCATCACTTTAAAAAGTGTGAAAATGCCATTGTAAAACAACTTTTAGCTACCATTATATTCCCAGAAGCTGAAGTCTTAGTAGATATTCCATTACAAATATCAAACTCGATCCAAATAATAAAAAGAATCTAAAATTCAAACAAGACACTTGGGCCAAACACATTTGATGGTTCCAACCTGGTTTTCTGAACATTCCATCTGCTAAATCATGATAAGGTTCTAAAATTTCTCCACAAGATCCCTTTATTCAATGCAAGCACTTTCCTACTCAAAGAAGTCAAACTTGGGATCTAATCAAATATGAAAACAAAATGAAAATGGAAACGCAAATTAGGTGGGCACTTGTTGTTTTAACAGATAAGACCTTTTGAGATGGCACAAGAGATTTTATGATAAAAATCCAGTTCATATCAGAATCGAGGAGGGATTTGATTTCCATCGATAAAATAGTTGAAAAAAGAAAGACAAGACTAATCAAATAATCAACAAATGAGCAACGTATTACCTGAAAGGTGACGGACGCCAATGGTGCACTCATGCCTCTGTAGAGAGCAGAAGGGCCTTCAGTGGTCACCAGGCTGCGCAAGATGTTGAAAGCCGAGCCAGAGCTTGAGCTCTGTTGCCGGATACGCAGTGTGTCAAGTGGGTAACCGGAGACTATTCCGGCCATGCCACCAAAACCTCCAGCCACAAACTCTCTACCCCAACTGCTTGCAAGAAATTCTGGCCAGAAATCCATAATTCTCTCACTCTCATCCCCCAAAAGAAATAACCAAATTTGGAACTTTTTTTGATGTATTGACTCGAGTCTAATCTTATCACTCCTCCTTGTATATGCATACAAAAACCAAAAAATAAAAAAAAGCAAAAAACAGAAACAAGTTTGAAAATTGTAGACTCTGTTGCTTACACGGAATGAAGACTTAATATATGGAAACAGAGCAAATCAGTTTTAACCTTATTGTTTCCTCTGCTTACGTATATTAATATTCACACATTCACCATCTCTTACCAATCTTTCCATCTCATTTCTTGGTTACAATTGAAGAATACCAAACAAATCAAATTCTGAACACCCTTTTCGCTGAAGCGTTTCTCCCTTTCTGTTTCCACCTTTGCATTTCCGAGAAAGCAGAGAAAACAAAGAGAAGAAAAACAAAAGGACTAGAATTCTCTATATCTCTGTACTTGCAAAGAAGAGAAATACAAGACCGAAACAAAAGCCACCGGATGCTATTTTGTTTGGAGTTACGTGTGCGAGGAAGCGGCCAGCCACCCTTTTTAAAGAACCAATACGAGTTTGACACGTTGCAGCACCATAGTTCCTTGTGCTTTTAGCCTAGTGTTAACCACCTTTTTCGTTTGCCCAATTGGCATTGCAATCAGTGTGAGATGACACAGAGCACTAAGTTTGTGCAATTTTTGGAATTTTGCATGGGAAAGGGTCCCGCAAATGTCATTTATGTTGCATAGTGGGTTGGATTTGTTGCTGTTTTTTGCAGAATTTTTATGCAGAGTAACATAATTTGAGCTCAGCTCCATTGACAGAGGAGAGTAGTTAGTTGGGTGTGGACACCACCCACTGGGTGTGCCAGTTTTTGTGCCATTGGATTTGTGCCACGATGGATGAGTAGGGGGGAGAATCATGTGATCTTTTGTGTTGAAATGAAGTCAGGGGAGCTTGTTGATGGGAGAGAATATTGGACTGCATATTGATGATAAGCTGAACATGCTATCAGCCATTCCCCACCTCAAATGGACGGGGATGTGAACTCTACTCTTGAATCCAAATCAAGATACATAAAACAAAAACAAGATATAGTTAATATGTTTTAATAATGATAATATGTTAATATAATCTTGATATGAATCATCTAGCAGTATAGATTTCAATTTGAACTTTGCTTTGTTCGGTTGTTTGTTTTAATTATATTTTAATTGTGATTTGGGCTTTCATACCAGTCCATAGGCTTCACTCTGAGTCTGACTCGAATTATTGGGTTGATATGTAGGGGCCCATTAAGATCCCATGGAGTGACGGTAATTGAAGAACAGGTTTTGATTTGGGTCCTAACTCCTACAGAATATTCCCAATAATGAACCCACAATAGAGTCAAATCTTCTCATACTGAACCCAGAATAAAGCATTTGATTCTCAAATGTACCGTACTCTCAAACCCAGAAATACATGGAATAATGAGTGCAACTTCGGCTTGCATTATGGTGATATGGGCTTTTCTCCAAATAGTTATTTCTGGTTTATACATCTAGACCCCCGCATCATACCAGAAACTTCATTCCAAAATGGTGAGATAAGCGAGAATATAGTTCGGTAGCCAGATTTCCCAGTCTATGAACGTGGTTAAACCACATCTCAATCATCTTAGCCAAATACATGGAGTTAATTCTGAAACGAATATCAACTCCATATGTATAGACAAATCTTGAAATCAATCCAATTAGCAGTGAGACTGGGATCAAATACATGTTTCAAACCAAAGGCAAGCAAATAATTTGGGTGCACAGGAAATCATAGACGTGCAACTCAAATTTATTGAGGTTGACGATAGCATGAAAGTAGATTATTACAATTCTTAGACAATCACAATGTGTCAGTGCAATAAAATTCTTAATCCGAGCCCATCAAATCATATTTTATATTCTGATATGGGTTTGAAAACCCTCATTTCTTCCCGCTCTTCTTGAGCCCAGAACCTCCAAATGACCCCTTCTGCTGTGCCTTGGCTCTAAGCTCCTTTAGGGCCTGAGCGTCGTAAGAAACAAACAAGTTAATCTTTTGTTGCAGCTCATTGGGAGAAAAAAAATTGAGGAGTCATAAAAACCAATGTCTTACCTTTTCCTCTTCTTTCTTTTTCTGAATGTTTGCAATATCATGCAGCAGAAGGCAGTGCAGAATTCACATCATTAGAAACATCAATTAAGCAAAGTCAAACAATAACAAATCGAAACACCCCTTGAACAACAGCAGAGGCCCCATTCTACAGAACAACGCTCGAACCAATCGAACAAAGCAACTCAATACAGAAAGGGTTTTGCTGCTTATCAACTGCATGACAATGACCTGGTCATCACCATCTTTATAGGCTACAAAAGAATTCATACATGCTCTTTCTTACTAGATGCTTGAAACTAACCATCCAAGATCCTGCATATGGGCAGCATCCAAGACAACAAAACCCAATTTTTGCCCAAGCCATGCACTAACGCTAGAGCCTAAGATTACGGGTACAAAAGCAACCTAGTCCAACAAGCACAAACGAAGCAAATATATAACAGAACAAAATGTGAATACTTCAGACATATATTATTGTTGCTCTTGGATTTTGGATTCTCAGATGGCTAAATTTTTTGATCTTTATTATTATTGTACTAAGTAATAATTGGATAGTTAAAAAAATTTACTATTATTGATTTTGAATTTTGCATACCCAAACCTGTCATGAATTTATTGTTATTAAATTTTATAATTTAAATCGTACTTATTAAATTAAAATAATTCAAATTATATAAATTATAATATAAAATAATTCACTAACAACATTTACTTTTATTTATTTGGGGGAAAAATTTATACCTTACTGTCAGTTTGCATAAGTAATTCCAAACTTTTATCTCTGATGATACTAAAATTTTATTGCAGTGACAGCCAGTTTAAACACCTAAAACATCAATAGAAATAGAAGACAAGTAGAGTCTGTGTGTAATTGATATGAAACTTCTGATGATGACGACCAAGAATTGAAAATTCAAAATTCCTGGAATACGTAAACAATTTGTTTACGGTGGGATGTCAAAATCATTGAATATTAGGTTGGAGATTTAGTGTTACATTCTTGTGCTCTTGCATCAATTTCCTGCATTATGGTGACAACAGAAATATCTTGAGAGCATGTGGGTCATATCACATCTATGGAGAGAATATAATCAACGTAGACTTCCACTGTAATTCATATGAAACTTCTTCTGATGACCAAGTCCCGAAACGTGTAAACAATATGGATAAGTTGAGATGTCAATGCCCCGATGCATACATATTTTAGTTAGAGAGAGCTCAAAACACAATTAGAAATTGATCCAAAATGGCTGATATCATATTACTCAAGCGTGCTCCCGAATTTTTCCAGCTTGGAAGTCGGAAGGTTTTGAGTTTCATCGTATGATCTTCCATCAATCCCCTCATTTTGGCAACAACAGAAAGTAACTTGAGCCTCAATCAATCCAAATCATAGGCATTCTTGCCATAGTAATTTGATGATTAACAGAACGACCGATTCTCATAATTGAATGCAAAGTCTTCTTGTAAACAGTTTCTTTTATGTCTTCATGTCAAATTTCGAAGACAGATAATAGAGTAATGTAGAAGGCCAATAGAAAATCAAGCTTTTGTATCCGTTTCGTCAATGGTCCAACACGTTTTCATCAAGGTGGTTATTAAATTCTTATTCGATTTAATTAATTAATCATCTGATGCTTCTTTGAAAAGTAGTAAGCAGACTTAAATAAATTTTCTGAAGTCAACAGTCAATGACCTCGGCTGACTTGGTGACTTCTATCACCTACGTTTCTCTGGTACTAAGCCAACTTACCAGCGCTCACAGCCCAGTGATTAATTTTCTGCAACTTCACAGTTGAATCGATGGCTACCACAGGAAGTAATCATATCCTTTTGAGCTTTTCATTCTTCTTACTCGTGACAGGGCTTTCATATTCCCAGACAGACAAATTACTACAAGGCCAAGTACTCAAAGATGGGGAGAAGCTGGTTTCAGCTTTTGGGAACTTCAGGTTGGGATTTTTTAGCCCTCGGGGTACATCACATCGATACTTAGGAATATGGTACAGGAGGCCCATAGATAGAACAAGCTGGTTCAGAAGCGATAAGCCAGTGTGGGTTGCCAACCGTAACTCCCCGATCTCAGGTAACGAATCGGCAAGTCTTACAATAGATAGTACAGATGGCAATTTGAAAATTTTACGCAATGGGGGAAATCCTGTTGCTATAACTTCAGTTCCAAGAGCGGATAATACAAGTGCTACTCTGCTGAAAAATGGCAATTTTGTGCTATATGAGATGAATTCAAATGGATCTATAAGGAGAGAGCTGTGGCAAAGCTTTGACTATCCGACTGATACGCTTCTTCCAGGGATGAAATTGGGAATTAACATGCAAACTGGGCGGCAATGGTTTCTCCGATCATGGAGTGACTATTCTCCTGGCAATGGATCGTATGTTCTGGGCATGGACCTCAATATCACAAACAAACTGATCGTCTGGAAGGATGGAGAAGTCTACAGGATAAGCGGGCTTTTGCAGAACATATCCTTCAGCTCCTCTGTTCTGCGGCTTTCTCTATACAACTTTAGCTACACTGTAAATGAACAAGGAAGAAACTTAAGCTATTCTGTAAATGAAGATGTTACGTCATTTCCTCTATTAAGAATTAGTGCGGGCGGCGAACTCGTAGATGACATAAAAAGGGATATTTTATGCAGGAGCTTTGGAGAATGCGAGGTCGACAGGAGTTACCCAGATTATAATTCTCCCCCAATATACAGAGGTAAACCTGCTTCCACTCTGAAGTTTAATTTTTATCAAAGGGAACATCTTATGTTTCTTCATATCTAGTTCTGTTTTATGTACCTTGTCCCCTTTGTTCTTTAAAGCAAACACTAATATATGGTTTTAAGGTGATATATATTAACAATAAAAAAAGCAAAGGGAGTAAAAGATAATAGCTTGAAGGCCAAGAATAAAGAGGTTGGATTCCAACATGTTAAATTCAGATGACAATACATTTTTTCTCTATCGTTTGCAGAGAAGAAGAAGAAAAAAAAGTGGTGGCTCCCGTTAGTCATTGCAGTAGCTGTATCTCTCGTGGTATTCCTGTTGCTTTATATAGGCTATCATATTCGGAGAAAATATTACAAGGCTAAAGGTATGCAATCTCTCAAGATATATATAAGTTTTCATAAATAATTTTACAGTAATTAAAGAAATTTAAATGCTGACGTGCATGCTTAATTATTGTGGTTTATCTCAGAAGAGAAACGGTGGATGTCTTTGATCATAGTGCTAGGGATTGCTTCAGTAGCACCTCTATTGTGCTACGTAAGCTTTTTGCTATTGAGGAAACTCAAGGCTAAAGGTAATCAATTTGAACAAACATTATTGTATTACTGTTCGATTAATTCGATAACAAGTTTCAGAAGTAGTAATTATGTTTTCCAAATCTTAATTCTTAGTGGAAAGCATAATGAATCGGCAAAAGCTACTACGTGAACTTGGGGATAATAATCTGTCACTTAGAACCATATTTTGGAAAGGGAAACCACAAGCTAAAGATCAGACCATGAAGCGTGACTTGAAGATATTTGATTTTCAAACCATCGCTGTTGCTACCGACAATTTCTCAGCTGAAAAAAGACTCGGACAGGGTGGTTTTGGTCCAGTTTATAAGGTAATGTAAATGTTGTTGAGTCTTGTGTTTTCGTTAGATATTTAATGTACATTAGTAGTATCATTGGTAATTTGTGAGAGAGAACCATGATTTCAGGGGAAATTATTGGATGGGCAAGAAATAGCAATAAAGAGACTCTCAAAAAGTTCAGGACAAGGAATAGTGGAGTTCAAGAATGAAGCTAAACTCATTGCAAAACTCCAGCACACAAATCTGGTGAGGCTTTTAGGATGTTCTCTCCAGGGAGGTGAAAGGCTTCTAGTTTATGAGTACTTGCCTAACAAAAGTTTGGATTTCTTCATCTTTGGTAGGTCTCTCTTCAAATGCAGCAACATTTATATCCCTAATTTATCAGCCACTGATTACTCTTTTTCTCTGTACAATGATACAGATCCTAGTAGAAAGAGCATATTGGATTGGAAGAAACGTTTCAACATAATAGAAGGGATTGCTCAAGGACTTCTTTATCTTCATAAATACTCAAGATTAAGAGTGATTCACAGAGACTTGAAAGTTAGCAACATCTTACTCGATGAACAAATGAATCCAAAAATATCTGATTTCGGAATGGCTAAAACTTTCGCCATGAATGAATTAGAAGCCAACACAAATAGAATTGTCGGAACTCAGTATGTATATTTTATATGCTACTTTTACAACCAAACACATATAGCATGACTTTGTCTTTTACTTGCATCATATTCTATTTCCTTCCAAATGTTATTGATGATTGTTTGCTATTTTTCAGTGGCTATATGTCACCGGAGTACGTCATGAATGGCATTGTCTCAATGAAATCCGATGTATATAGCTTCGGAGTCTTGGTACTAGAAATTGTAACCAGCAAGAAGAACAATAGTAGCTACGATACAGAGCGCCCACTCAACCTTGTAGGATATGTAAGTATTCAATCTTCCCGTATCGCCAAACTTCATAATTGAACGATCAAAATATATTCAATCATTCAATATGTTCTTTAGCCTTTGAAACTTTTGGATACAATCTAATTTCGACAATTTAATTGAATACCACTTTTCTGCTATATATTCCAGGCATGGAAGCTGTGGAATGAAGGTAGAGGTTTAGAGTTAATAGACACAACAAAGGATGAATCATGCTCTCCTGAACAAGTACTCAGATGCATTCATGTGGGTCTTTTGTGCGTACAAGATCGGGCAACGGATAGACCAACTATGTCAGATGTTGTTTCTATGCTTACTAACGATTCCATGGCACTACCTGCACCAAAGCAACCAGCGTTTTTCATTAGCATTGCTTCTGATCAAGAACCAGAAGTTACCGAAGTCAAGTTACAAGTTTATTCTGGAAACGATGTGACAATTTCGGAGATGGAGGGTAGATAATTTTATTGATTATTAGAAAAGGTTTTGAATAAAACTTTCCCAACACAACACTTCAATAAAAGTATGACATACATTTTAATTATTTTTGCTTGTTATTGATGTAATCAATCAATTTCAAAGTGAATCTATATGTCATAGAATTTGTTAGGTTTGGCTAGGATGCATTGATACATTGAATTTGTGGTGCATTAGAAACTTTTTAAAACTCAATGTTTCACATTTTACGTGTTTCAAATTTTTTTAATGTTTTGAATTTTAAGGATTTTATGTTATTTGTTTTAATTTTGATATTACGGATTTTAATTTTTTTATATTTTAAATTTCATATTAAAATTTAAATTTTATATTATAATTAACGGGACAGTCAAACTAGCCTGCCAAAAACAATTAGAACAAAGTTGAAATTAACATCGTTCTCGTCATTAATATAAGATTTTGTTTAATTAATTATTTTAAATATTAAATTCCATTAAATAAAAGGATAGACAAGTCTTTGATCAGATAGAATATCTACAGCCTTATTGGAAGCCACTTGATATTTCCTCAACAGTCTTGACATCTGGATTGCATTTTGACTCAGTTTGTTCTGAAACTGCTTGCACACTTCAATCATCAGCGGCTATCAGAGGAAGAAATCAAACCTTTTTCAGCTTTTCATTCGTCTTAATCTTGACAGATCTTTCCCGTTCCCAGACAGACAGATTACTACCAGGCCAAGCTCTCAGAGATGGAGATGAGCTGGTTTCAGCTCATGGCAATGTCATTTAGTCCTGATGGCCCAACAAATCGATACTTAGGAATATGTTACCTTATTCCTGCAGATAGAATGGGAAGCGATTAATTGAAGATTTTAATGATATAGCAGATTGTCCAAATTCACTCGCTAATGACTTAGAATGTTATTTTCTCCCTTCTTTGGATCTTGTAGAGATTTCTGGGAACTCAACCTACGAAAATCATTTTACAAGCACCTGGTGTGCATGAACAAATCCTGAACTAAACAACATTCAATCTGGAAATTGGCTAATCCGAATTTACAAGCATATCAAAACAAGTTCTTCACAAGAATTATAACAGAAGCAAAAAGAAAAATACAAGAAACAAAGGCTGATCAACTTCATTGAAATCACAAGAACCTGGAACTTGATACAGAGAACATTCTTGTTCTTCATTTTCTTCTCAAATCCCAGAACCCAGAAAACCCAGAACTACAGCTCTCTCATTTTCCTCTGTTCTTTCTTACTTTTAAGTTAAATTAAACACCGAAATTAACTAACTGAAACAGAAACATCTAATCTAGGTCAGCAACTAACTTGCCATGTTAGCTTCAACGAAGCCAGCTGGACCAATGACAAACAATACAGAATTTTGAATCACAACTTTAACAGATATGGTATTTCAGGTCCAACAATCAAGTAGTTACGAATTTGCTTACGGATTTGCTCTTGGATTTTGAAATACAAAAAGCATCTATTTAATTAAGAGAATCCAAACTATATAATCCCATACTCACTCTTGAAGATTTTAGGCAACGTCAAAAACTTATTGAAATGAGTGCAGTTCGAAGTGCACGCAACTCAAGTACTGCTCTACTGAAAAATGGAAATTTCTTGCTGTGAGATGAATTCCGATGAATATACAAAAAGAGAGCTGTGGCAAAATTTTGAATGTCCGGCTGATACGCTTCTGCCAAGGATGAAGCTGGGGATTAACTTGAAAACAGGGAAGCAATGGTTTCTTCTATCATAGAGTGTTGAATCTAAATCTCCTGCAGAAGGATCGAACGTTCTTGGCATGGGGTCAGAATATCACGAGCAAGTTGATCATTTGGAAGGGAGGAGAATTGAGCTGGCCGAGTAAGGATCTGGGAAACGAGTCCTATGCAATTTCTGCTGGAAGGGCTTCTCTGTACAACTTCAGCTACACTTCAAATGAAGAAGCAAGATACTTAAGTCATTCTGTAAACAAAGATGTTACATCCTTTCCGGCGTTAACAATTGGAGCTGCCGGCGGACTGACAAACGACACGGGAAGAAAGATTTTATGCACTTGTTTTGGAGGGTGCCAGGATGATAAGATTTATCGATACTATGGCAAAAGCTCAGGTAAATCAGCTAGTTTTGCACGCATAATATTTGTAGGGATTATATTTTTTGCTCCTGGTGTTGTATACGTATCTGTTTATTTATTTGATCTTAAGCTACTCAAAATTAATGGTGCTTAGTGATCCGTACTACAAATGGGAAATTGTAAATGTTTTATGAACACGAGGATCTGAGAGTGCCTTATTGGCAGAACTGGCTTCTGCTTTTCAATAATGTATACAATAATGTATAGGATTATTTAGAGTAACGTGTGAGACCTCTCTGTAATACAAATTACAGTCTGTCATCGTTTTGCGGGACAAGAATGATAATCTATTCAAAAAGTCTTCCTGTTAAGAGTTTCTTTTATGTTTTCATGTCGAATTTTGAAGGCAGATAATAGAATAACATCGAAGACCAGCTGAGAATTTTGATTTAATCTTCGAGAAAATCAAGTTTTTGTATCCGTTCGTCAAAGGTCGAACACGTTTTGATCAGAAGAATATTTCAATAAGTGGTTGTTAAAAATAAAGTATTCTTCTATTTAATTAATTAATCAACTGAAGCTTCGCTGAAAAGTAGTAAGCAGATTTAAATAATTTTCTTAAGTCAGCATTCAATGCCGTCGGCTGACAAGGTTAACTTCTATCACCTACGTTTTTGTGGTACTAAGCCAACTTACCAGCGCTCACAGCCCAATGATTAATTTTCTGCAACCTCACAGTTGAATCGATGGCTATCACAGGAAGTAATCAAATCCTTTTGAGCTTTTCGTTCTTCTTACTCTTGATAGGGCTTTCATATCCACAGACAGACAAATTACTACAAGGCCAACTACTCAAAGATGGGGATGAGCTGGTTTCAGCATTTGGGAACTTCAGGTTGGGATTTTTTAGCCCTCAGGGCACATCAGATCGATACTTAGGAATATGGTACAAGAAGCTTGCAGATAGAACAGCCTGTTTCAGAAGCGCCCAAGGATATCTAAATGGCTACGGCTCTATCAACGGCTATCAGCCTTGGTGCGACGGAAATCAGTACAATTTTGGAACGTTACAAGACTGCCAAAAGACAAACTCTAAGCCAGTGTGGGTTGCCAACCGCAACTTCTCGATCTCAGGTAACGAATCGGCAAGTCTTACAATAGATAGCACAGATGGCAATTTGAAAATTTTACGCAATGGGGGAAATCCTATTGCTATAAGTTCAGTTCCAAAAGCGGGTAATACAAGTGCTACTCTACTGAAAAATGGCAATTTTGTACTGTATGAGATGAATTCAAATGGATCTGTAAGGAGACAGCTGTGGCAAAGCTTCGACCATCCGACTGATACGCTTCTTCCAGGGATGAAATTGGGAATTAACATGCAAACTGGGCGGCAATGGTTTCTCCAATCATGGAGTAACTATAATTCTTCATGGACTAACTATATTTCTCCTCGCAGTGGATCGTATGTTCTAGGCATGGACCTCAATAACACAAACAAACTGATCGTCTGGAAGGACGGAGAAGTCTACAGGATCAGCGGCCTTCTGCAGAACAGGTCCTCCAGCTCCAATATTCAAGAGCCTTCTCTGTACAACTTTAGCTACACTTTCGATGAACAAGGACGATACTTCAGCTATTCAGTAAATGAAGACGTTACATCATTTCCGCTATTATCAATTAATGCGGCCGGGGAACTCGTAGATGACACTGCAAGGGATATTTTATGCACGGCCTTTGGAGAATGCGAGGTTGACAGGAGTAACGCAAATTTCAATTATCCCCAACATACAGAGGTAAACCTGCTTCCATTCCGAAGTTTAATTTTCATCAAACAAACAAAACATCTTCTGCTTCTCCATATCTAATTCTGTTTTATGTACCTTGTCCCCTTTCTTCTTTAAAGCAAATTCAAGTTTTTAAGATGATGTATTAATAACACAAAAAAAGAAGTCCAAGAGAATAGCTTGAAGGCCAAGAATAAAGAGGCACGATTCGAATATGTTAATTTGAAATAACAATGCAATTTTTTACTATCCTTTGCAGAAAAAAAAAAGGTGGTGGCTCCCCTTAGTCATTGCAGCAGTATCTCTAGTGGTATGCCTGTTGCTTTACATAGGCTATCAGATACGGAGAAAACATTACAAGACTAAAGGTATGCAGCATCTCAAGATGTAATAGTTTTCATAAAAATCTCTCAAGGTATCAATTTACATACTGACATGCATGCTTAATCATTGTGGTTTATCGCCAAAGAGAAACGGTGGATGTCTTTAATCATTGTGTTGGGGATAGCTTCAGTAGCACTTCCGTTGTGCTATGTAAGCTTTTTGCTGTTGAAGAAACTCAAGGCTAAAGGTAATCACTTTGAAAAACATTTAATGTTTTACTGATCGATTAATTCGATAACAAGTTTCAGAAGTTGTAATTATGTTTTCCAAATCTTAATTCTTAGTGGAAAGCATAATGAATCGGCAAAAGCTACTACGTGAACTTGGGGATAATAATCTGTCACTTAGAACCATATTTCGGAAAGGGAAACCACAAGCTAAAGATCAGACCGTGAAGCGTGACTTGAAGATATTTGATTTTCAATCCATCGCTGTTGCTACCGACAATTTCTCAGCTGAAAATAGACTCGGACAGGGTGGTTTTGGTCCAGTTTATAAGGTAATGTAAATGTTGTTGAGTCTCGTGTTTTCGGTAGATATTTACTGTACATTAATAGTATCATTAGTAATTTGTGAGAGAGAGCCATGATTTCAGGGGAAATTATTAGATGGGCAAGAAATAGCAATAAAGAGACTCTCAAAAAGTTCAGGACAAGGAATAGTTGAGTTCAAGAATGAAGCTAAACTCATTGCAAAACTCCAGCACACAAATCTGGTGAGGCTTTTAGGATGTTCTCTCCAGCGAGGTGAAAGGCTTCTAGTTTATGAGTACTTGCCTAACAAAAGTTTGGATTTCTTCATCTTTGGTATGTCTCTCTTCAAATGCAGCAACATTTATACTCCTAATTTATCAGCCACTGATTACTCCCTTTTTCTCTGTATAATAAGACAGATCCTAGTAGAAAGA
This sequence comes from Swietenia macrophylla, assembly GCA_032401905.1. Taxonomy (NCBI): domain Eukaryota; kingdom Viridiplantae; phylum Streptophyta; class Magnoliopsida; order Sapindales; family Meliaceae; genus Swietenia; species Swietenia macrophylla. The sequence goes on along the minus strand of CP135574.1, from coordinate 4,860,793 downwards.
GCATATTAGATTGGAAGAAACGTTTCAACATAATAGAAGGGATTGCTCAAGGACTTCTTTATCTTCATAAATATTCAAGATTAAGAGTGATCCACAGAGACTTGAAAGTTAGCAACATCTTACTCGATGAACAAATGAATCCAAAAATATCTGATTTCGGAATGGCTAAAACTTTCGCCACGAATGAATTAGAAGCAAACACAAATAGAATTGTCGGAACACAGTACGTATATTTTATATACTACTTTTACAACCAAACATTTATAGCGTGACTTTGTCTTTTACTTGCATCATATTCTATTTCCTTTCAAATGTTATTGATGATTGTTTACTATTTTCAGTGGCTATATGTCACCGGAGTACGTCATGAATGGCATTGTCTCAATGAAATCCGATGTATATAGCTTCGGAGTCTTGGTACTAGAAATTGTAACCAGCAAGAAGAACAATAGTAGCTACGATACAGAGCGCCCACTCAACCTTGTAGGATATGTAAGTATTCAATCTTCCCGTATTGCCAAACTTCATAATTGAACGATCAAAATATATTCGATCATTCAATATGTTCATCAGCCTTTGAAACTTTTGGATACAATCCAATTTTCGACAATTTAATTGAATGCCACTTTTCTGCTATATATTCCAGGCATGGAAGCTGTGGAATGAAGGTAGAGGTTTAGAGTTAATAGACACAACAAAGGATGAATCATGCTCTCCTGAACAAGTACTCAGATGCATTCATGTGGGTCTTTTGTGCGTACAAGATCGGGCAACGGATAGACCAACTATGTCAGATGTTGTTTCTATGCTTACTAACGATTCCATGGCACTACCTGCTCCAAAGCAACCAGCGTTTTTCATTAGTATTGCTTCTGATCAAGAACCAGAAGTTACCGAAGTCAAGTTACAAGTTTATTCTGGAAACGATGTGACAATTTCGGAGATGGGGGGTAGATAATTTTATTGATTATTAGAAAAGGTTTTGAATAAAACTTTCCCAACACAACACTTCAATAAAAGTAGACATATATTTTAATTATTTTTGCTTGTTATTGATATAATCAATCTATTTCAAAGTGAATACACGTCATAGAAATTTGTTAGGTTTGGTTACAATACATTGTATTTACGATGCATTAAAAAGATTTTTGAATTTATAATATTTCAAATTTTACGTGTTTTAAATTTTTTTAATATTTTATATTTTAAAATTTTGTTTATGTATATTTTAAGTTTATATTGGTAGTTTCGATTTTTTTTAATATTTTAAATTTTATGTTGAAGTAAAAGTGTTATATTATATTCAATGAGTGTGCAAAAAGAGGAACAGTCAACTAGCCTGCCAAAAAAAAAATAGAAAAAAGTTGAAATTAAAAACTTTCCAACTAAGTATAAGATTTTGTTTAATTAGTTATTTTAAATATTAAATTCCACTAAATAAAAGGATAGACAAATCTTCGATCAGCTAGAATATCTACGGCCTTATTTGAAGCAGTAAGCGCCTGATATTTCCTCAACAGTCTTGAGATCTCCATTGTATTTTGATTCAGTTTGTTCTGAAACTGCTTGCATACTTCAATCATCAGTGGCTATCAGAGGAAGAAATCAAATAATTAACTTAAAAGCACATAATATAAAAAAAATTTAAAATATGAATGTAAAACTTGAAACCTATGATACAAGAGTTTATTTATTTTTTAAGGTATCTTACATCCACTATATTGTAGCTAAACCCAACAAATTTTTATTGCATATGTTTATACATGTTCTTTTATTGAAGTGTTCTATAGGGGCAGTTTTATCTAAAACTTTCTCTATTATCAATACAATTATCTTGCTTCGATCTCTGAAATTGTTACATTATTTACAGAACAAACTTCTAACTTGATTTCGGTAACTTCTGGCACTTGATCCGATGCAATATTAATGAAAAACGCTGGTTGCTTTGGTGCAGGTGGAGTCATGGAATCGTTAGTAAGCATGGGAATAACATCAGACATTGTTGGTCTATCTGTTGCCCGATCTTGTACGCACAAAAGACCCACATGAATACACCTGAGAACTTGTTCAGGAGAGCTTGATTCATCATCTATTGTGTCTGTTAACTCTAAACCTTTACCTTCATTCCACAGCTTCCATGCCTGAAATATATAAGAGAAAATTGGTATTCAGTTAAATTGTTGAATTTAGATTGTGTCCAAAAGTTTTGCTCCTTTCTAGCAAGGTTCGGAATAAGATTGAATGCTTACATATCCAACGAGGTTGAGAGGGCGCTCGGCATCGTAGCAACTATTGTTCTTCTTGCTGGTCACAATTTCTAGTACCAAGACTCCGAAGCTATAGACATCAGATTTCATTGAGACCATTCCATTCATGATATACTCCGGGGACATATAGCCACTGAAAAATAATGAAACATAAATATTTGCATCTGATTGGAAAACGTTTTTGTGTGAACAAGAGCAAAGCCATGCTATGTGTTTGGTTGTAGAAGTAGCATATACGTACTGTGTTCCGACAATTCTATTTGTGTTTGCTTCTAGTTCATTCATAGCGAAAGTTCTAGCCATGCCAAAATCAGATATTTTTGGATTCATTTGGTCATCAAGTAAGATGTTGCTGACTTTTAAGTCCCTATGAATCACTCTTAATCTTGAATATTTGTGGAGATAAAGAAGTCCTTGAGCAATTCCTTCAATTATGTTGAAACGTTTCTTCCAATCTAATAGGCTTTTTCTCCTAGAATCTGTCTCATCATGCATTTAAAAAGAAGAAGAAGTAAGGGGACAAATTAGTAGCTGATTTTGGAATAGAAATGTAGTTGCAAAATCCTCGCATGTTTGACGAAATACATACCAAAAATGAAGAAATCCAAACTTTTGTTAGGCATGTACTCATAAACTAGAAGCCTTTCACCTCCCTGGAGGGAACATCCTAAAAGCCTCACCAGATTTGTGTGCTGGAGTTTTGCAATAAGCGTAGCTTCGTTCTTGAACTCACCTACTCCTTGTCCAGAATTTTTTGAGAGTCTCTTTATAGCTATTTCTTGCCCATCTAGTAATTTGCCCTGAAAGCATGGCACATTTACTAATGATACAATTAATATACAACAAATATCTATCAAAAACACAAAGAGTCATCGACATTTTAAATTACCTTATAAACTGGACCAAAACCACCCTGTCCGAGCCTATTTGCGGCTGAGAAATTGTCGGTAGCCGCAGCAATGGTTTGAAAATCAAATATCTTCAGGTCACGCTTCATGGTATGATCCTTAGCTCGTAGTGACAAATTATTATCTCCAAGTTCTTGTAATAGCTTTCGTCGATTCATTATGCTTTCCACTGGTTATGATTTGTAGAAAGACATTAATTCAGATAATTGTTAATAGATCAGTGATAGCAATATAGTTTGTTCAAACTGATCATTACCTTTTGCCCTCAATTTTTTCAGTACCAAACAGGCCACATAGCACAGCAGAGGTGCCACTGAAGCTACTCCTACCACAAAGATTAAAGACATCCACCATTTCTCTTCTGCAATAAATTCAGAGGAAAAAAAAGAAAAACACGCCCGCATAAACAAAATTTATTAACTATAAATAATCAATCATAATCATAAATTTATTTAGGTAAAATTTTAAATAGGAGAGAATCTTGGTTTCATTTTCTTATACCTCCTGCCTTGCATTTTCTGCGTTTAAGATAGCCAAAGGAAAGCAACAGGCACACTATTAGAGCTATGGCTACTGCAATGATAAGCCACTGCCACCATTTCATTTCTGCACCAGCAAGGACAAAAATCATGATAATTTGTAACCAACATTGCTTTAAAATTTGTGATACATTAGTATGCATGCCAAGGTTTGCTACTATATTAAGAGATTTCTTTAATTTCCAAAATTCTGATAAAGTAGATGAAATTAAAATTTCAGAATAATATTTGATGAAAACTTGGTTAAACATGTGTGTACTTGATACAAATTTAAATTCAATATGTTGAAGCAGATTTACCTTTGGGTCGAACATAAAAATGTATGGTCGTAGCTGATTCGTGTCTGCCCGATTCTATAAACGTTCCACTGCTCCAAATTTGGCAACCGGTGCCGTTGTAAAGCTCTATTGTGGCGTAGGCAAAACAAGAACAATTACTCAAGCATTTTTCTGCACAACTCAAGGGGTTGTCGTAACTTTCATTTAACTTGAATCCAACTTCTGACATGAAACCATGCATGACTTGGAAATGATCGTAGGATCTCCCACAGTCAGGGAAGTTCTTACCAAACAGATAATCACACTTTCCAAAACCAGAGCAGAAAAAATAAAATAGACTGTCATCACCGAGTACCCCGTACGATGCAAGTGTTAGCTTTGGAAATGATGTAACATCATTATTTACAGAATAGTTTAAGTATCTCTCTTGTTCATTTGAAATGTAGCTAAAGTTGTAGTCGAATCCCCATGGAAAATTGAAGTTCAAGGATTCATTCAGCAAAATCCCACTCGTCCAGTAGACTTGATTGTTCTTCCAGATAATCAACTTGTTCGTGATATTGGGTTGCATGCCAAGTGTGTATGGCCCTTCGGCAGGGCTTCCATAATCACTCGATGATTGGAGAAACCATTTTTTCCCAGTTTGCAAGTTAATTCCTAGTTTCATTCCCGGTAGAAGTGTATCAGTCGGATAGTCAAAACTTTGCCACAGCTCACGCCTGGTAGATCCATCTGAATTTATCTCATACAGCACGAAATTGCCACTTTTCAGTAGAATAGCACTTGTATTACCCGCTACTCGAACCGCAGTAATTAATTCAGTTGGATCTCCGTTGTTGTGAAAGATTTTCAAATTGCCGTCGGACCCGTCCACCGCAAGCCTTCCGGATCTATCAGAGATTGGAGTGTTTCTGTTGGCAACCCATACCGGCGGCTCAAACCTTTCCTGGAAACCGTAGGTACTTCTATCCGTAGGCTTATTATACCATATTCCTAAGTATCGATCTGCCCTGTACTGGGGGCTAAAGAATCCCAACCTGAAGTACCCAAAAGCTGAAACCAGCTCCTCCCCATCTTTGAGTACTTGGCCTCGAAGTAATCTGTCTGTCTGGGAATATGAAAGCCTTGTCAAGATTAAGAGGAATGAAATGCCAAAGAGGATGTGATTACTTCCTTTGATAGCCAAAGCCATGAGAAAACTGTGTACTCGCGGAAATTAAAGAATCACTTTGTAAGCTCTCGTAGAAATATGGATGCATGATATTGGAATTGTCTATCGAAATTTATGCAGTCAGCTGGTTGCGTTTACTTTTAACTTCAGGAAGGCCAGTTCTTTTTCAACTTACTGCATTTCATGTAAGCTTCAAATGATAAAAATCCAATTAACACTTTTATCACTCTTGAATGTTCTTACAAAACGTGTTTGCAACGAAGCAAATATAACAACTTGTTATAATTTTTTATTTTATCTTTTAAATTTTTCGTTAAAAAATTGTGAGACACACGAGATGTTAACAAAGTCCGACTACGATCTATTCTCATTTGAAATGTCAACAAAATTACAATAACGTTCAGTCTTTCTGGGAGATAAATGACCAATACTATTTAGCCGGCAGATGACTACCTGGAATCGATTACATATTTTCCAGCAATACAACAAAATTGAAGCAAGCATTCAATCGTTTCCTTATGGTGGGCCAGTTAATAGAGCTTATTTTGTATGTTCATGGAAATTTCGGACTGTCTAATCTCGTTCCAGTCAGTGACGTTATGTGTATTCAGACATTCTAATGCAAAGCGGTCCAAGTACTTAATAATTGACAACCTTATCCTATCCTTCGACTTTAGATTTACACCTTTCATTTTATACCAATTTCTGCCCCATACATTAATATATGTTTCCATGTATGAAATTTCAATATTATGCCTTTGAAAAATTCATACCAATTAATCAATTAAGTCAGTAATAATATTAATAACAGAATAGAAAATTAAAATATATATATTATATTTGTCTTATTAGAACAGTCCTATGTAGAATTTTGTTTAATATCAATACAATTATCTTGCTTCCATCTCGGAGATTACTACATCACTTACAGAATAAACTTCTAACTTGATTTTGGTAACTTCTGGCACTTGATCAGATGCGATACTAATGAAAAACGCTGGTTGCCTTGGTGCAGGCAGTGCCATAGATAGAATCGTCAGTAAGCATCGAAACAGCATCATATCCATTGCCCGATATTGTACCCAGAAAAGACCCACATGAATACAACTGAGTACTTGTTCAGGAAAGCATGATGTATCCTTTATTGTGTCTGTTAACTCTAAAACTTTACCTTCATTCCACAGCTTCCATGCCTGAAATATATAGGACAAAATTGGTATCAATATTTGCCGAGATTAGAATTTATCCAAAAGTTTCAAGGACAAGTGAACATGTAGAACGATTTAATAAATCTTGATCGATCTATTGAAGTTTGGAAGATAATATGTGCTGGATTTCATTGAAACAATGCCATTCATAAAGTACTCCGGTGATGATCAAGAGACACAAGTTCTGAAAATAAGATGGAAAAATATTCCAGAAACGATTTTACTATGACAACTATGGAAGCAAGATAAATGTAATAGTAATATGATTATGTATCAGTTGTATTGTACAAGTTTCTAAATTATTCTTACAATTTTGAAGAATGACGCATTATTTGGGAGGAGAAAATTTGGGTTAATGCTTGAAAAGTTTTGCATTCCTCTTTGAAAACGCGGACATAATTAATGGCCTGTCCATTACCTTCTGGCATAAGCAAGAAGACTTTGTTTACATAACGCAGTTAGGATCATGTCATTTTCTGTTTGTATGTACCAAAATGTCAAAAGTCCTCTTCTTTCAATTAAGAAAATACGAAATTTCCATGAAAAGCAACCAAGAGGACCTAACCTAACACTGCTGAAGTCTGCAGTCAATGCATTTGGCAGACTACCGCTACATTTTTACCAGTTGATTGCATATCATTACTTCATCTACCTTACCCAAAGGCCCAGCAATGAATAGCAAATGAAGTAAACATTTTATATTTGCCATTTCATGGCTAATACTCTTGATAGCTTCTTCTGATTCCAGCCTGATTGACAAATTACTCTAAGGCAAAAGGTATTGTCGTGCTTGTGCTATTTGGTTTGGAGAAAACTTGTGGCAAAAGTTAACTAGTTATTAACATTCAATCAATATCAGCTATGTATAAGATTGAAGGGCAATAGATATTCACCAATATGTAGCTAAATTAGTGGAAAGCAAAATGAACCAAATGAAGCCATAGATACTCCATAAACTCTGCCCCTGTTTTCCAAGTCTCACAGCGGAATTTGTTATCTACATATGCGGTAGCAACAGCAGAGCAGGAACAATTATTCAAGCATTTGAACCGACAATCGATTTTGGTCATGTTATCACTTTCTTTGAACTTGAATTCATTTTCAGACATGAAACCGTATCTAGTCTCAAAATCAGTACGTCTTCATTTACAGAGCAACGATATATTTATTAGCATCACAACAGGGGTGATAATTTCGACAGTACCCTTCGTAAAGCTTGCTTTCTAGGCAATCCATGGAACTATTTAACCTACAAGTATTTAGAATTTAATAATACTAAAAAGTCTATACATTCTACCACATACTCTACAGCATTTTGTAAAAACAAAAATATATGCCCTTGAATCATCACAGACGGATCATATCAGGTATATTTATCTTGCTTCCATCCTCGAAATCGTTACATCATTCGCAGAACAAACTTCTAACTTGATTTGGGTAACTTCTGGCTCTTGATCAGATGCAATATTAATGAAAAATGCCGGTCGCTTTGGCGCAGGCAGAGCCATAGTTTCGTTCGTAAGCATGGAAGCAACGTCTGACATTGTTGGTCTATCTGTTGCCCCGTCTTGTGCACACAAGAGACCCACATGAATGCATCTCACAAATTCATCCGGAGAGAATGATTCATCCTCTAAATTTTGGTCTATTAGCTCTAAGACTTCGCCTTCATTCCACAATTGCCATGCCTGAAAGAGGTGATAGAAATTTCACATTCAATAAATCAAGAGTAGCCAAAGATGTATAGATAGATGGATACCGTCCAGAATGTTTTGAAGACCATTTGATTGAATACTTACATGTCCTGCAAGGTTGAGTAGACGATCTGTTTCATAGCAACTATTGTTCTTCTTGCCGGTTACAATTTCTAGCACCAAGACACCGAAGCTATATACATCAGATTTCAATGAGACGATGCCTTTCATTACATATTCGGGAGACATGTACCCGCTGAAAGAAAATCGAACAATATTACTGTTAGTATTAGAAAGGACACTGACATGCATAGGTAATGTCTTGATATGTATATGTTTGGCTGTAAATACATACTGTGTTCCGACAATTCTATTTGTGTTTGCTTCTGATTCATTCATCGCAAAAGTTCTAGCCATGCCGAAATCAGATATTTTTGGATTCATTTGGTCATCTAGTAAAATGTTGCTGGCTTTCAAATCTCTGTGAATCACTCTTAATCTCGAATATTTATGGAGATACAGAAGTCCTTGAGCAATCCCTTCAATTATATTGAAACGTTTCTTCCAATTTAATAGTTTCTTTCTACTCGAATCTGTCTCATCATATAACAGAAAACAAAAGGGACTAATTAGTAGCTGATAAAGGGACACAAATGTCAAGGCAAAATCCTCACATTTCTGAGACAGACATACCGAAAATGAAGAAATCCAAGCTTTTGTTAGGCAAATGCTCATAGACCAAAAGCCGTTCAACTCCCTGGAGAGAACATCCTAAAAGCCTCACCAGATTCGTGTGTTGGAGTTTGGCAGTGAGTTTAGCTTCATTCTTGAACTCAACTATTCCTTGTCCTGAACTTTTTGAGAGTCTCTTTATTGCTACTTTTTGCCCATTCAGCAATTTCCCCTGAAATCCCGCTCTCCCTCACAATCACTAATTATAAGCAAAATACCAACCAAAAAACCACAGCGTCAAAGAAGAAAATTACCTTATAAACAGGACCAAAGCCACCCTGTCCAAGCCTATTTGCAGTTGAAAAATTGCCGGTAGCAGCAGCAATTGTTTGAAAATCAAAAATCTTCAAATTACGCTTCATGATCTGATCTGTAAACACTGTTTTTCTCCTCCCATATACGGTGGGGAGTGACACATTATCTCCAAGTTCCCGTAATAGCTTTTGTCGATTCACTATGCTTTCCACTAATTAAGATACATATATAGATATGGATTGAAGGTGTAGTTAAGATAATTGTTTGTAATTTATAATCCATCATGAATAGTAATATTGGTTGTTCAAACTTCAAAGTGATGAATTTACCTTTAGCCTTTAATTTTTTCAATAGCGAAAAGCATAGGTAGCACACCAGAGGTGCCACTAAAGCTACCCCCAACACAGTCGTTAGAGTTATCCAAATTTTCTTCTCTGCACAACAAAAAAAAAAAAAACCACATTAATTGATCGTCTCATCCTACACCAATGACTGTTGTGCAATGAAATTGAAGGATGTAGTGATTGTCACCATTAAATCAAAGCAGAAATATTTTTGACAGTCGCATAGATACCTTCAGCGTCGTAGAATATTTTCCGTAGTTGATACCCTAAGCAAAGAAAGACGGATAACCCTATAACTACGCCTGATGCCGCAAGCCACAACAGTTTCGAACCTGTTGCAGATGAGAGAAAAAATGTAAGTGTTTTAATATATTATTAAACTCTAATCAAAGGTATTTTAACGTGAATGAATGTCAGGGGAACTAAAGTTCTTAATATTTGCAGATTTCTATGTGCATATTCATTTTAAGTTGTGTCCTTTGATTATAAGTTCAATTTGACCATCTAATCAAGATACATGGTTTGATTGTTTTAAGCTTTAAGATTTAGAATTGACCATTAATAACTCTATTGATCTAGAATTATGGGAGAGATACACAAATACTTAGCAATATTATGCGGGAAAAATCGACTGATTTACCTGATCTTTTGTCGTAGTGTGGTAAAATCTTATCATCCTCGCACCCTCCAAAGCAAAGCTTTCTTCCCGTGTCATCTATGAGTTCGCCGGCAGCCCCAATTTTTATCACTGGAAATGATATGACATCCTCGTTTACAGAATAACTTAAGTATCTTTCTTCTTCATTTGAAGTGTAGCTGAAATTGCACAGAGAAGCCCTTCCAGCAGAAATCCTGTAGGACTCGTTCCGCAAATCCTCAGTCGTCCAGTTCACTACTCCTCCCTTCCAAAGGATCAACTTGTTCGTGGTATTCTGATCCATGCCAAGAACGTACGACCCTTCTGCAGAAGATTTAGATTCAATACTCCATGATCGAAGAAACCATTGCTTACCAGTTTTCAAGTTAATCCCCACTTTCATTCCCGGCAGAAGCGTATCAGTCGGATTATCAAAACTTTGCCACAGCTCTCTTTTTATAGATCCGTCGGAATTCATCTCATACAGCACGAAATTTCCATTTTTCAGTAGAGCAGCACTTGTGTTACCTGCATTTCGAACTGCACTTATCTCAATAGGATTTCTGCCGTTCTGTTAAATCTTCAAATTGCCATCATTGCTATCAACTGTAAGCCTTGCTGCTGGTTCATTACCTAAGATGGGGGAGTTGCGGTTGGCAACCCACACTGGTCGGTTTACTGATGAGTACCCATTAAAATTTTCAATTAATCGCTTCCCATTACTGTAGTTATTTCTATAATCAATTATGAATTGATTATAATCTACCCAATTTCTTCGACTCGTAGTAGATTTGTAATAATTATATTCAAGGTAGAACAAGAGTCTTCTATCAGTAGGAATATGGTACCATATTCCTAAGTATCGGTTTGTTGTGCCATCAGGACTAAAGAATCCCAACCTGAAATTGCCATAAGCTGAAACCAGCTCATCTCCATCTCTGAGAAGTTGGCCTTGTAGTAATCTGTCAGTCTGGGAATATGAAAGCCCTGTCAAAAGTAAGATAAATGAAAAGCTAAAAAGGATGTGATTACTTCCTTTGATAGCCAAAGCCATGACAGAACTCTGTACTTGCCGAAATTAAAGAATCACAGTGCAAACACTCCTGGAAATATAGATGCATGATACAGGAATTTTTCTTTTGAAATCTATGAAATCAGCTGGTTGCGTCAGCTTTGAACTTCTGGAAAGCCAGGTCTTTTTAGCTTGCTGCGTTTCAAGGAAACTTCAAATGGTTAAAAACCATTAAGACTCGTATTACTTTTGAATGTTGTTAGAAAATGTGTTTGAATGCATAAAATATAACAACTTGTTCCTGTCTCATCTAAAATTTTCTACCGAATGCTCTCTCTGATTTTCTACCGTGGTTTCAACACGTTTCTGAAGAATTTTGAGGCAAAAAGTTTATAATTTTTCTGCTTGTTTATTCCATGAATCAACTAGACTATTTATAAGCCAGATGTACAACGATAAATGTTAAAGAAAAGGCACTACGTGAGGTGCATTAACTAACAGCTGTTGAATGGGTAAAACCAATTAAAAAACGCCCGCACACTAGGGCAAATCAAGACTACTAATTATTTTATTCAGTTAAAAAAATTATTGATGCTGTCAGAGTCGGTGGTGATCTTCAATTCTCCCCCTTACCGCAGACTTTCTTCCTTTCAATCATGTTGAGCTGTTTCCTGAACTCTTTGAATTTTTTGGTGCTCAAAACTTTGGTGAATATATCTGCCATTTGATTATAAGTCATTAGCGTATTGCATCTTGATCTCTTCTTGCAGAACCTTTTCTCTAAGAAAGTGATAATGAACTTCCACGTGCTTGGTCCTTGCATGAAATACTGGATTTTCTGCCAAGCAAACTGCCACATGTTATGGCAATATAATGACACTGAATGATCAACCGATTGATGTAGATTTTTCATTAATTGTACTAGCCATGTACTCTCTTGAGCTATCATTGCTGCTGCCCAGCTGTAACTGCTGTTGCTCTGTACTCTGCTTCAGTTGTTGACAAAGAAACTGTTGGCTGCCTTTTACTGCACTAAGAAACTACTCCAGCACCAATCATGAAGACATATCCGATGGTTGATTGACGGGTATCATGGTCTCCAGCATAATCTGCATCACAGTATCCGACTAGCTTGCAAATTTCACTTTTCTCATACAAAAGACTGTAGTCAATCGAATCCTTCACATATCGCAATATTCGTCGGACTGCCTTCAAGTGAGACTTCTTTGGGTTCTGTAAATACCGACTGGCAACTCCAACTGTGTATGATATATGTGGTAGTGATGATGTCAGATAGATCAAGCGTCCTACCAATTGTCGATACATAGTTCTATTTTCTAGATCTTTGCCATCATGTTCACATATCTTAGCATTGGGCTCCATCGGTGTTGAAATTGGCTTGCACTTTAGCATCCCAAATTTTTGCAATAAGTCTTCTGCAAATTTTTGTTGACATAAGATCAAACCTTTATTTGTTCTGTCAACTTCTAATCTGAGAAAACGTCTCAGTGTTCCTAATTCCTTCATTTGAAATTGGGTCGATGAATTCTCTTTTGTTCGACAAATCTCTTCCTTATCATCACCAGTGATAATCAACTCATCCATGTATACTAGTACAATTGTTATCCTTCCTTCAATTATTTTCACAAACTAACTTGACTTTGAATGAGCTACATAATACTTATTAAATAATAAAAATTCAGCAATTTTACCGTGCCATGCCGCTTGGTTCAAGCCATAAAGTGCCTTTCTCAATTTACACACATAATCGGAATCAGATTTATCATGGAATTCCCTTAGTTGCTCCATGTAAATCTCGTGATTCAATTCTCCATGTAGAAAAGCATTTCTCACATCCATTTGCCATAAATTTCAATTTTTTGCGACTGCGAGGGCAAGTAGAGCTCAAACAATTGTGAGCTTAGCAATCGGACTAAATGTCTCATCATAGTCTATTCCATACTGTTGAGAAAATCCATCAGCAACCAATCGAGCTTTGTACCTCTCAACTGATCCATTTGGACGACTCTTGATCTTGTAAACCCATTTACAAGATATGGGTTTCACATCTTTTGGCTGCCAATTCTCACGTTTGATTATGATTTAAGGCAATAATCTCTTCTTTCATGGCCTTGATCCAATCTGCATTTTGAGAAGCTTCCTCAAATGTTTCAGGTTCTTTCACGCAATCTTCTTGTTTCATAGTCGTATTAGCATACTTGGGATTGGGATTTTGGATCCTAGTTAACCTTCGTAACTGAGGTTGAAGACTTGCAAATTCTTCAACGGGTTCACCATCTGTTGTAGAAACTTGATGAATGCCTGTTCTCCATGGACTTTATATTATCTCTGGCTCAGTGTCTTGTTCCTTAGAATCTCCTCGGCTTGATCTTATTTCAACAATTCCCTCTTTTGTCTTTTATTCAAGTGTTCTTTTGATTTCTTCATAATTTGGCAGCTACTCTTTCTTTGCCAACCACCATGAAGATGCTTCATCAAATACTACATTCCTTGACGTGTAGCATTTTTCATTAATTGGATCACAACATCTCCACCCATTTTTTCGATTGTCATATCCCACAAAGATACATCTGATTGTCTTTTTATCAAATTTGTTACCTAGATGACTTGGCGCAAACACATAACATACACAGCCAAATACTTTAAAAAAGACTAACTGTAGGCTTTATATTCCACAATTTTTCAAAAGGTGAAATGAAACCTAACCTTGATTGAGGAAGTTTGTTAATCACATGAGCTGCAGTTTTCATGCATTCAGCTCAAAACTTTCCTAGCACATTATTTGCATGTCACATAGTTTGACATGTTTCTGCGAGATGTCGATTGTTTCTTTCTGCTATGCCATTTTGTTGTGGTGTATTAGGACATGTGAATTGATGATGTATTTGACACTCACATAGATATTGGGAGAATTCATTTGAGGTGTATTTGCCACCGTTGTCTCCGCGTAACCACAAATCTTCTTCCCAACTTCTCCTTCAACAAATTTTTTCAATTCTTTAAATTTCGAGAATATTTCAGATTTATCTTTCATATAGAAAACCCCAAATATATTTGGAGAAGTCATCAATAAACGTTACCATGTACTTCATATCATTTACTGATGGTTGTTTAAATAAGGCCGAATAAATCAGAGTAAACTAACTTTAGTAGTGTTTTTGCCTTGAACTTTTACTCCTCATATGGTAAATGATGTGCCTTACCATATTCGCATTCTGCACAAACATTATTTTGTTCTTACTTCAAGTTGTGGAAGATCTCCTTAACATAAACTCCATCATAAATGTTCAACTCGTGATAGCTGACATGGTCCAATCTCATGTGCCATAAATCAACTATTTCATTCCTTTGTCTCTTATCCACGTATGCTGATTCTACCGACACATCACATAGATAGTAATTGTCATCTCTTTAAAGTAGGTATTCTCGCAACTTTGATATCTTTGTAAACTTTTACACCTTGTGGACCAAATAAGACATAATGACCAGTTGATGTCAATTGCGCTACAGAAAGCAATTTCTTTTTCATGCCCGGAACATGTTACACATCTTGAAGCGATATTTGATTCAAGCTGTACCGCAGCATAACCATTGTGTTACCCACTTGAGCAATTGGTAGTTTTGTGTTGTTAGCTTTTACCACTACACGGCTTCCTTTATACTGAGTTAGCCTTTGTAACTTATTTTGGTCACCTGTCATGTGATTTGAGCAACCTGAGTCGATGATCCAGCCATTTGTGATAGTCAATTCATTCTGGCATTATTGCTGTGACAGCCAGTTCTCCTTCCCCAATAGCAAGCGATTCTTCAGCATCCCACTTTGCTGAATTACCTTCTGGAAACTTCTTTCTAGGCCAACAATCTTTTGCCATGCGGCCCTTCTTCCCATAGTTGAAGCAAATACCTTCAGAACTTTTCTAGTTTGATTACCCTCAGCGTGAGTCTTCTTTGCTCCTCCTTGCCCTGAACTTCCACCCTGGTGATCTTTTGACTTGAAATTCCCATTTTTCAGTAGAGCAGCACTTGTGTTACCTGCATTTGAAACTGCACTTATCTCAATGGGATTTCTGCCGTTTTGTAAAATCTTCAAATTGCCATCAATGCTATCAACTGTAAGTCTTGCTGCTGGTTCATTACCTAAGATCGGGGAGCTGCGGTTGGCAACACACACTGGCCGATTTACTGATGAGTACTCATTAAAATTTTCAATTAATCGCTTCCCATTACTGTAGTTATTGCTATAATCAATTTTGAATTGATTATAATCTACTCAATTTCTTCGACTCGTAGTAGATTTTTAATAATTATATTCAAGGTAGAACAAGAGTCTTCTATCTGTAGGAATATGGTACCATATTCCTAAGTATCTGTTTGTTGTGCCATCAGGACTAAAGAATCCCAACCTGAAATTGCCATAAACTGAAACCAGCTCATCTCCATCTCTGAGAAGTTGGCCTTGTAGTAATCTGTCAGTCTGTGAATATGAAAGCTCTGTCAAAAGTAAGACAAATGAAAAGTTAAAAAGGATGTGATTACTTTCTTTGATAACCAAATCCATGACAGAACTCTGTACTTGTGGAAATTAAAGAATCACAGTGCAAGCACTCGTGGAAATACAGATGCATGATACAGGAATTTTTCCATTGAAGTCTATAAAATCAGCTGGTTGCGTCAACTTTGAACTTCTGGAAAGTCAGGTCTTTTTAGCTTACCGCATTTCGAGGAAACTTCAAATGGTTAAAAACCATAAAGACCTGTATTACTTTTGAATGTTGTTATAAAACGTCTTTGGAATGCACCAAATATGACAACTTGATCCTGTCTCATCTAAAATTTTCTACCGAATGTTCTCTCTAATTTTCTAATGAGGTTTCAACACGTTGCCATGGCACGAGTCCCATCTTCTCTCTCTCCCCTCCAATAAGAGCTGATATTCATGGAAATTTCGGACTGTCAAATCTCGTTCCTGTCAGTGATGTGATGTGGTTAAGATATTTTAAAGCAAAGTGGACCGAGTTACTTTATAATTGGTGACCTTATTCTATCCTTCGACTTTAGATTTACACCTCACATTTTATACCAATTTCTTCTCCATATATATGAAGCTCCAATATTATCCCATTTTCTTAGTCTTTCGCTTGGGTCAACATCTCCCCTTGATCTATTGTATATATGCCTTGAAAAATTCATACCAATTAATCAATTAAGTCAGCAATGATATTAATAAGAGAAAAAAAATTAAAATATATATATGTATATATTATATTTGTCTTATTAAAACTGTCCTGTGTAGAATTTTCTTTAATATCAACGCAATTATCTTGCGCCCATCCCCGAAATTGTTACAGCATTTACAGAATAAACTTCTAACTTGATTTCGGTAACTTCTGGCTCTTGATCAGATGCAATGCTAATGAAAAACGCTGGTTGCTTTGGAGCAGGCAGTGCCATGGAATCGTTGGTAAGCATGGAAACAACATCTGACATTGCTGGTCTATCGGTTGCCCTATCTTGTGCGCACAAAAGACCCTCGTTTATGCATCTGAGTGCTTGTTCAGGAGAGCATGATTCATCCTTTATTATGTCAATTAACTCCAAACCTTTACCTTCATTCCACAGTTTCCATGCCTGAAATAAATAAGAGAAAATTGGTATTCAGTTAAATTGTCGAAATTAGATTGTATCCAAAAGATTCAAAGGTGAATGCACATGCCGAATGATTGAATAACTTTCGATCGTTTATTGAAGTTAGGCAGAAAATATAAAACGGAAGGATTGAATACTTACATATCCCACAAGGTTGAGTGGGCGCTCTGTATCGTAGCAACTATTGCTCTTCTTGCTGGTTACAATTTCTAGTACCAATACTCCGAAGCCATATACATCGTATTTCATCGAGACAATGCCATTCATAAAAATATTATGAATGAAAAAGAGCAAATCCATGCTATATGCTTTTGGTTGTAAACGTAGCACATAAAATATACATACTGAGTTCCAACAATTCTATTTGTGTTTGCTTCTAATTCATTCTTGGCGAAAGTTTTAGCCATTCCTAAATCAGATATTTTTGGATTCATTTGTTCATCGAGAAAGATATTGCCCACTTTCAAGTCTCTGCGAATCACTCTTAATCTTGAATATTTTTGAAGGTAAAGAAGTCCATGAGCAATCCCTTCTATTATGTTCAAACGTTTCTTCCAATCTAATATGCTCTTTCTACTAGGATCTGTCTCATCATACAGAAAAGAAAAATGGGGTAATCAGTTGCTGATAAATTAGGAATATAAATGTTACTGCAAAATATCCACGTTTTGAAAAGCGACATACCGAAAATAAAGAAATCCAAACTTTTGTTAGGCAAGTACTCATAGACTAAAAGCCTTTCACCTCCTTGGAGAGAACATCCTAAAAGCCTCGCCAGATTAGTGTGCTGAAGTTTTGCAATGAGCTTAGCTTCATTCTTGAACTCAACTATTCCTTGTTCTGAACTTTTTGAGAGTCTCTTTATTGCTGTTTCTCTCACAAATTAACTTAAAAAAGTGATTATTTTAAAAAAAATTTCCAATATTAGACCGTTTAAAAGCATTGTTACTCTTTAAAAACACTGATAACCTTTTTTGAAAAGAAAAAAAAAAAGAAGAGGCTTAAAAAGCAGGGATGAAAGTTGAAAATAAATCTAGAGTACACATAAACAATACGAATGATACAATTTTGAGTAAGGAGACAGATAATTACCCCAGTAGCAGAAAATAACAAAATACACGAGTCATCAATTATATATATTTATCTCGCTTCCATCTCCGAAATCGTTAATTCATTTACAGAAAAAATTTGTAGCTTGAGTTCAGTGGCTTCTGGCTCTTGATTTGAAGCAATAGTAATGAAGAATGCCGGTTGATTTGGTGCAGGTAGAGTGATAGCTGCATTAGTAAGCATGGAAACAACATCAGACATTGTTGGTCTATCAGTTGCCTGGTCTTGAACACACAAGAGACCCACATGGATACATCTGAGTAATTCATTATGAGAGCATGATTCGTCCGCCAAAATTGGATCTATTAGCCCTGAACCTTCGCCTCCAATCCAAAGCTGCCATGCCTGAAAGAGGTACAAGTTAAACATTCAATGAATACGACTACTAAAGTTTTAAAGTCCATCTGTGAATGAACATACAGTATGATCAAATACTTACATATCCTATAAGATTGAGCGGGCGCTCCCGATGATAGCAAGTATAGTTCTTCTTGCCACTCACAATTTCCAGGACTATGACTCCGAAGCTAAAAACATCGGATTTGATTGAGACAATGCCGTTCATAACATACTCTGGAGACATATACCCTCTGACCAATAATTGAACATTTAACTGTTAGTATTTAAAATGAAGTTAAACAATTTATGCATTAGCTTGCATTGCCAAAGTCATGCTTTATGTTTACTTGGTTGGGAATAGAATTAAACGTACTGTGTGCCGACAATTCTATTTGTGTTTGCTTCTAATTCATTCATGGCGAAAATTTTAGCCAATCCGAAATCCCATATTTTTGGATTCATTTGTTCATCGAGTAAGATGTTGCTCACTTTCAAGTCTCTGTGAATCACTCTTAATCTTGAATATTTATGAAGATAAAGAAGACCTTGAGCAATCCCTTCTATTATGTTGAAAAGTTTCTTCCAATCTATTACGCTCTTTCTACAAGGATCTGTCTCATTATACAGAGAAAAAGGGAGTAATCAGCGGCTGATAAATTAGGAATATAAATGTTGCTGCATTTGAAGAGAGACATACCAAAGATGAAGAAATCCAAACTTTTGTTAGGCAAGTACTCATAAACTAGAAGCCTTTCACCTCGCTGGAGAGAACATCCTAAAAGCCTCACCAGATTTGTGTGCTGGAGTTTTGCAATGAGTTTAGCTTCATTCTTGAACTCAACTATTCCTTGTCCTGAACTTTTTGAGAGTCTCTTTATTGCTATTTCTTGCCCATCTAATAATTTCCCCTGAAATCATGGCTCTCTCTCACAAATTACTAATGATACTATTAATGTACAGTAAATATCTACCGAAAACACGAGACTCAACAACATTTACATTACCTTATAAACTGGACCAAAACCACCCTGTCCGAGTCTATTTTCAGCTGAGAAATTGTCGGTAGCAACAGCGATGGATTGAAAATCAAATATCTTCAAGTCACGCTTCACGGTCTGATCTTTAGCTTGTGGTTTCCCTTTCCGAAATATGGTTCTAAGTGACAGATTATTATCCCCAAGTTCACGTAGTAGCTTTTGCCGATTCATTATGCTTTCCACTAAGAATTAAGATTTGGAAAACATAATTACAACTTCTGAAACTTGTTATCGAATTAATCGATCAGTAAAACATTAAATGTTTTTCAAAGTGATTACCTTTAGCCTTGAGTTTCTTCAACAGCAAAAAGCTTACATAGCACAACGGAAGTGCTACTGAAGCTATCCCCAACACAATGATTAAAGACATCCACCGTTTCTCTTTGGCGATAAACCACAATGATTAAGCATGCATGTCAGTATGTAAATTGATACCTTGAGAGATTTTTATGAAAACTATTACATCTTGAGATGCTGCATACCTTTAGTCTTGTAATGTTTTCTCCGTATCTGATAGCCTATGTAAAGCAACAGGCATACCACTAGAGATACTGCTGCAATGACTAAGGGGAGCCACCACCTTTTTTTTTTCTGCAAAGGATAGTAAAAAATTGCATTGTTATTTCAAATTAACATATTCGAATCGTGCCTCTTTATTCTTGGCCTTCAAGCTATTCTCTTGGACTTCTTTTTTTGTGTTATTAATACATCATCTTAAAAACTTGAATTTGCTTTAAAGAAGAAAGGGGACAAGGTACATAAAACAGAATTAGATATGGAGAAGCAGAAGATGTTTTGTTTGTTTGATGAAAATTAAACTTCGGAATGGAAGCAGGTTTACCTCTGTATGTTGGGGATAATTGAAATTTGCGTTACTCCTGTCAACCTCGCATTCTCCAAAGGCCGTGCATAAAATATCCCTTGCAGTGTCATCTACGAGTTCCCCGGCCGCATTAATTGATAATAGCGGAAATGATGTAACGTCTTCATTTACTGAATAGCTGAAGTATCGTCCTTGTTCATCGAAAGTGTAGCTAAAGTTGTACAGAGAAGGCTCTTGAATATTGGAGCTGGAGGACCTGTTCTGCAGAAGGCCGCTGATCCTGTAGACTTCTCCGTCCTTCCAGACGATCAGTTTGTTTGTGTTATTGAGGTCCATGCCTAGAACATACGATCCACTGCGAGGAGAAATATAGTTAGTCCATGAAGAATTATAGTTACTCCATGATTGGAGAAACCATTGCCGCCCAGTTTGCATGTTAATTCCCAATTTCATCCCTGGAAGAAGCGTATCAGTCGGATGGTCGAAGCTTTGCCACAGCTGTCTCCTTACAGATCCATTTGAATTCATCTCATACAGTACAAAATTGCCATTTTTCAGTAGAGTAGCACTTGTATTACCCGCTTTTGGAACTGAACTTATAGCAATAGGATTTCCCCCATTGCGTAAAATTTTCAAATTGCCATCTGTGCTATCTATTGTAAGACTTGCCGATTCGTTACCTGAGATCGAGAAGTTGCGGTTGGCAACCCACACTGGCTTAGAGTTTGTCTTTTGGCAGTCTTGTAACGTTCCAAAATTGTACTGATTTCCGTCGCACCAAGGCTGATAGCCGTTGATAGAGCCGTAGCCATTTAGATATCCTTGGGCGCTTCTGAAACAGGCTGTTCTATCTGCAAGCTTCTTGTACCATATTCCTAAGTATCGATCTGATGTGCCCTGAGGGCTAAAAAATCCCAACCTGAAGTTCCCAAATGCTGAAACCAGCTCATCCCCATCTTTGAGTAGTTGGCCTTGTAGTAATTTGTCTGTCTGTGGATATGAAAGCCCTATCAAGAGTAAGAAGAACGAAAAGCTCAAAAGGATTTGATTACTTCCTGTGATAGCCATCGATTCAACTGTGAGGTTGCAGAAAATTAATCATTGGGCTGTGAGCGCTGGTAAGTTGGCTTAGTACCACAAAAACGTAGGTGATAGAAGTTAACCTTGTCAGCCGACGGCATTGAATGCTGACTTAAGAAAATTATTTAAATCTGCTTACTACTTTTCAGCGAAGC
Organism: Swietenia macrophylla; assembly: GCA_032401905.1. Classification (NCBI taxonomy): domain Eukaryota; kingdom Viridiplantae; phylum Streptophyta; class Magnoliopsida; order Sapindales; family Meliaceae; genus Swietenia; species Swietenia macrophylla. Next base: position 4,839,537 of record CP135574.1, on the reverse strand, counting down.
TTCAGTTGATTAATTAATTAAATAGAAGAATACTTTATTTTTAACAACCACTTATTGAAATATTCTTCTGATCAAAACGTGTTCGACCTTTGACGAACGGATACAAAAACTTGATTTTCTCGAAGATTAAATCAAAATTCTCAGCTGGTCTTCGATGTTATTCTATTATCTGCCTTCAAAATTCGACATGAAAACATAAAAGAAACTCTTAACAGGAAGACTTTTTGAATAGATTATCATTCTTGTCCCGCAAAACGATGACAGACTGTAATTTGTATTACAGAGAGGTCTCACACGTTACTCTAAATAATCCTATACATTATTGTATACATTATTGAAAAGCAGAAGCCAGTTCTGCCAATAAGGCACTCTCAGATCCTCGTGTTCATAAAACATTTACAATTTCCCATTTGTAGTACGGATCACTAAGCACCATTAATTTTGAGTAGCTTAAGATCAAATAAATAAACAGATACGTATACAACACCAGGAGCAAAAAATATAATCCCTACAAATATTATGCGTGCAAAACTAGCTGATTTACCTGAGCTTTTGCCATAGTATCGATAAATCTTATCATCCTGGCACCCTCCAAAACAAGTGCATAAAATCTTTCTTCCCGTGTCGTTTGTCAGTCCGCCGGCAGCTCCAATTGTTAACGCCGGAAAGGATGTAACATCTTTGTTTACAGAATGACTTAAGTATCTTGCTTCTTCATTTGAAGTGTAGCTGAAGTTGTACAGAGAAGCCCTTCCAGCAGAAATTGCATAGGACTCGTTTCCCAGATCCTTACTCGGCCAGCTCAATTCTCCTCCCTTCCAAATGATCAACTTGCTCGTGATATTCTGACCCCATGCCAAGAACGTTCGATCCTTCTGCAGGAGATTTAGATTCAACACTCTATGATAGAAGAAACCATTGCTTCCCTGTTTTCAAGTTAATCCCCAGCTTCATCCTTGGCAGAAGCGTATCAGCCGGACATTCAAAATTTTGCCACAGCTCTCTTTTTGTATATTCATCGGAATTCATCTCACAGCAAGAAATTTCCATTTTTCAGTAGAGCAGTACTTGAGTTGCGTGCACTTCGAACTGCACTCATTTCAATAAGTTTTTGACGTTGCCTAAAATCTTCAAGAGTGAGTATGGGATTATATAGTTTGGATTCTCTTAATTAAATAGATGCTTTTTGTATTTCAAAATCCAAGAGCAAATCCGTAAGCAAATTCGTAACTACTTGATTGTTGGACCTGAAATACCATATCTGTTAAAGTTGTGATTCAAAATTCTGTATTGTTTGTCATTGGTCCAGCTGGCTTCGTTGAAGCTAACATGGCAAGTTAGTTGCTGACCTAGATTAGATGTTTCTGTTTCAGTTAGTTAATTTCGGTGTTTAATTTAACTTAAAAGTAAGAAAGAACAGAGGAAAATGAGAGAGCTGTAGTTCTGGGTTTTCTGGGTTCTGGGATTTGAGAAGAAAATGAAGAACAAGAATGTTCTCTGTATCAAGTTCCAGGTTCTTGTGATTTCAATGAAGTTGATCAGCCTTTGTTTCTTGTATTTTTCTTTTTGCTTCTGTTATAATTCTTGTGAAGAACTTGTTTTGATATGCTTGTAAATTCGGATTAGCCAATTTCCAGATTGAATGTTGTTTAGTTCAGGATTTGTTCATGCACACCAGGTGCTTGTAAAATGATTTTCGTAGGTTGAGTTCCCAGAAATCTCTACAAGATCCAAAGAAGGGAGAAAATAACATTCTAAGTCATTAGCGAGTGAATTTGGACAATCTGCTATATCATTAAAATCTTCAATTAATCGCTTCCCATTCTATCTGCAGGAATAAGGTAACATATTCCTAAGTATCGATTTGTTGGGCCATCAGGACTAAATGACATTGCCATGAGCTGAAACCAGCTCATCTCCATCTCTGAGAGCTTGGCCTGGTAGTAATCTGTCTGTCTGGGAACGGGAAAGATCTGTCAAGATTAAGACGAATGAAAAGCTGAAAAAGGTTTGATTTCTTCCTCTGATAGCCGCTGATGATTGAAGTGTGCAAGCAGTTTCAGAACAAACTGAGTCAAAATGCAATCCAGATGTCAAGACTGTTGAGGAAATATCAAGTGGCTTCCAATAAGGCTGTAGATATTCTATCTGATCAAAGACTTGTCTATCCTTTTATTTAATGGAATTTAATATTTAAAATAATTAATTAAACAAAATCTTATATTAATGACGAGAACGATGTTAATTTCAACTTTGTTCTAATTGTTTTTGGCAGGCTAGTTTGACTGTCCCGTTAATTATAATATAAAATTTAAATTTTAATATGAAATTTAAAATATAAAAAAATTAAAATCCGTAATATCAAAATTAAAACAAATAACATAAAATCCTTAAAATTCAAAACATTAAAAAAATTTGAAACACGTAAAATGTGAAACATTGAGTTTTAAAAAGTTTCTAATGCACCACAAATTCAATGTATCAATGCATCCTAGCCAAACCTAACAAATTCTATGACATATAGATTCACTTTGAAATTGATTGATTACATCAATAACAAGCAAAAATAATTAAAATGTATGTCATACTTTTATTGAAGTGTTGTGTTGGGAAAGTTTTATTCAAAACCTTTTCTAATAATCAATAAAATTATCTACCCTCCATCTCCGAAATTGTCACATCGTTTCCAGAATAAACTTGTAACTTGACTTCGGTAACTTCTGGTTCTTGATCAGAAGCAATGCTAATGAAAAACGCTGGTTGCTTTGGTGCAGGTAGTGCCATGGAATCGTTAGTAAGCATAGAAACAACATCTGACATAGTTGGTCTATCCGTTGCCCGATCTTGTACGCACAAAAGACCCACATGAATGCATCTGAGTACTTGTTCAGGAGAGCATGATTCATCCTTTGTTGTGTCTATTAACTCTAAACCTCTACCTTCATTCCACAGCTTCCATGCCTGGAATATATAGCAGAAAAGTGGTATTCAATTAAATTGTCGAAATTAGATTGTATCCAAAAGTTTCAAAGGCTAAAGAACATATTGAATGATTGAATATATTTTGATCGTTCAATTATGAAGTTTGGCGATACGGGAAGATTGAATACTTACATATCCTACAAGGTTGAGTGGGCGCTCTGTATCGTAGCTACTATTGTTCTTCTTGCTGGTTACAATTTCTAGTACCAAGACTCCGAAGCTATATACATCGGATTTCATTGAGACAATGCCATTCATGACGTACTCCGGTGACATATAGCCACTGAAAAATAGCAAACAATCATCAATAACATTTGGAAGGAAATAGAATATGATGCAAGTAAAAGACAAAGTCATGCTATATGTGTTTGGTTGTAAAAGTAGCATATAAAATATACATACTGAGTTCCGACAATTCTATTTGTGTTGGCTTCTAATTCATTCATGGCGAAAGTTTTAGCCATTCCGAAATCAGATATTTTTGGATTCATTTGTTCATCGAGTAAGATGTTGCTAACTTTCAAGTCTCTGTGAATCACTCTTAATCTTGAGTATTTATGAAGATAAAGAAGTCCTTGAGCAATCCCTTCTATTATGTTGAAACGTTTCTTCCAATCCAATATGCTCTTTCTACTAGGATCTGTATCATTGTACAGAGAAAAAGAGTAATCAGTGGCTGATAAATTAGGGATATAAATGTTGCTGCATTTGAAGAGAGACCTACCAAAGATGAAGAAATCCAAACTTTTGTTAGGCAAGTACTCATAAACTAGAAGCCTTTCACCTCCCTGGAGAGAACATCCTATAAGCCTCACAAGATTAGTGTGCTGAAGTTTTGCAATGAGTTTTGCTTCATTCTTGAACTCCACTATTCCTTGTCCTGAATTTTTCGAGACTCTCTTTATTGCTATTTATTGCCCATCCAGTAATTTTCCCTGAAATAATGGCTCTCTCTGTCAACTATGGATTTGAAAATCTTTTCCTTTCTTGACTTTTAATCAGACGATGACACGTGATATATTTAATAATAAATAATTTAAATTATATTTAAAATTTTTTAATTTATATCATAAAACGTAAAATTAATTTATAAATTTTATTAAAATATAATTTAAACTATTTGTGATTAAGTGTATTATGTATCATCATCTGATTAAGTACCAAGGAGTAAAAAGATTAAGGGATCCAAATCTCTCAACTACACCAAATATCAACAAAAAAAACATAAAGCATCAAACCAATTTTACCTTATAAACTAGACCGAAACCACCTTTTCCAAGCATATTTGCAGTTGAGAAGTTGTCGGTAGCAGCAGCAATGGTTTGAAAATCAAAATTCTTCTAGTCACGTTTCATGTTCTGATCTTTAACTTGTGTACTTTTCTTCCCCAATATGGTGGGTAGTGACACATTGTCTCCAAGTACTCATGTTCTGGCCTTGAGTTTTTGCAATAGCAGAAAGCATGCGTAGCACAACAGAGGCACCAATAATATTACTCCCACCACAATGCTTAAAAACATCCATCGTTTCTCCTCTGCAATTTATTAACCATCAATCATCAATTAAGATGCTGTATTTGTTTCATTAGGCAAAAACTTATATCAGTAGAGATTGTTTATCCCATCTTCTCATCCTACAACAATCATTGTTACAAATGTGTCTCCTTTAAGGGGAACAAAAAACAACTGTTAGATTTCTAAATGGCTAGTTAGCATTTCAAAGGCAACAAGAGACATTAAACCTTTAGCCTTGTATCTTCTCCTTGTCAAATAGCCCAAGGAAAGCAATAGGAATACAGCCATGACAACTGCAATGCTTAACCTTTGCCACCTGTTCTTTTCTGGCCCTGCAAGGGTAGAAAAATTATGTTATCGTGTAAGCTTCAGAAATATTTCAGTGTGCTTGTTAGTGTTTGTTACTATATAAGGGAGGAATTGTGTAGGTTTTGATTCCAAATATTGGAGCAGATTTACCTTTGGGTTCAACTAGCAAGTATATTTTGCCAGCTGATTCACAACTGTATGACTCTATAAACTTTATCCCTCTGCTCCAGATCTGGCAGCCGACATTGGTATGTTTATTTGTGGTAGCGAATGCAACAAAAGTACAATTTTTCAAACATCTGGCTCGACAATCAGTCAAATTCATGTTGTAACTTTCCGTAAACTTGAATCCCGCTACAGCCATGTAACCGTACTTGACCTGGAATTTCTCGTGGGGTCTCCATCAGCTAGGAACATACTCGTGTACCCGCCTACACCCTCCAAAAGCAACACAAGAAATATACCTTCCTGTGTCATCTATGAGTCGGCCGTCGGGAAGAAGTTATAGCAGTGGAAATGTCATAACATCTTCATTTGCAGAATAATTTAAGGATCTTTCTCGTTCATTTGACATGTAGCTAAAGTTGTAGAAAGATGATCCTGGACTAAAGAAGTTTGATGAGTTGTTTGGGAAAACCGAACTTGGCCAGCGGACTTCTGCTCCTCTCCAGAGGATCAATTTGTTTATGATATTAGGGTCCATGCCAAGAGTATATGACCCTTCAGCAGGAGATTCATAAGTCCTCCATGATCGGAGAAACCATTTTTGCCCACTTTTCAAGTTAATTCCCAATTTCATCCCCGGAAGAAGTATATCAGTCGGATAATCAAAGCTTTGCTACAACATTCGCCTTTTAGATCCATCTGAATTCATCTCATATAGCACGAAATTACCATTTTTCAGTAGAGTAGCACTTGTGTTACCCTCTGCTTGAATAGAAGCACTTATTACAATAGGATTCCCACCGTCGTGTAAGATTTTCAGATTACCGTCACTGTCTATTGCAAGTATTCCAGATTTATCCAAGATTGGGTTATTTCTGTTGGCAACCCGCACTGGCAACAGGTTTTCTTTTAATGGGTTTTTGGAAATAATTGTTGGAACTCATTTATGTTATAATTACTATCTGACCACCCAAGATAATAACTCTCTCTGTAGCAAATAAATCTAGAGGGTTGAAACCAGCCTGTTCTATCTATATCCCTCGTGTAATATATTCCTAAGTAACGATCTGTGGTTTTGCGAGGGCTAAAGAATCCTAACCTGAAGTTCCCAAACGCTGAAACCAGCTCCGTCCCGTCTTTGAGCAGTTGACCTTGTAGTAATTTGTCAGTTTGGGAATAGCAAGGCACAGTCAAGAGGACGAAGAATATTGAAATGCGAAAAAGGATTTGATTGTTTCTTCCTTTGATAGCCATTAAAACAACTGTGTGGATGCAGAAATGAATCATATAGTAGGATTAACCATTGACTCAGGGGCATTTGTATGAGATATGCAACATGGCCGTTTTGACCCCAAGTTTATTGTTGATTTAAGAGGAAAAAAAAAATGGTCGTTAATCTCTATGATCATAAGCATGATCCGATTGAAGGTTGAGCGCTCCTGGAATTGATTCTGGGTTCCATAATTTTTCAATTGAGAGATCCTTTAATTTCTTTCATTATTTGCTATGGGAACGTCGACAAATTTTTGGTTGCATTCTAACAGACAAAGTTTTAACAATCACATTTCACATGAAGATGCCAAGATAACATCACACATCCTCTGTAAATTTGCAACCTGTGTAACATTTAAACTTTGACATTTGCAGTACCATTCATTGATTTCTCAGCCAGAATAAATAAATTGATCGATAAAGCCAACAATCAATAAAATCCAAATAATTTATCAATAAAATGCAAGTTTGTCCATGCTTGTGTTATGTACCATGGATAGATAATGATGTTACTCGAACATTTGTCTTGCTTTCATCGCTGAAATTACTTCACTGAAATTGTTACATCATTTATGTTACTAGACAACTATGTTACTAGTATACTTATCCTCCTTTCATCACTGAAATTGTTTACATCATTTATGGAACAATTAATTTATAACGTTTTTTTTTGGTAACTTCTTCTGGCTCTTCATCAGTAACACTGATAAAATAAGCTGGCTGTTTCGGTGGATAAAGGAGAGCAGTTTCATCGGTAAGCATGGAGACAGCCTCAGACATTTTGGTCCATCTGTTGCTTGGTCTTGAGCACACAAAAGACGCACAGGGATACATTGGAGTACTTCATCGGCAGAGAATGATTCTTCCTGCAGTGATCGGCTCATTAGCTCTAAACCATTATCTTCATTCCACACCTGCCATGCCTGAAAATGGAGAGTTTCAACACCCAATACGAAATGGTTCAAAGGCAATACAAAATGAACCTATAATTAGTACTTACATATCCCACAAGGTTGAGAGGACGCTCCGCGTCATAGCAACTATTGTTCTTCTTCCCGCACACAATTTTGAGCAGTAAAACTCCAAAGCAAAATACACCAGCTTTCATTGAAGCAATGCCACTCATAGCATACTCCGGAGCCATATAGCCACTGGAGAATAAAATCTACAAATATCAGCAGTAAGAGAACAAGTTATATTCATCCATATGCACATTAAGACCCACAATGCGCGTGTTATATACTTACTATGTTCCAACAACTCTATTTGTGTTTGCTTTTTGATTCATTCATCTCAAAAATTCTAGCCATGCCGAAATCAGATATTTTTGGATTCATTTGTTCATCGAGTAACATGTTGCTGGCTTTCAAGTCTCTATGAATCACTCTTAATCTTGAATATTCATGGAGATAAAGAAGTCCTTGAGCAATCCCTTGAATTGTGCTTACTCGTTTCTTCCAACTCAATAGTTTCTTCTTAACAGAATCTGTTCAAAGCGGAAAAAGAAGCAGAAAAAGAGAGAGTTGTAACTTATAATTAATTAAGTAGGATTTGGGTTTAGACCTCACATGTTGAATGATTGAAAAGACCTACCAAAAATAAAGAAATCCAAGCTTTTGTTAGGCATGAATTCATAGACTAAAATCCTTTCTTCCCCGCAAAGACAACATCCCAAAAGCCTCACAAGATTATTGTGCTGGGGTTTCGCAACGAGTTTAGCTTCATTCTTGAACTCCACTATTCCTTGTCTTGAACATCGTGAGAGTCTCTTTACTGCTATATCTTGTCCATCTAGTAATTTTCCCTGAAATCATTCCCACTCTGTAATTGTTACAACTAATTATTTATCCAATACAGTCAAATAAAACCACAATTTTTACCTTATAAACTGGTCCAAAACCATCCTCTCCTAGCTTGTTTGTAGTTGAGAAATTATTTGTAGCGGCAGCAATTGTTTGGAAATTATATCTTTTCTGCTCAATATGATCATGGTGAAATCCAAGAAATTCATAGGGACAAGAGAAGATTATATAGTCCTAACTTGGACATACTCCATGATTATCAAGCAATATGTTTATCCAATAAAATGTTGACAGTGTCAATATACAATTACATTATCTACCTTGAAAAATTAATTCTGTTATAAACTATTTATCCAAAAACAATTTGGTTAGAACTGGGAATTTTTTATTAAACAAATGTGAGTTATTAGTTTATATTTCTTCTTTTCATTCAAAATTCAGAATCGAATATATAGGACTTGGTCTTCAATATTGTTGTATTATCTGCATTCATTGTTTGACCTGAGAATAGGTCGTCCTGGTTTTTTTTTTTTTTTTGTCTGTACATTTGGCTAAAATATTTGATGATTAATTGCAATTGTGACAAGAAACTTCATAAAAAAAAAGTGTATGTACATTAATTTGATATATAAATTTTGTTTTAAGTTATGATTTGATTTAAAAACTTAGATCTATATAAGTAAGAACTCAAATAATAATATTAAGTTGTAACAAATTTCCTCAAACACGATACTAATATTGAACCGGCCTAGCGTGAGGACCAAATTCAAGATAAACACGAGAAAAAAATCTTGAGTAAATTCATAAAAGAGAGAGAGAAAAAAAAAAGAAATATATCAAATAAAAAAAACTCAAACAAATTCAGAAAAATTAAAGAAAATACAAATAAAAAATACGTGGTTATTCAAAAATAATAATATTTGATCAATCAATCTTGATATCATATTAAATTATCACTTAATTCAGAAATTTAAACTAATGGACAAGGGCTCAATCAATGATGTTAAGTTCTAACGTATAAATTACAAGCATTCCTGGTATACATTAATTTGAAATTTTGGGCAATATCGTTGTCCATGTCAAATGAAGTTGAAATTGGAAGCTTGTATAGATTTCATTATAAATTATTTGAATTGTTCTATCATTCTTATAGTTGTAAATAAAGAATAACTATCAATTATTTATACTAGAAAGAGGTCCTTACCCGTTACACTAACCTTTACTGGATTAATTATATTATCTATTTACCCTGCTCCTCCTCCGAGTCGATGCTTAATAACAAGTCCAATCTTGTGGCCCCAAGAAAATAATAACTTCTAGTTGACAACTATAGAAACTTTGTGGCCCGATGTTGTGACATAAGTTTGGTTGTATGTTGTAAAAAACGAGAAGGATTTGTCAATTAGCCCAATGTTGTAATATTTAAGCCCATAAAACTTGGGTTTCTCAGCCAACTTTTTTAGCAGTTTCCATGTATATGACCCTTAAAATAGCCCACCAAAACGACACAGAAGGGTAGGTCTGAACATCAGTTGAAGGAGAAGAGTAGCTGGTGGAAGAGAGTTTAGAGTCCAAAACGTAGCAGTACCAGCACCAACCAGCAAGCTCTCTTGCTTTTTTTCTCTACTCAAGATTGTTCAGTGCCCATATACGGCATGGTTCTTCTTCACTTCACTCGTATTCTTCTCTCTTGAACATGGTAAGTTTTCATTTATGCATCGTTTGCAAATCAGGCAGAATTCAAAGTTATGTATCTTTTATTGCTGAATATGTTGTCCTTCCACCACTTCTGCATTATCTTCTGCCGTGATTGCTGCAGAGAGTACACCATGTTTGTTAATAGATTTCTGTGGTAATATGTGATTTTCTGTTTATATATCTTTCTGAGGCTTGACTGTTTCATCAGCTGCTACTTATCTTGCTGTGATCAACATGCCCCGATTTTCTATTTCTGATACATGCGAGATACATATCTCTGTTGGATAACTGTGAGCCAGCAGATTCTATATCAGAGTTTTGACTAGTTTGAAAAATCTGTGAGCTCTAAATATAGATGTGTTCTGGATTCTGAAATAGCATTTCCTAATTTGCATATTCTCGTGACAAATTACTGCAAAAATTTGTTTGTAATTGAACAATTTCTCCTTTTCACTCGTACTTCTGTTAATTTTCTGTATTTTTAATCTGCAGTCAATTATGCCGTTGATGCTCAGGTCACTAGTGAGATTAGTCACGGCACTAGTGTCTCAGCCAGCAGCCTCCATTACAACTCTACTGTACTACAGTAATCTCCTCCCTCGAAACTTGAATTTAGAGCGCCTGGTTCGACAAGAATTCCTCCATCCAGACAACCTTTTTTTCCATTTTCTGATCAATGTCTTGCGATGCTTCTGGTAGCTAGCCAACTATTGATTTCCCCCCCTTGAATTTCTCTACACTTAGTTTCCCTTCATCACCTGACATTTAATTTTGCCTCATTTTGCTCCAGATCGATCGAGCCCCACATCACAATCTCTCCCAATCCATTGATGGATCGAAGAGCTTTTGCCTTTCAAGATAGGACAAATTAGGAGTATGTTTTCAAAGTACAGCGGCTAAATGTCTGTAAACACTAAACATTTTACATTTAGCAATGTAATAAGGAAGAGGCTAAGTGTTGCTGATAAGAACAAGAAGAGAAAATAAATCATTGAGTGTGCATTGAGACAGTTGATTGGGGACACAGTTGCCATCGAGGGCATTTCTGCCACACGTTACATTATATTATAACTTATTCTATATACCCAAATGGACTATATACTATGCTGAATCATATTGTAAATTATATTATATAGTTTTTATATGTCACTATGTATGTTTGGTGTACATTGCTTATCATAATAGACTCTAATAATTTTTTTAAAAAATAACTTGACTTGTTTTTGAATGTTACATGGTGTTACAATTAAAATATATATGAATAATGCATGAGCATGTAGAAGAAATTGTAGCAAATTTAAGGTACTGCAAGAAATGTTACCGATGAATTTTAAATGTGAAACCTGTGATAATAAAGTGACAATAAAATGTATAATAATATTCGTGATTTAAATAATAAATTTCACGTGTTATATTATATTTTTTTTGTGTACATATTTTATGTATATATATATATAAATAAATAATACGATAAATATAATATTATACGATATTATATGCTCATTCAATTAATATAATTCAGGAAAAATCTTGATGTATCTATGTATGTATGTTTGGGGGGAAGGAAATGTCTCCTTTATGGAAATCTTCTGTTGCTTGAATGCTTCCTATTGATTATAATTGCTTCTTGGTTAAGAGCATGATACTGGGCTTTCCAGCCTTGTCTTATTGAATTAGTGTTCATCACAGGATGTTACAAGAAAATGGAGAGAGACAAGCCACATCAAGGCTTAACTGCGTCTACTTTCTTATTAAAATTTGCAGCACCATTTATATTATCGTCCATCTACTCGATCTTATCATTGCCATGCATAGCCATCATAATTATCAAACCATTTATTTCTTTATGTGAATCCAATTTTGTTGTTGCCAATTTTTGGTAAGTTACTAATAATTGATGTAAGTTGTCCGTTGTAATTCTAACAATATGATTTTAACATTTATAATTTTACGATATTGAGACCATATAATTGAATCAATTATAACCATGTTTATAACCCTTATATTATTACTTAATTCTAAATACACGACAATTAATAAAATATTTAATACGCTCACTTTATTAATTCTGTGACTAATATTTGATAAAGATATATAGGAGAGAGAGTACATTTGAGTCGAATTTCAAATCTTAATATTAATTTTTTTTTATAGAGTTTACAAAACGTGTTAACAATATAATAATTTTATTTTATTATTATTATAAATATGATGTATCAATTATGCCCTCAAATCTTTGTTAATGTTTGGATTGCTACTTGAGAAGTAATACAAGAAAATGTCACTTGTCATGTATTATCCATGCAAGACTTAAAGAGATGGGCAGATATATTGACAACTTCATTTTCGAAGCAAACTCTAAAACTCCATGAAACTAATAGCAATCCAACCCAACCCCACAAAATGACCATATTCAACTAATACTTGACCCAATAATTATTTCGAGTTCATCCTTTACCAAATCATTGCCAGCTTTCAAACTTCTGTCTTCCACAAAAATCCATTGAATTTACTAACTCTTTGTTTCTCCAAAATTCGGGCAGTTGATCTCTAATCTATGCTAAAATTGGGTATTGTCACTTCTTGAAGAACAAAAAGGTTTTGCCTTGTCTGTATGTATTATGCCCATAAGATAATCCATTAATAATTGGCACAGCATTGGGTTTTTTTTCTGTGGCTCTCAAATTTGAGAGAGAATATCTAAAATAATTTAGCGTAAAATTTAAAATTATTAATTTAAATTAAAATATAAAAATAAAAGTTAAAATAATTAATATAAAATTTAAAATACGAATAAAAAATTTTAAAAAATTAATATAAAAATTAAAAATTTTGAAAATAAGATACATTGAATGTATTACATATAATTCCATGTATTTATACACAGACTCTTCCATGTACTCAATGTATGTCATGTTTGAGTGGACTTGTGACTTTGTAAGTCATGTTTGAGGATATGTAACAGTGATCCCAAGTATCAAAATTGTATGTGACTGATGGAGACTCTATGTCTCAACTACTTCAACACTTGCAAAGAAATTCAACTTCCATTTTGGAATGTGGTCTTAATTAAATGTAATGGATTTCCTATATATGATGACTTGGGTCTCTTTTAAGAAAACAGGAGAGGATTTGTGCAATGATATTGCTTATTAACCATTAACTTAAATTATGATGTCAATCAAACGATAAATAAGGCTTTAATTCAACCATTAATTTTCTAAGAATGTTGTATTGACTACGGTAATCAAGTATGCATAACTAAAGGAATCCCAAATTGATGATCAAATTGACCATATTGGTGCTACCAACTATCAAATTAAAAAAAGAAATTAAATAAATTTATACAAATTTTGTCAAATTATACGATTGTCATATATTTTACATAATATTATATTATTGTTACATGATTCTGTTAAATTTGTTAGTTTACTTTTAAAAAAAACTTAAAAAAAAGACAAATATATTTAATATTCTTTTCGTATACGAGCTCATTATTCCTTTTGAATAAGTCCAATTTTATTTAACGAGCCTTGTCAAGTAGATCCAAATAAGTTTCTAAGGTTGTATCACATAGATCTAAATAATTTTTTTTTTTAATTTTTGATGTTTGAGAGTTTGATCCTAGATTGTTAGGTTAAGGTAATTCTAATACTATATTAAATTTGTCACTTGACTTAGAAGTATATTGTAGCATCAATAATAGTCTGTTTGTCTAACATAATTTTTTTTTTAATTTTCATAAAAATATAGAATATTTGACAATAATATAATAACATTATAGCAATCTATATAAATAAATTTCTATATAATTTTATTATTTGTAGCACCACAACCATTCATAAATTCATATCATGAAATAGACTCCACAACCGAAAGTGAATAAAGCTTTTTAAAAGCCTAATATATATATACATGTATGCAACAATTAAGGGAAGAATTCACAAATGATTGGCTCCTTTTATAAAAGTTAAACAAACCCTATAAGTAGAAATTATATATGCATCCTGGAAAGGTTGGAAACTTTTTGAACTGGCAACAACTGGCTTGTCACATTTTCTGTAGTCAAAATCTTGGCAACATAGTAATACAAGGGACTCTGCTATAGGTTCCTCACAGCTGTGTCCTATTCGGCCAACTTTGCAACAGGGTCATCAGGCTGCTTGACTTGCTTTCTCAATTTACAAGCAACATGGAATTGGAAGCGACGAGTAATTGAAGAAGTGGTGAATCTTAAATTTATACCTCCAGGCTGAAATGAACGCAAATCCTGGAAAGTTTTATTCTTTATTGTCGTGGAAACAGCAAGCAGGCTTTTGACAAGCCATTCATGGCTTAAATTATTCTCATGAGTCATGTCTAAGCACAAATTTAGGATCATTCTCTGTGCAAGAGTTTGTTCTTTGTGTTGTATAAGAATCTGAACAATTCATGTTTCATTCTACAATTTCAGAACATAAAAGATTTTCTGGTTTTTGCATTATTGAATTTAACTTCAAAGTTATCCGAACAAACTCAAGATTTATTTGAGAATGAGTTCGAATGTGTCGGATGTTATAGACTTCAAATACTGCAAAAGTATTAAACTTTAATAACATGTTATAAGCCTAAATTATATAACATTTATAAGTTATCTTCGGTTGTTATATACATGTATATATTTTACTTCCGTAAAAATATAAAATACATGATAATAAAATAATAATTATATCAGTTAAATTTAAATTTAATCATGTTAATGATTTATTTAAAAATATTTTTTTAAAAAAAATCATAAAATACATCTAATGTCACTCTATGTGACACGATAATAACATCATTTTATAAAATTACATGCAATTTGTTGCCCATAAGAAGCTCATATTCTTTATTGGACACTTGTATTAAAATGTTTCAAATACTCGAAACTTCTTCCCATGGAGAACCCAACTGTGAAGAAATTGCAGTCGTCACAAGTCCCCATCAAATTAATTACAATATTAATTGATTAAGAATTAAATAATTAATTAAAAATTTAAAATACTTGTCTTATAATTTGACCATTCTGTCAGGACACTGTTGTCATTTTTGGAAAGTTTCAAGCAGGCCCTTTAAACTTGGCCAGCTACAAAAGGGCTGCCTCTCAATTTTCGTCTTATCATATCACTAAAATTTAGGGTTTTTTAACCTCATGCTCATGGATAAATTAAAATTTAGGGTTTTTTAACCTCATGCTCATGGATAAATTTGCTTTGTCTTTTCAATTGAAGGGTCAAAAAGGTTCCTAAATTGGCCTTAAATCTAGAATCTAGCAAATTTTTGTCCCTTTTTTTTTTTTTTGGCTAATATTAAAACCAAATAAATTTTCTTTGTTTTTCACTTTGACCTCTCCCTTTTTGTTTCCCTATATGTGCTAATTGTCTCCTTACATTTTCTTCATTTTTCTTTTTTACTCAGCAATGGGTTATATTAGGAAGACTTTTGTAATGGTAATTTAGAATATACTATCTAAATTTATACCAATAAATATGTAAGGTGTGAAATTAGCTATTTGTATAGCAATTTTTGTAAAGATAACTTGATTGAAACACTTGTTTTACTTCACAATTTGCATATTGTCATTACAAAAATGTAATTCAAAATTTTTAAAATCGGTACATAAATTATATTTAATTGTTTTTTTGATGCATTTTATACTTTATCTCATACGTATTTGTTATATGATCCTAGGAAGTTTTCTTCCTTTTATTAACCAAATTCTCAAAGTTGCTAAACCTACAAATCTTGTTAATTATAGTTAAAAATGGAAGAAAACAACAAAAACCCAATTGGCAATACATACCATAAATACTAAAATTGAAGGGTTTTAGAAGAAATAACAAATAAGGAATTCTTTAATGATTATTTTAAGTAGTCAAATCAACATTAATTACTTAGACAAAAATGATTGAATGCACATAAGCACATGGAAGATCTAATCAATCCCCAACACAAGGAACCATGATCCATCCATCCCAAAGCAATTCGCTGGCTTTCCCACGGTTTATACACTGTCTACTCTTAACCAATAAGCTTTCTAATCCCAAGATTTCTAGATTTGTAGATCCCAAAACACTCAAATGATCTTGTATTTTTAACCATTTTTTATATTTTTTAAATCAAATTTTTTTGAAATTAATTAAAAATTAGAGCAACACTTACCAATTACTTTCTCTCCAAATCATTTTTTTTTATTTTTAAAAACGTTTTTTAAAATTTAATAAAAATTATAGCAAGATTTATTATAATAAATATTGATTATAAAATAGTAAATTATTATTATAATTAATGTAATGAAATTATTTTACTTAAATTTTTGAATAAAATAATAATAAATTATAAAATAATAATAATAATAATAAATGGAGCGCAATTAACGTTTTTTAGCGGGAGAAAACAGAGTCCAACGTGGCAACACTCTCTCTCCCTCCCTCCCAGCTTTCATTCCTCTGCTTTTGAGCTCTTAATTGACGCTCTCTGTTTCTCTCTCTCTCTCGCTCTGTATTTATAAAAGCGAAGGCTTCTTTCTCTCCTCCCTCTGTAAGCTCTCAACTTCCTTTAATCAATCTTCTTCAGGTCATTGTTAGCCACACTCTATGGTTTTTCTCTCCTATTAACTAAAACTCAAATACCCATCATCCATTTTTATCTTCATTTAGTAAAACAAAAAGTAACACCCATTGCTCCATTTGTGTTTGGATTTTTTTCTTTTTTTGGTTCACCTTGATTTCTTGTACACATTTTCCTGTTTCCTTCATTTCTTTGATTCCTGGCGTTGTTTTCACAGCACAAGCTTCGTTTCTTTGCTTTCTGGTTTCTGTAATGTAGATTCTTGATGTTACTTGATTCCTGCATCAAAATTACCTCTTTTTTAACTCTTACCCACCGTTTTTCTCTTTGTTTTTGAATCAAAGTTGCTGTTCATTTGTTACCAGCGTTAAGAGATCAACATGTTTGGCCTCGGAAAATCAAAATTTTACAAGAAAAGGTACGCTGTTTTTTTATTTTTTATTTTTTGTCACAAGAAGCTATAGTTTCTGTATTTTCCCACTTTTGTTAATTTCTGTTTTGTTTGTGGGTATAGTAAACGATTGTTAAAGCTTTCAAAGACGAGAATCGATACAATAAGAAAGAAGAGAAATGCGGTGCTTAAGTATTTAAAGAATGATATTGCTGAGCTTCTCAGGAACGGCCTTGATGTTGATGCATATAGCAGGGTAATTTTCTTTCTTTTTCTGGTTCTGGCTTGGGATTTTTTTTTCCCGGTATGATAATTGGTTTTGTATTCAATCTTCAATTCTCATTTGAACAAATATTGGTCCATGACTTTTGCTAATTTCGTGCCCTGCCTCGTGATTTTATGTTCCCTTGCATTCTGATTATGCGAAGATATCATTGCTAGTTGGTTTTGATTATATCTAGAAACAGCATAACACGAATTTTTTTATTTCCTTTTGGGACTTTTATCATTTTACCAGCCTGGCTTTGTAATTTTATTGCCTAATATTGTTTTAATAATCAGAAAGTGAGTGAAATTTTTCTAATTCTTCTTTATATTAAAAAGACATGGAATCTAGCTGTTGTCTGCTTCTGCTGAGATAACATGACTTCTCAATAAGTTTTGTACTTTTCTATTAACCCGCATGTCTCCATCATCATTTGCTTGTTCTCTGTGGCTAGTTCTTCTTTGTGAAGAATGTTAGTTATACCAGCAAAATAATCTTTTTTTGGTACCTTCTACACGCTTCTTCAATAAACAGCAAAATTCTTTCTATTTCTATAAGTGTTAGAAGCTGTATTGCATGATTCTGTTCGTGTGAACCAGTCTTGACATTCATGAGAAATTGTTTCTGGATGGAGTTTTCTGAGTCATGGAAGATTACAGCTCTTATGTTGGGTGCAATGCTGGTGTCTTATGGCATACTCATTATATCGGAGATTTGTCTCTATATGTTGTGCTCACAAATCAATATCTATCTGGGATGTGCCGCTTTGTAAAAGGAGGTGCTTGATTGTTTGTTCTAGTGCTGGCACCATAGGTCTCATTTGGACTACATATTTGTTTGTTTTAATCTCAAGTTTCTCTTTTATCACACACAAGGATCACCGTTCCTTGGTATTTTTGCCCGAGAGTTCTCATTCCTCTCTTTCCAGTTCGGTTGTTGCGAACTTTTTTATTTTATTGTTTTTTAAGCAGCTAAAGCACTAAAAAGATGATGAGAATTTCAAAACTGAATGTATGTTTCTTCAAAAACTCACTTGTAAATGGAACACTTTATGATGCACATTATAGTATTTTAAATAACAATTGATGCTTGGCATAAGTAAATATGTCTATGCTTATGACATTTAGCCTCTGTATTATCATGCATAAGCTGAAACTAAAATTGATTTCTTTTGGATTGTGAAACAGGCTGAAGGCCTTCTGGTAGAGCTAAACATGTCATCTTGTTATGATTTCATAGAGCAGTGTATTATGTGTATATCAGGCCAGCTCTCAGCCATGGACAAACAAAGGTTTATGGTCCATCCAATCTACTTTGAAACTTTTTACCGCCTTGGTTGATATTGATGAAATGTTTGACTGAGTTCTTTGCTTCTTACCTTCTGCCTCAATCCCTTTGCTGGGATTTTTCATATAATCTTCTTACGTTCTGCTTTATTTCAGGGAATGCCCTTCTGAATGCAGAGAATCTATACCATCTTTGATGTATGCTGCAGCAAGATTTGCTGACTTGCCTGAACTACGTGACCTCAGAACTTTATTTACTGAGAGATTTGGGACTTCCCTCGAACTTTTCATCAATAGAGAGGTGAGAATCTATACTTCACTCCAATGGGTAGAACTCTTTCTGCTTAGGTCCGCCTTGTTTTTTGTACCAACTGCTGCTATTGCTTTTGTGTTAGTTTGTTGGGAAGTTAAGGTCAGGCCATCCCACAAAAGAGAAAAAGCTTCAGTTATTGCAAGATATCTCGCAAGAAAATTCCATACAATGGGATTCCAAGTCTTTGGAACGAGAAATATTTAAAACACCACCACCGGTACAAGTAAGCTTCCCTTTCTGTGACCTAAGTTTTAAGTCATGTTTTTCAAGCTATCTTCCTTATGTTAACACAATTGTAATGTGGATGAATTTTCTGCAGGACAAGCCTAATCATGAATCTTCTGTGTCTTCTTATGGTTCAGAGAATAACAGAGATAACCAGCACAAAAGAAAGGATGACGCTTTGCCAGCGAGAGATGCCCATAATGCTGGGAACAAAATGAGTGTCATGACAGAGTATGATGTGCCAAAAAGAAATGAAGAGGATTTCATGCATAACGGAAGAAAGGTTGTCCCTGATGATAGATACAATGAACCTATTAGTAGTGACGATGAAGTGGTTTCCAGCCACAGAAGAGACAGCACCAGCCAAGATAGCCGACAGAATAGCTCAAGTTCTATTGGAAGTTTTTATGAGGATGAAGTGGATAGCAGTAAGCCCTTCTACTATGGATCTATCCCTCCCCCTTATGTCAAACAGAATGCTGCGAAAGAAGGAAGAACTATAGAGGACACCATAGAATCAGTTGGTTTTGACAATGCAAAGCAAAATAATCTTCAATATCCTCCAGTAAACAAAGATCAGGCACAACCAACATCAACTAGGAGAAGCACCTTGAGACCACCACCTGGTCATGAAATTGTTGACAGTGGACGTGAGGAAAGTGCAAAAAAGGCTGAAAAGACAAGACAAGGTTTGCAGTCTGTCCTCAAAGTTGATCAAAGTGACGAAGAAGAGAAAAAATTGGATCAGCTTTTGATGTGTTATAGTAAGAAAAAGCCTCCCCGTGAATCAAGCAAAGTAAAAGCAAATCATTACCCTCCTCCTCCAGGACAAAAAAGTGATGACGTCAGTAGAGCTACAAGGCACAGTGCAAGAGCAAATCTATATCCACAGCCAGGACAAGGTTTTGATGACTGCACTGAACAGACTAGGCACAGCAATGCAACAGCAAATCTACGTACTCCTTCATCTCATGAAAAAGATAATTATATTCAAGCCGCGAGGCACAGAAATGCGGGAGTGAATCTGTATCCTCCTCCTGGACAAGAAAGTGATGATGCCAATGGAGCTTTCAGAGCCAGACACGGAATTGGAGCAGCAAATCTTTATCATCCTCCAGGGCAACAAGACGACGAAGACAATGGAGTAAGAAGGCACAGAAATGCAAGATCAGAGTTGCCACATCCACCAGCCAGAGCAACATCTTTTCCACTGGAACAAGCAGCTGCGCATGAGGCAACAAAAGGGCATGCTCGAGCCATTTCAGTGCAGCCGGATATGTTGACCCGCCCTGGCCATGTGCATCCTAAGTTACCGGATTATGATGACTTGGCTGCTCGATTTGCTGCACTTAGAGGACAGTAAATGAAGATAGCTATGGCATATTAGAATCACAGAAAGCATTACTCTCTATTCATATCTATTCTTTCATATGTTCCCACACTTAATATAAATACAACTCTTTACATGTTTATTCTGTTGGATTGTTTCATAACATCTTCTAATCCAGATTACCATACAGCTGTTAGGAAAAAAATAAAAATAAAAAAAATAAAAAAAAAGAGGAATTACGCCAAAACCATTTAAGGTTTCTTCAGCCATACAAGTAGTGTTAGCTGCTAATCATGAATTAGGGGAGTTTCAGCATTAGTAGAATCAGTAATAGATGAACTTTGTTCATTTTATTCATTAATGTAGAATTTCATTCACCTATCATTGATATTTAAAATTAGAAATTAAACTGTCGTTACATTAAATCAGAGGTACTTGTGACTTTTATCCATAGCATCAATACTGAGGGGATTCATCGCCGTTTCAATTTTCTATGTAATAGTTTAAATGCCAAAAAATCTGCTAACCGAGAATGTTAAAACGAAGTTCTACTGCCGTTCATACGAGTTCATATCTCCGGTCACGTTTAGCTCCGTTTACGCCCATACATCGACGGAAGAACACAGCATATTGAAGTCATCGTCATCGAGACAGACCGCGGGAAGCCCCCTAAAATGGACGGCGGAGATCCATGGGAAGAAGAGTTGGAGCAACAGCAGGAAGAGGAGTGTCCACATAGGATGCCCGCCTTACTCCTCTGAACCCCACATTTCGCGCTTCACCTTCTGCATGCCGCCCGGTTCGTAAAATTGTTATTTTTTTTTCCCGTGATCTTAATAGCGAGAAGTTATGTAGTAATGGTATTATCTAGAAGTTGAGCCCAGCAGATCCAACGAGCTATTCAAAGCTAAAGCAAATTCATTGCATTAAGTCACTACCTTGGTCCAAGATGGTGATCTTGTTTTACCTAGACGCAGCAGTAAGCTCTTGACTCGTAATTCATGTGTACTGAGAAAGGATTTTGATTCACTGCTCATTTCTTGGTTATATGTGAAAAATTTTTATGTTCTGTTTGAGTAACACTGATTGGTGAAAAATGCATGTGCTTTGATTGATAGCTTGTACCCTAAAGCACTTCTGACAGAAGTATTCATAACAACATCCTTAGTGTTTTTCCACTGAGGCAATTTGTGCTTGATTATATAGTTACCATGAGAGAATTAAATAGATTTCTGGGATGAGTGTTTTACATTTAGTGAGACTGCTCAAGTTCTTGCCTGTTGATGAGAGCATAAATGGTTCAGCAAATGATTTTTCTATGAGAAGATATGTAGTAAGAAGAGGAAGTGATAGGTGAACCAGTAGTCTTTTAATAATGGATTATGCATATGTTAATGTGGATATACATGCATAACTGAGGTTGATTATGGGCTGGTTTTGGATATTTCTCTTTGACAAACTCGACCTGTTCTCTGCTCTGTGAAATAGTGACAGCAGAGGACACAAGAAACATTTGAATTTTGTTCACAAATTCATTTACTGCAACACTGCAATGTTGTTTGTTTATATTCGTGCCACGTGCTCAACCATTGTAGTTTCCTTCGTCTTCAGGTATGGAAAGCAGAACTAGTGTTATCTGATTTTGTGATGAATAAGATTTGCACTTCTTCTGAGCTCAATGGAATCATTTCATTGGAGCTAGGTGATGCAACAGTTATCTTGATTTCTGGTGTCTATCCCGGTGCATCTCAGTCATGTTTTAGGCTACTTCTTTTAAAATTAATTTCAGTTTTAAAGCCTATTGTGGTGTATCATGGTTGATGCTGCCGTAGATGCTAGGAACCTTCAAAATAGTCAGGTCCTCGTTGCGAAAAACTAAATTCAATCTGCATTGCAGGGTGGTGTTGGTTTGAACATCGACTATAGAGAGCAGTAAAGAAGGGACAACTCCGAAGTCTATCAATTTGCCAAAGCATGAGCCAACGACCTCTTCATTGAAGTCTGTCATTTCTCTGCCTTAGATAGCGGTCTCCATTGCAAGTCCTCACTCACCACTACGCCTTACACACAAGTCATCAACTTTTCAAGCAGTTAATCTCTCAACTCATCCATGGCTCACCAACACACAATGATCGCACAAGGGACAACTTCTAAATAATTGTTCTAAAGCTTTCAATCTTCTGAGCCAGCTTTACATTCTTATTTAAGTGATCATGATTTGTTTACGAGTTCCCCAGAATCGTATGCTATTGACTATGTCCATGTTGCTACAGTGATAGCTGCCTACTGCTGCTCTGCCCTGATTTTTGATCTGAAATGATAAGATTTTGGATTAATTTCTGTTTTCCGGACGTATCGGTCGGCAATTTAAACAATTATCTTGTTTTCCTTGACAGTTTCCTCAATATACATACTGTGTGTACATCGCCAAAGCAATTTTCTCAGCATTCAGACACTCTTGAAACTTGTTGAAGGCTGCATAGGTA
Source organism: Swietenia macrophylla (assembly GCA_032401905.1). Taxonomy (NCBI): domain Eukaryota; kingdom Viridiplantae; phylum Streptophyta; class Magnoliopsida; order Sapindales; family Meliaceae; genus Swietenia; species Swietenia macrophylla. The sequence goes on along the minus strand of CP135574.1, from coordinate 4,816,911 downwards.
AGTGGCACTGGTAGTGGCGAGGAGATTAGGTAGCATCCTCACATCATTAAGTTGATTTAAGGCATGGTAAAAAAGTCAAAAGCGCTTTTGGGTTATTAAAAGCAGTGGGTTTACTTCTCCTATCGTATTCAGTCACAATATATTAATATTTAATCACTTTTGTACGGTTAAAAAAGCACTTGTAATACATGAACAATTTCTTGCTGGATAAAAGTGTATGTACATCGTATGAATATAAATCAAAAGCTCTACTAATTCATGGGGTTTAAACTCAATTTCCTTGACACATTTTAGTGATTGAAAATGAAAGTACTTTTGAAGAACAAAAACGTGCAAAAAATTGTTAAATAAGTGATTTTATAGAGAAAATGCTTTCAAATTATGTATTTTGTAAATAAATTTAAAAATTTTTGAAAATGTACATTTTATTGTAAAAAAAATTCAATAATATTCTTATTAATAAAATGATATTTAATAAATAATATCTTGTAAGAATATTTAGAAATTCTCGTTTATTTTTTTTTTTTTTACAATTACATGAAGATGGTAGATTTTAAAAATATACCATTTATATATTTTATATCTATTAACGTCAAAATTAATAAGTAAAAGAAAATATAAAATTTAAAATAAATAATAAATAAAATTTTAAATAATTATTATAAAAATTAAAGAAATTAATATATATTATATTTAATTTAATATATTATTAGAGATGATTGCGAGAATAAATGGTACATATAATTAATTAAAATTTTAAATTAAATTTAATATTAAATTTTTTAAAATACACATTTTAATTAACTTATTTGCTCCTTTTTACTCAACCCAACCCAAGTACGTAATTAGAAAGCACTTGCTCTAAGAAGTGTAATATCTGAACTGACAGCCATAACAACAAATACAACAGTACAGAAGCCAGAAGCTTTGAACTGACTGATTAGGTACAAATCCAGCAAAGAGAATCTCTACTGTGAAAGTGGCGGTCGGTCCCCAACTCTACGTTAGACAAAACCCCCACCCCAAATAAAATTAAAAAAAAAAAAAAAAAAAGCCGGAAGTTACCAAAAGCGCTTAATTCCATTCTCTGTCAGACGTTCTCGAAAGTCGAAATCAGTTGGCAGCTAACGCTTATGAACTAAAAGAGCCCTTTGAGATAGATCCTCTGCTGCACGTACCACACTCTAATGCTGTACTGTCCATTTCATCCAGTCAGAATTCGTTCAGTGGGCCCCATGAATTTTGATTTATTTTTATTTTAAGAAAATTGTTAATTTGTGTTTTACAAGGTTAAGTAACTAATCGCATCGCATGATTGTAAGGCAATCCCCATGGTCGTTGTCGTCATCTCATTCCATCCAACAAGAACCATTCAACGGCACCGTTTGGGTTCGTCAAACCATTCCAATATGGCACCGGTTCACTCGTCTTCAAGCTCAATCTCGGTTTTCTCATAAGCAAACTGATAAAAGCTCCACCCCGGTCTCTCTGTATCTTCCCGTACAGCTAGCTTAGCTTTCATTTTTTATTTTTCTTTTGTTCTTTTTATTGTCGATGATGAATTCTCTCCGTCGAATTCAATAGCAGATCACTGATTAAGCAAACGGGCATGGGTTGCACGCAATCGAAGATCGAGAACGAAGAAGCCGTCGCGCGATGCAAAGGCCGGAAGCAGTTCATGAAAGAAGCCGTGGCGGCGCGCAACGCCTTCGCCGCCGCGCACTCTGCCTACACCATGTCCCTCAAGAACACCGGTGCTGCGCTCAGTGACTACGCCCATGGCGAGGTCCAGAACCCGCAACCAGTAACCAGTTCATCGCATTCATCGGCCGCTGCTGCGGCGGCGTCTTCATCACAACCTCCTTTGGATCCTCCTCTTCCTCCGCCGCCTCCGCCGAATTTGCCACCCTCGCCGATACAGCGCGCCGCCAGCATGCCGGAGATGAAGATAGCGAAAAATCGAGAGCAGATGAACGGTGTGGGGCCAACTATTGTAGAGGAGGACGACGATGAGGAAAATGAGATTGAGAGTAATGACAAGTTGATAACACGGAAGAGAAGCAGTGGGAGAAATAAGGGCGGGGATCATCAGACGGCTGCGGTTCCCGCTACGTTGCCGGAACGTGCTCCACCGCCGCCGGTGGAAAATGGTGGGTCCTTGCAGGCAGTGCAGGACTGGGATTATTGGTTCTCGCCGGAGATTCCGGGACCGACTTTGGAGGTAAAAGACGAGAATGAAAATATTTTGCCCAAAGGGTTTGATAAAATTCCTAGAAGAGAAGAAAAGGTAGAGGAACAGCCCAAGGAGGTACCTCAGCCGCCGCCGCCAGTGGTGGAAGATGTGGAGGAGAAGGTGGTGGCAACGACTGGTGGAGGGAGTGTGGGGAGGAATGTGAAGAGAGGGAAGTCAGGGACTGGAGCGGGTGAGAAGAAGGTGGCAAAAGGGGGTACGAATTTGTTGAAGGTATTTGTTGAGTTGGATGATCATTTCTTGAAGGCATCTGAGAGTGCACAAGAGGTTTCAAAGATGTTGGAAGCAACCCGGTTGCACTATCATTCTAATTTTGCTGATAATCGAGGTAATTATCAAATCTGATTCAATATTAACATGTTTGAGAAAGTTTATCATCTAAATTTTGGATTCTTGGATTGTTTTGTATGATTTATTGAGTTGAAGATACGTGGGTATGAGTTAAATCACAAGTTGCTTTGGCTTAGCGATTGGTATTTCCAGTTCTGGAAATAGTGCTCTGAGTACAAGAAGACTTTTGTAATGTAAGGGATTTAAATTAAATGGTTGCTTGATTGGATTGATGAAACATTTATGTATGTTTCATTAAAAATGAATTTTTTCTAGCTTGAGAATTTAGAAGTTAAACTAGCGACAATGACAATATATGGTGAATGAGTTTGGGAATTCTGTAATAAAGGGGAAAGGAAATCTGGTAGTTTAGGTGATAATTTTGAGGATTTTATTAAAATTGTCTTCTGCTTATTTGGTTATGTAGTTTACAGAACTGTTTTATTAACTTTACTTCATGGTCATATGGCTTACCGAGATTTGTTTATCATGAGCTTGCTATTCGTGCTGCAGGGCACATTGATCACTCAGCAAGAGTGATGCGTGTTATTACATGGAATCGATCATTTAGAGGATTAACTGTTCTTGATGATGCAAAAGATGATTTTGACTCAGAAGAGCATGAAACTCATGCCACAGTGTTGGATAAATTGCTAGCATGGGAAAAAAAGCTTTATGATGAAGTGAAGGTACGTTGGAATCTTTCCGCTTAATTTAGATCTTATAAGGCATTATTATCATATCTTTCTCACTGAATTTGAAGTACCATACCATGCATTTTAATGAAATTGTTTTGAAGCTGGGGTGGTTTTCCATAATGAGGTTGACATGAATTGAGATCACTAATTGTTACTGAACCAATAATTTTCACTTTTAATCCCAGCTGCAAGCTTCTCTTTGTTTTATGTTTTCTTTCCCCTAAAACCGAGGGACTATGATCATATCCGTGAAGATTATGATGATTATTTGTTTGTGAAAAATGGTCACCCTCACCATTTTGTTGGGAAGCTTTAATGTACAGAAGAGACAGAATTCCAACTTGATAGTTGGACGGCTGCTGAATAAATATGCAGATAGGTTGGGGGACATGTTTTGATCAAGTGTGCTTTGGTTTATACAGTCAAAAAGCAAGCAAAAAATAAAATAAAAATTAAAAAATACCAAGGGTGATGTCGTTGAATTAAAACTAGGTGTGTCCCTCGAGTGAAAACATCCATAGTCCTAGCCGAGAGATGGATCAACCGCCAGACTTCGTTGTAGTGGACTGTATTTCACTTCCCTTGGGTGCATATTCCTACTAGGGCAATGATCGTACAGTTTTCTTGTTCCATAGTGCTTGACTTTTGGCTCTTTTAGCTTATGTTTAACCCCAAATGTCTGCTTTCATGAGTGGATGCTGCACTCTATAACAGATTTCATTATTTTCATTTATGTAAACCCTAGTTCTAGATGCTTGGAGATAGATGGTTGTATCTGTTAATCAAGCTCAACATGAAGGTTTTTTCTCTCTCTCTCTCTTTTTTTTTTTTTTTGTTTCAGTTGATACATGTGCATTAGAAAATGCGGGGAGGAATGAAAGAAAAAATGTATCACGTTGTTGGTAGGATTTAAGACATGCTTGTCCAAGATTGAGTGTCTTCTAACTCCTGTAGGCCTCTCTGGATTATGCTCCCTTGTAATATAACTATGCCAAATAGAAGTTTATTTGTGTCCTTGCTTTTTCATCCTTTGATCTAACATTGTATAAATGTTTGTGAAAATGCTGCCTCATTGATTTTTAGATGGTTTGTGATTATTATTTTTCGTCACTTTTTATGCTCCAGAAGCGCATCTCTCTGCTTCTGCCATCCACCGATAACCTAAATCCTCCCCTCTGCATTTGGTTGACATCAAACAAATAGTTTTGGTTTCAAAGAACTAACAGACTTGTGAATTTTTTCAGTTGCCACAGAGGGTGCTTTTCATGCTACTATTTGACTTATTACTTCTTTTATTCACAAAGCAAGCAAACATATGTCTTGTCTTCTGAATCTTTTTTGGGATGATGTTGCTGATAGGCAGGTGAACTTATGAAATTTGATTACCAGAGGAAGGTTGCTTCACTGAACAAGCAAAAGAAACAAGGTACCAACTCTGATGCACTTGAAAAGATAAAAGCAGCAGTAAGTCATCTGCATACAAGATACATTGTTGACATGCAATCCATGGATTCAACAGTTCTAGAAATAAATCGTTTACGAGATGAACAGCTGTATCCAAAACTTGTTCAGCTCGTTGATGGGTATGTTGCAGTCTGAAATGAACTTGAGATGTTAAATTTATTTGGCATCGTATTTGGTTTAGTTATTTGAAAACAAATTATTTTTACTGCCAAAGATGATTATGCTTGTTTGCATACTTGATGATACTGAACCAAACATTAGAAGAAAACAAGACTTATATTGGCTTATTTTGATGGTTTGACTGATCAAGATGATATATTAGATTTAGAAGAGATGAGAAATTAGTGCTGAATGAAATGTGTGAAATTGAAAATAGTTGCTGAAAAATGAACAGGACTGGTTTTGCTTGGGGCCAGCACTTGACTCTAGGCTTTACACAGGCTCTACAGGGGTGTTTAATTCTTGTGTAGAAAGAATTTGTAGTAAAATAATGATTTTTCCCCCTTGAAAGAGTTCCTGCAGTAGTTAAACTTAAATGGGATAATATTCTAGTCTTAGAGGGCTACTTTAATTTTCAGTTGCAAAAAAATTAATCACTAATTTATATTCAGACAGAACTTTGTACAGTCTGACTAGAAGAAAGAACGTGTGGAATAAACAAAATTGCCTCTGAAGGATGAGTAGGTGTTTGTTTATTTGTTTTTTCAGTTATCTTTCAGGGCATCTTGGAAACCAGATTTTGCTACATTTAGAGAATTCCTCAATGATCACTTAGCCATTACATATTATGGAACTCATTATACCATGCCGCTCTATCTGCACACTTTGCCTTCCCGATCATATTTTCTAATTAAATATCAGAAGAATGCATATATGGCTGATGATTTTCTAAACCAAAAATATTGACGAAATCTAAATCCTAAACATAATGATACATATTGCAGAACTCATTATACCTTGTGGATTTTTTGTGAACTTTGTCTTCAGTGCACAAAAAATCTGGAAGTTGTTGGTGTTCTCTTATTTTACACAGTTGCAGCCGTCTCTCATCAATCTTGAGTCCATTCATTCCTTATTCCCTGTACTCATCCTGTCCATCTCAATGTTATCATTTTGGCTACTCTTGTACTGGAACTTTTTCCTTGCATTGATAGTTAATTGCACACTGACCATGTTTTCCCATTGCATTCTGCATAATTGTTGCCTGCATTTTTCTTTCATTAACTTGGAATTATTTGCTCTCATTTATGGAAACCATTGTTGTTAGTAACAAAACTGTTAATACCTCCAATATTTTCTCATGAAGGTTTTTTGTGCAAATGATTAAAGTTTGATGTATGGTATGCAGGATGGCAACAATGTGGGCGGCCATGCAAGCTCATCACAAGAGCCAGTCTAAGATTGTGGTAGCCCTAAAATCTCTGGACACATCGCAGTCCCTGAAGGAAACAACTGAGCACCACCATGAGCGTACTATCCAGCTATGGGCTGTTGTGCAAGAGTGGCACTCACAGTTTTGTAAGCTTATAGACCATCAGAAGGAGTACACAAGGGCCCTTAATAATTGGTTAAAACTAAATCTCATTCCCATAGAGAGCAGCCTGAGGGAGAATGTTTCTTCCCCACCAAGGATTCAAACTCCCCCAATTCAGCGACTCCTCCTTGCCTGGCTGGATCATCTGGAGAAACTTCCTGATGAGATAGCTAGAGGTGCTATAACTAGCTTTGCTGCCCTAATAAATACCATTATGCATCACCAAGAAGATGAAATGCAATTGAAGGAAAAATGCGAGGAAACCAGGAAGGAGCTTTTGCGCAAGACCCGGCAATTTGAAGACTGGTATCATAAGTATATGCAGCGGAGAACACCAGAAGAATTGGATGCTGAAGATGGCACAATCAAGGACGCTGCTACAGAGAGGAAGATTACTGTGGAATCGCTGAAGCAGCGTTTGGAAGAGGAGGAGGCAGCTTACCAGAGGCAGTGCAATACGGTCAGAGAGAAGTCTTTGACAAGTCTTAGAAATCACCTTCCAGAGCTCTTCAAAGCAATGTCCGAAATTTCTTATGCCTGTTCAGAAACGTACAAGTCGTTAAAATTCATATCACAGCACCAGAATCCAAGTGAAATCTCATCATGAGAATGATTTTGTAAGTTTGTATAATTTGCTTGTGTATGTGTTAATGTAACTTCATATGCTTTTTCACGTAGGACAACCCTGAAACCATATAAAAATTATTATCATTAAATTTACATGAATTTCATCATAAGAAAATTTGAATATGCTGCCAGATATGTGATACCGTCCATCTCAGTTATATATTGTAGAGGACAAATTTTACTATAAATAAATATGTGCTCGTTTTCGGAACAGTTTTTTTATTTCTGTTGGTTGGATGATCACAAAGCACTCGAACAATTCTTGTCGGATGCTTTTCTTTCATTTTTCTTTGTAAGAATTGCTCCTTGATGACCTGTGCAAGTATTTTTCTTGTTTTGTTTTAATTTTGTATAGAAGTATGAACTAAAATACAGAATAATATACACCTTTGTTCAAAACATTCTGTATAGATGTCTGAACCGAAGCGCACTGATACAAGAGTGGGTTTGGTGATTTTAAACTTTTGAATTGCTGCGGCTCTGTTTTCCCTCTGCATCTGTAATCATCTATTCTACACCAGTTCATCAAGACAGTTGAAAATTCATGTATAAAACCACTGCAATGTTATTAGGAATTTAGAGACAAGCTTGCGTGCATTTGGTAAAATTATGCAAAGTGGTGTAACAGGTTCTTGAATTTTCGATGGTTTTCAAGAATCGCGATAACCTGTGACAATTTTATTTACAAATGTTTATTGTACTTCATACATCTTAAAGTGAGAACTTGGAGAGCAATCTGCTTCTGTAAACAGTGAAGAATCACATCTTTACATGAATTATTGAACACCCGGATGAGATGTGTGTTTCAGCCTAAGCAACAAAATCTTTTTCTCCTCTCTTGTGTTTCATGGTTTAGATTTATCACGGAACGCCTCGGAGGGATAACTCTCGTCAGTCTTTTCGCTGCAAATGATGAACAAGAGGAACCCATTTAAGCATGAAATGATTTGATTATTCACTAGTTGAAGATAGAAGTATTTGCAGATTGTGGTGAAACGAGCAGCTTAAATAAAAACAATTACCTATTTCATAGAAAAGCTCATTGATATTTTGTGCAGTTTTTGCTGATGTTTCAGTGTAAAACATTCCATTTTCTTGAGCAAATTGCTCAGCTTCCTGCATGGGAAGAACAAACCTAAGTAAAAGATGGTCTCAAGTACTTCTTTCCAGTTAACTTTAGATTAAGAACAGCAATTTAGGCAAAATAACAGAAGGATCGAAATTCTACAATCCAAAATGTGTATTCTATCTCCGAGATTAACCAGTGTGATAAACACTACAGTGGGATTAAAGAAGATAGGGATTCTACACATACCTCAGTCTGAACCGCTCTGTGCGCATCCAAGTCAGACTTGTTTCCCACCAAAGCCATCACCAAATTTTGATTTCCTAGAAATAGCAGCAGATCCCTGAATTCTTAACTTTCACATTACATTAGAAAGAAAGCAGGATTAAGAGCACTATTTTCCAAATCTCTTTTCTTACCTTGTCTTTGCAATTCCTGAACCCATTTCTTTGCTCTATCGAATGTATCCTGAGGGAAAACAACACATACAACAGCTATTTTAAACAGGTGCATATGTAAATCAAATTTCAAGTAATTCAGGAGTAGATGCAACATTTATATGCATAAAAATTGTGAATCTTATATTTAACATTTCTCAATCATTTCATTCTCTCTGCAAAAAGAAATACAGAGGAAACAGAACCTAATGAAAGATAACAGCATCCTCTCAATGCATAAAACTTATTGCAGAGGTTGTTTATACTGATAAAGCTTCATCAACAAGAAAGGTAAACAATTACTACCGTATTTGAGATGTCATAGACAACGACAGCCGCTGCTGCGCCGCGATAGTACATAGGAGCCAAGCTATGATATCTTTCTTGCCCCGCAGTGTCCCATATATCAAACTTTACAGTTGCTTCAGTCAACGATAATATCTGAGTGAAAAAAGCTGCTCCTACAGTTGGTTCCTGCGCATACATAACAATTTCAACATCTAAAATAAGATGAAGAATACGTAAATTTCCTTAAAGAAACAGAAAAACATGATCATTAGTTAACCTGGTGATCATAAAACTGGCCTTTGATAAATCTGACTACCAAACTTGTTTTCCCAGTTCCCATATCCCCCACAAGCACCTGCAAACGATAGTTTGAAAGTTGAAACATTCGAAGAACATTCATCAAATAAGATCCATCACTAACCATAATAAGAATTTGACATGACAACTCGTACAGAATTTCAAACTCAATTAGGCCATCAAAGAAACACGACATACCCACCAGCTTGGCTTGTATGATCTTGTTTCCGGGCCTTGCCATTGAATTCCCACAGCCAGATGATCAATATGAGATGAAAGTTTCCAAAAAAAAAGAAGGAAAGCAAGGTATTAAAGAGAAAAGTTCAGAGAGAAAACTGAGTTTTGTTGTTGGAGAAGGAAAACCAATGTATTGTTTTACAAGAAACAATAAGAAATTAAGAGAAGACTGGTAGGTTTCAGTTTTTGAGACCTTGCATGAATTTGACTGGTAGGTTTTTTTTTTTTTTCTTATTTCTTGATGACTGATTGATCAACAGCTGTAGTATTGAACTGTAGTATTGAACCGATGGAAACATTTTAAGGAGCTCAAGATCCAGTTTGGGGCTGGTTAAAAATGGTAGACCCAAATTGGGTCCACTGCATTTCAAAGCTAAGATTCTGTACACTTCTTAAATTTTTAATTTTTAATTTATTCTTTCTTTCTTAAATTAAAATAATTTATTGATATATGTGTGTACATATAATTAACATACATTTATTTTTCAAAAATATTTTATTTTCTATAATAATTTCTTTTTAACTTTAATTCTTTCTTAAATTAAAAATATTTTAGTTGATATTATAACAAACATATATATATATATATATATATATATATATTGGTAAATAAATAACTGCTACATGCCATTAACATCAGCAGAAAATAAAAGGGTAGTCAAAGAAAAATATATGCCAGATGAAATCAAGCAGCGGAACATTAAGCAAAATACAATTCCATGGAAGGGAGAGCTAAGAGGAGAAGACCGTCCCGCATTGCCCAAGAAAACCAAAACCTCAATCGCTACGTGCGAATATAATGCGCAGAAAGTGCAAGATCTACTACAAGGAGCCGTGTGGTGAGGACAGAGCGAACTATTCTTTCGCCTTTTACTAAAGAATACCGTGTGCTCGCCACATTCAAGCGGCATACTATAATTTTTGGGGGAGTTTGGACTCTCTGAGTACAGCTCCTACGAATTTAGTTAAATCGTATAAACATGGATCTGAATGTTTGGACTGGATCTGATCTGAGTACTCTATTTCTGCAGATTTATGGAAGATTCCATTGTTTGTTTGGAGTTGGGTGCTAAAATTCTACTATCCTGCTGCACTGGATTGGTTGTTTGGAGTTGGGTGTTAATATTTTTGCCTTTCTGCACCAAAACGAGACCGCTGTGTATTCATATGAATCTGGATTACCAACACCAACACATTACTCTGAAATTGGAGATTCACACTTACTTAAATGCACTGTCTATGCAGACAGCATCAGACAACTGTTATCCTGAATCTGGTAATCAAATAAACTGCAATGTTAGAAACTCGATTTCCTGCGGTGATCTAAACATTCAAGGTCGATGTTAGTTTCACTGTGTATAGAACTAACCAATTTTTAATTTATAACGAAATATTTGAGGAAAAGGTTTTTCTCATTGAATGAATGCTAAATTAGTAGAAACTAAGCCTGTTTTTGTTATAGAACAGCTGAATCCACCTTTAGATATAGTGATGTGTTTGGCAATTGCATATTGGCAATGAAACTCAAGATCCCAGCACTGTTATTCTCTTTCTTGATGGTGTTCAAGTAAACATAATCAACATTTTTAGGTATCATATTGGAATAATATTGTCCCATATCGATGTAGCAATAGAAGTGAAAATGCAGACAAAGAGCTATAAAAGCACAATCGGAGTTTATTGTAAAGCATACCTTTCTCGGCCTTTTGGCTAAGATCAAGTGTAGTATCTGTTCTTATCAGTTTAATATCTGATACGCAGGACATTGTCCTGCATGATATTAAATTAATTTTTTGAGGGGAGGGCCCAATCCCAGTAGCTTGCTACTGTGAGCCCTGAGTGTCGCCCATGCGTTGCACTACTGCACGGGCTGGCGCACCTCTACTAGTTCAAGTTCCAAAGTGTTCGAATGCCATCAGGAGAATTCAGAGCGTGAGAGGGAGGTTGAACCCTTAATTCAAGGAATTTGGTGAGTGGTTCTGTAAATGTTGAGAGTGAATGCTATCTAGGAAATTAACTAGTAACAAAAAGAGACAGTAGTGTCTGTGTTTGTTAATTGTGTCTAATGAATCCCTAGCTTTGTGATAATCTATCGCAATTGTCCTTGAACTCTTTCCGCCGGAGAAGTTGTTTCTTAACTTCTGTACTTGAGGCACTCAATAACACAATTCTTAAAATTCAATGCGTTGGATTCTTAAATTCCTGGAGACAAATGATAAAAGTTTCTACAACTACTTGGGTAGTTCCTTTCAATTTAGCCTGCTAAGCTTTTTGGTTGCAATATGATTACACCTATAACTTCACTGAAGTTCACTGATAATTCGAATTTCTTTTTCTCAATATCAGTTAATCTCTGCCCTTTATTATTAAGAAAAGAATTTTCATGAATAAGACAGAGAAACAAATGGGAAAACAACAGAAGACAAAACATGTTAAACTTAGCCTAGAAGAAGCAATAGAGCACCCATCACTCTGTTACGGTTGAGGAAAAGGTTTTTCTCATGAAATGAATGCTAAATTAATAGAAACCAAGACTACTATTCTCTTCCTTGCTGAGGGTTGAAGTAAATAAAAGCAGAGTGTTGTGCACACACATATATCAATAAATTATTTTAATCAAATGAACTAAAAATAATATTTTTGTGAATATAAAAATAATTGAATGAACTTACCTGGCAATAAAGTAAAATAAAAAATTTTAAAAATTTTAAATATTCAATCAACAGTTATGCAATAATAATTGTAGGACAATAAATTTTAAAAATTTTCTTATAATTTTGATTAATAAAAATAAATAAAAAAAAACTCAAAAATCTAATAAATAAAACTTAATAAAAAACAACTGATGAAAATGATGCTGAGCCAAGCGAGTGCCCAAAATTTGAGAGGCCCAAGAGACCAAACCCAACCGTTTGTTAAGAGTGTGGCAGGCAGAGGAGAACATACCAATGCTCAGTACGTAGCATGCGAGCTCCAGCCCTCAGATAATGCAGCAGCAAGAATATGGACATATTCTGCAGAAAACTCTCGTTCAATTAGCATTAAGAGAATTAAGTAATTCAAAAGATGATGAACTATTACCATTGCTGTATAATTTTATAAATACCCATCAATACAAAAAAAAAGGATGCGAGCCATTCATTTAAAAGATTTTGCTTTAGATTTGATGTTTATAGATAGAACATGCATAGATTTCACTGGATGAGGGACAGTTCTGCGTCTGATATTCATCGTCGTATTCACTGGTAAGGTGTCTTTCTTTTTGGCTCTGTTCTGGTTTCTTCTTTTTTGATGTATGTTAATGGTATTTCGGTTGATGTTCTGTATGTTCGTGCAAATCTGAGATGTTTTCCCTGTCCATATAGGGTTTATGTTTCAGGATTCTTTCCTTCAGAATATTAGTGTGCAAATACATGAATCCGAATATTTCAGTGTTGAAGATCATGGACGAAACAGTAGATCGAAATCTCGGATCTTCCACTTCGTATCATTCATTATATAATGTCTTACCTCTCTGCATTTGAGGTAGTTCAAACATTGTTCTGTCAAAGACATTGAATCAGATAAGGACTTTATTTCCCATCTTGGATTCTGATCAAAATTCCTTGGACTGAGATTACTTTGCTTTCGATCAAAAAAAAATCTTCAAGAGAGGTGGGACAATGCAGAATTTTGCCAAATGGTGGAAAAATTCTTAAGAATCGTTGATGCTTCCTTGATTCAGTTCTGTGAGCTCAAGTCAATTATGCAGAAATTAAGACTGTTTACAAGTGCTTTGGATGTTAAGAGTCATTTTCTCTTGTTGATAAACAAACAGAAAAGGCAGTGGAAAATGAGGTAAAAAAGTTAGATTTTGAGGTCATAACAGATGAAAATGCTCTGTACACTTTGCCTGCAACATTCTGCCAAGTTAGTCCCTCTCATACCATAAGTTAGCATTCTCTGAAAAGGCTTACTCTGGACAGAGTCCATATAAATGAACAGATGGTCCAAAAGCTTATCAGCAAATGCCTTTCACTTGAAGTTTTGCTCTTCTTTAGTTGTCTGGATTTGAAATTTTTTTTGCTTCTCTGAAGCTCAAAAACTGAAGATTCTGAGTATTCATGAATCACCTAATGAGCTGCTTCAAGGTGTTGAAATTGTTATTCCAAGTCTTCAACAGTTAACCCTTTCGTGACAGTCAACCTTAGAGACCAAGTTCTTCATAATTTTGCTTGCATGAGGATCTGTCTGTTAGCTGTAGTTTCCTCGAAAGCATTACAATTTCAAGTACTCCACATAAGAACTTGGAACTTGAGTTCTGTCAACCTTGAATGATTTGATGGAGGGGTGGCCTATGCTTCCTGATGGATTCTTCACATTCAATCTTGAATGGTGCTTTCCTCTCCTTGATGAGATTTGTTCTGTTGTACAACCCATGATTTCACATGACCAATAATTTCTCAAAATCATAAAGCTTGTGCAGGTTTCCATTTTCTTTTATATTAAAGAAGAAAAAAGTCAAGGGTCCTAAAATGTAGTGATTTTTGGAATAATGGACCAAGCAAGTTTTCTATACTTCAAAGCCAAGAATGAGAGATCTCAAGTCAGAATTCAACAATCTTGCTTAAACTTCAACCCACAAGTTACAATTTAACCAATAATACGTGACAAAATCTATTTCTAGACTTGTTGTGGACCATCCCAATAATTTATGGGTTATAATTATTTTTTATTTTTTATTTTTTTTCTTAATTTTTAATAAAATAATAACAAATAATTTAATTAAATAATGAATTGTTTAAATTATATTTTAATAAAATTTATAAATTAAAATAAAAAATTTAAAATATAATTTAAATCATTTATTATTAATATTTATTTTATTTATTTTACGATAAAATCTTGCATTGTTTTTTTTGCACACAAAAACAAAACCCTGCAAAGAGCAAAAATACAAAGCACTCACCTTCCTTGTAGCCTACATTTTCCTCCTCTTACATTTTCCAACCAGTCACTCAAACCCACTATGTCTCCTTCCAAAACCAAGTCACCGTCCACACCGGCTGCCGCTCCACCACCGCACCGCTATTACGCACGATTACCGCCGCAACCCCAAGACCAAAACAACACCTCAGCTAATGATAACCCAAGACAAGACTGGCGTGTAATAATCTGCATCATTTCACTACTTTTCCTAGCTGCAATTCTCTACATTTTCTGGCCGTCTGATCCCGTCCTAAAGATTAAACGTTTTCACTTAACCCACGTCCAAGTACACGCCAAACCGGTAATATGCATCGATATATCAGTAAACGTTACGTTGAAGGTTCATAATCTCGACGTTTACTCCATTGATTATGAAAGCTTGGACGTTGCAATTGGGTATAGAGGGAAGAAGCTGGGGCACGTGAGGTCCAAGCATGGTCACGTGAAAGCTCTTGGGTCTTCTTATGTTGATGCAGAGCTTGAGCTTAAGTGTGTGAAAGTGTTGTCTGATTTGGTGTTCTTGCTTGAGGACTTGGCTAGAGGCTCTGTTCCGTTCGATACTGTTACTGAAGTTACCGGCCTGCTCGGTCTATTCTTCCTTGAGTTTCCCTTGAAAGTAAAGTGATTATAACTTTGATGCTTTTTGCTTTTTGGTATTTCTTTTGTTGGTGCAAAAGCATAGATTGCTTAAGGTTGAAGGAAGGAAGGTATCCAATATATGGTCTTGTAAGTTAATATTCTCCAGGTGGCTACAACCATCAAACTTTCTAGTTAAGCACTTCCTAGGTAATCACTTCTACTTAAGTGAAGATTAGTGGAGTGATCATTCATTAAAGCACTAATCCTGTGGATTTATGCTCCCAGTTTTATTAAAGCAAAGACGAAGGAGCAAAAACATTAACAAGTGTGCTTAGTTTGTTGTGTTTGCAATTTTTAAATTATAACGACAACTCGTCAAAAAGTCTGAAAAACAGACGACAAGTCGACTACAATTTGGATGGAAGAATGACAACTCCCATACAATTTCGGTTTCTACCTAACACTGCATGATTGTATACAGTTGCCAAAATCTGAGGGCAGATATTTTCCTTTGGGCATTTCATTTGGTTATTTTTATGATCTCTATCAAGTGATTTGCTTTCTTATTTGTTTGTAGTTTGTAAATCTTGTCACTTTGATAATGTTCTGATGATTTTGGTTTGTGTTTTTCCAAATCCTGCAAGTGTAGGCAAAAGTATCATGTGAGGTTCTAGTAAACACAACCAGTCAGACTATTGCCCGTCAAAATTGCTACCCCAAGGTGAGAATTGAGAAAGCCATTAAATATATCTTCCTTGTGTTGCCAATAATAACCCAACTTCTGCTCTCCATGAAATCTTGTTATCTTTTTCTTATAATCAGTGACAAACAGAGTGCAAATCGCATGAGATTGATGCAGCAGAACTGAAAGATTCAGAGTTTTTCCTGGCGTATTTGGCCAAGCTTGGGACACTACTGAACTATGCAATTTATCAACATGTTTTACAAGAATGAAGCTCCAGGTTTAAGAATCTGTTTAAATTTGTAAAATTTCTGGGAATCTTGAATTTGAACAAGTATGGTAACTTATTATATCGACATACTTTCTAAGCCTGTTAAAATTTCCTGTATCATTGTAATTATAAATTTCCCTTGAGCATTATGAAAAGAAAATCGAAAACATTCAAACTTGATTGATATGCATCAAGCTTTCTGGCATGAAATCTAACTAGAATTAGCCCTTACTCGACTGACCCATTTATAGTCATTTCTGTGAAATCTACACCTGAATGACCCCGGATGTCTGGTGTTTGAGCACACACATTTCTTTGTTGCTTCAGCAGCAGCAGCAGCACCACCACCACCATCACCATCTGCCAACTTCTGCTGGCTGACAACCTCCCTTGCCGCTGCCGCTCTGAGCAACCGGAATCGTGTTCGTTCTGGGTTGGTGACACTAAGCAAAGGATCAAAACTTGGGTGACACATAGTATTTCTTAATGTTTGAGCTATGAAGAAGAAGTGTTTCCTCTAGGCTGTCTTCTTATAGAAGAAGGAAAGCAAAAAAGGAGGTAAAGTGGCTAAGTAAAGACTAAAGAAGAGTGAGTTACATCTATATAACAAAAAAGTTTGGATTTATGCTTGCAAAAAGTTGTTCTTTTCTTAGCCTTGTTATTGGGTAGTGGGCCTGTGATGACAAAAGGTGATGGTGCTTATCTGCACAGAAATGCTCATTTTAATTGGCAATACTAGGCAGAGCAGAGCATGGACTTTGTGAAATGATACACTTGTTTTTTAGGTTGCTTCGCCTGTGAGTTTAAAACAATATTGCATTGAATTGCTTGAACTTGCAAAGGAACTTGTGGTACTGCTAAGAGGGTCACTTATTTAGATAAAAAATACAGAAGAATTTGAGTAGTAGAACAGAAAAATCAAAACACAGAGTTTTGAATAAACCTATCATTTAGAGTACAAGCAAGCTTCTCACTGTGATAATTGAATGATTTGATCGGAAAATTGTCGCAAAACAATAATGGAAATGTTAATTGATAGAACGTCATGATGCCACGATTATTTTGCGATGTATAAATCATGAAAGCTCGAGACATCTTTGCTTCTTAATTTGAGTTGATTTGCTGTATTTTAGTTGTTGAAGTTGAAGAGGAAGCAGAATATTTCGACTGTGAATACAGAATGTGGTTAAATCTCATAATTTCAGTTAACATATTTAATTCGTATTTGAATTTTGGGAGAATCGGTTGCGGTTGTTTGTCAGAACAAATAAAAAATAAAGAAGGATTGGGGGAGATTGATAGAATTTTCCCAGATAACAAAAGGACAATTTTAATTGGGAAAGTTGTGGGCACCAATCTGGGTATATTTCAAGCAACAAACCTATCTAACCATTTCAGTTTCTGTCAATATTCATGTGGAAATATTTAACATTCATTACTCACCAGTCCAACTTCAAAGCTCTATAGCAAACATATGGGTATACTGGAAGTAATCCACCTTCACATGTCACAAAACTTCGGGACTAAATTCTGGCAATACCCTGAAATTTAGTTACAAGTTAACCCCATTTATGTTTAATAATGAAACTTATTTTATTAGTTTTAAACTATGACTTTATATGATTTGACTTTGAAAACAAGTATGGTTTCATTGTATAAATAGCTTATTGCGTGCACTTACACTTTTTGAAAACAGTCTTTGATGCAGAAAACAAACTCTGAAAACAACTACAACAGCAACATTTCTTGCTCTCTTATCTTATCATGGACATTAACGGATGGTGCAACTCAGGCAATCAACACGTGTGCTGGTGCCAGAGCTATGAGAAAACCAGCTATGATCGGATTCCTTCCTTCAACGGAATGGTTACCGGATCAAAGACACCAAGGTGGAGGATGCTGTGGAGGAAGATGATGAGAGAGAAGAAGAAAATTTTTTATTGTTCATCGAGTATGAATGTACATGTGCCCTATGATCCTTGCACATACTCGCAAAACTTTGATCAAGGGGCTGATCCTGATAATGCTTCTCGATCTTTTTCAGCTCGATTTGCTGTTCCTTTGATGGTTTTTGGAAAGAATGAATGTGTTGCTTGATGCAAGAAACATATGAGATCAAGAAAAATGGTGTGTTCAGTTTTTGTTGAGTTTTAATGTTACTGTGATATAAAAAGAATTATCGCTCATCATCTCTGCCATTTCATTTTCCTCTTCTTCTCTTACACGAACTTTTCCAGTACAGAAGTTGAAGTTTAGAAGGAGAAGCAAAGGGGAATGTACAGAATTCGCTTTGTTTTCTCAAGATTCTCATAATATTATGATATGTGATTATCATTTTGCAGATAGAAGCAATACTTTACTAGAATGAAATTATAAGCTTAGGCAATTGAAATGGAAATATGGTATCTTTCTTAGTGGCCAGATTAGGCCAAATTATAGTAATTACTATTACAATTAGAATAATGTACCGTTCCTGCTGTAATTATGCTCGTAAAGAAAATTATTAAAACCCTGTTACTTCAGTGGTCCAGAGCCAGCTGGCTGTCAAGACATTAATATTCATACATACAAGCATGTGCTAGACAATATTATAACTTACTAGTAAATTTCTTTTCAGGCTCATTCTTCTTATTGAGTTCTAAGCTGAAGACAATGTCCTCAGGCTTTAAGAGATTGCAATCTGTCTTCATTGGATTCTTGTGGTGAGTGGGATCACAATATGTGTGATAGGTCATATATGAAACTGTGTTTTCGTACTCAAGGACCCATTTGTGTCATTAAAAATTATGAAATTCAGCTACTAAATCATACGTGTTAGAGGGTTCACAGGCACGAAGTATGGTCCACTAAGCACTGGAAATTGTTTCTTGTTGAGGACCATGCTCACCTTTTAAAGAAGTCAAAGATGCTTGTTCATTGCTTCAATTGCAAGTCTCATGAAAATGCATGCAGATTGCAGAAATCTATGGTGGATAAAGTGGTGGTGGAGAAAACTTTTACAGGAAATGATTTTGGGATCCAACCAATGTCCAAAAACAATGTCATCGAATCTCTTCAATGGTTCATTGCATTAGCATACCATCACTAAAAGCTAAGTAGCAAATACCAGCACCAATTTGTCATCAACTCATAAATAATTTCAACTTCATATAGAGAATGCAATCAGTTTCGGGAAAACTAATAAAAACTAGATTAACACCAGGAAAGAAAACAGTGAAAATACTTTCCAAGTTGTAAGTCAATCTACACTACAATAATGATGCTCACCAAACTTCCTTTTTGTCGGTTCTCAAGCTAATGACGACCAAGACAGCAATGGCAAGCTAAGAAGCTTCGGATAAATCAGCCGGTGCAATTTCAATTTCAATCTGACATAAACAAGCTTATCACATATTTGATTAACCATTTCTGTGGAGCCCACATATCAAACTTGATGATATATGATTCTGGGTACTTCCATGAGCCAACCACAAGATGTAGTCTTCTGTCGGTTTTATTATTGTACCGAGTCGTCAGTCTTGATGACTTCAACTGCCTACATTTAAAGCTTCTCCATGTTCGATACAATACTAAGGCAACTCAAAGAACAACTTCACCTACTGAAACTAACAATTAAATGCAAATCATGTCTGGCATGATATAAATGATAACAAGAGTTTTTTCCACCAAATGTTCCCAAGTAAAAATTTAACTTCAATAACTAGTACACCCGTAATCTAGGTTACACTTTTTCCAGCTGTACTAAAGGAATTCAATTTAGTTTCCTTTTCGCCCTGCTTAACAGTTAACTATCTGTCTTCAAAGGCGTTACATGGATCAAAGCAAAACCCGTTAGCAGCATCCCGCAGCCGAATTTTCTTTTAGGCCAACAGTATGATTTTGAAGATCATGACTAGAATTCTTCTTTACTGTTGACAGAATACTGAACTCTCTCCATTTCAAACAGTTGCGTCATTAAAGACTTGCCTAATTGGACCATGGAAGTCTCACTTTCCTGCACACAGATTGGTCCAACATTCCTGCATTGGTCCCCCTGCATATTAAATGAAATCCAAGTACCATAGGAACAGGGTGATCCTTACCAGCTTGGAAACTTCCCAGGGGGTAAGGGATCTCCCGAACCAAAGTAAACCATTTCACCAATTTATACCTCCACGTTTGTGATGAAGGCACAAGAATTTGGCGGTCAAAATTTTGCAAGGACTTGCAGAAACAACATAAATTCTACTTGCACATCGTGATTAGTTACAAAAAAATTTCAACAAATGCCTTGTACAGTCAAGTAAAGTTCCCAAGCAGTCATAAGAAGAAAGCAGTTACTACACTAAACAACTTGTAAAATCCTCCATTCTGTTTCAGCGTTTTTGCAGGTCCCATTGGATCATGTCACAGTGAAAAAGATACATTTAAAATTTCAGTTTCTAATGTCAACAATGAAAATGGCTTAGCCACATGAGTCATAAACCAAAGTGTAGAGTGATTCAATAAATGCACCCAAGTACCCGCAACTCAATGACTTATGAACTTGATGTCTTATATCATACCCACAAATTCTGTGAGAAATTAAATCTATTGACTTTAACTCAATGGTTATGATTCATACTAAGAAATTATCATGAACAATTCAATTACTTCTGTCAGTCTGTTATTTAGGCAGCAAACTGTAACTTTTTTTGTAACACGTTCCATATTCATGCATTCATACCATGTGAGCAAAACAAGCAGATGACTGTGAAATAATTGATACATTTCTCATTTATGATCAAAAAATAAATAAATACCAAACGTAAACAGCTATTGCATTATTTTAAAAAAGAAAGACCTAAACTATAAGATCCATGACTGAAATGCCATTCATTCAAATAATGCACTTTCTGAAGCAAAAGAGAAGCCTTTAATTTCTAATATGGCAACTCCAAAAGTTCAATTTCAGCTGAATCTAGTAGAAATGAATAGCATGAGCAGAATTGAAACAAAATTATTCCTCAGCAACTGAGATACTGAAATGAGTCAAAAGTTGAAAGTAATTTCCTACCCACAAATCTATACAAACAAGAGGCAGGAAATGACAACTACTGAATAAATGCTGAAATCTATAAAAAGAGCCCGAATAATCTGGTACACCACCAATCCTCTTTCCATAAGTTGAATTGCTTGTGTCCAGTTATCCCCATTTTCCTTGAATTCCACTTCTTTCTCAGACTCTTCAGAGTACCTCTGCTGCTCAAGAAACAGTTTTTGGAGCACAATCGTTACATCAGTTAGCAAGAGAATGTAAAGTGGCCTCAAGGTCTCAACAATTTCTGAGCTTATTATATTTGTTCCAAGTAATGCATCATCAATATATGATAGAACCACCAAAAGAGCTATGATGAGAGAACAAAAGCTGCGAGTACCCTGAGAAGCGATAATGCAGGAATTTATTTGTTTGCAAGATAAAAGATGAAGGCCCTTCCTGCTTTGTTTTGTGAGCTTATCTTTGTCATTTGATGTGTCTTTTGAAGTTTTTTCAACTTTTGATGCATCTTTTGATGTTTCTCCACCTTTTGAAGTGTCAGGCAATGGCTGTGATTCGGTGCTGTTATCCACAGCTGGAGGTTGAATAACTTTTCCTTTAGTTTCATTTTTGTGCACTAGCGGATCAACTTGCTTCCCAGTGTCATTTTCCTTGGAAACATTATCACCACTCTCATGTTTCAGTAATGTAGAAATAGGGGCAGACAATGAACTTGCAGTACCGGCTGCAGCAGCAATGAAAACCACAGGAACGTCATAGAGGATTATAAACTTATATGCAGAATGCATCAATTGCATCGGTATAAATTCCTTTACGGAACCAAGTTTCTAATAGCATAGTCTAGTCAATTGCAAACCAGAGTCTCTCTGGAGAATCAGCATATTCCATCTTTCTTGACACTTAAAAAGACAACAAACAAGAACATATAGATAAAAATTAAATAAATCAAGCAACAGAAGATCAATTTCCATTAATGAGTCAACTGGATATTGAACCAAAATAGTTCTTAAGTATACTACAAGTCATCAAAACTAAAGAATATGAAACAATGTCAAACATTCAATCAAAACATGAACAGTAGTACTTTTGTTGTTACCTATTGCACTTTCAGATGCAAATCTCTTGCCATGCCATAATCCAATCGCATAACCTTGTCATTTTTAATAGTTAAAACAAGGAATCTCTCTGATTGATTCTCATAAGCAGCATATTGAAAAGCTTACAAAATTAAAGCATATGAAACCGCAATGGAACCTATGATGATCTCTATTCTAACCCGAAACACCATCATAACGACTTTGTTCTTTGCCCTTTCATGAAATACGAAATTTTGATCTTCTAGACACTGCTAATAAAAGTTATTAGAAGATAAATTATAAAACAAATTTCTTTGACTTCTCTTACAGTATATATAATCTAATTACAATCCCAATTTAATTTTTTGTATAAGTTCTGTGCAGAGGAGGCTCATAACAAATAATAGGATAAATTTAATGAATTTCAAAACCAACCATATCCATTTGTATCATACGAATTTTGTTTTGTCCTGTAAACGGTAGTAAGAATCAAGAATTAGAACACATAAAGCACGCTATTTGCACCGATTAATCAAATAATCAAAGAGTCAACATGCATGGGATCATGACCAAAAATATTAGAAAAATTGAATGTGTAGGTACCATTGATTTGATTAGAGAGAACGCTTGGTGGGTTGTCGCGATGAGGTAAGAAAGATGGAGAGGAAGGTTGATTGAGGGAATGAAATTGAGGACTCGATACTGTTGATGAAGTTGAAGATGCCGAGAGGTCCTGGATACGGCCAGTGATAAGAGCGAGACGGTCAGATCCTCTATCTACGATTCTTCTTCTTCGTTCTTCTCTGCCGCTGCTGCTTCCCTTGCTTGTTGCCATCGCTTTCCCTTCTCCCATGCAAAATTCTCCTCCTTCGCCTTTTGAATATGTCCCTGCTACAATTCTCTCTCTCTCTATGTTGTGTGTGTAGATATGATTGTCAAACATATCACTCTAATTATATCAAATTCGACAAGCACTTGCCTTACTAGAATTTTAGTAAATAACAAATAAAATAGTATTTCCAGTAAAATAATATTAGACCTTAGTTGTTCGAAGCTGTTATCATACAGCTCCTCCGAAAATTGATGTGTGCCGCTCCCGGTGACGAGCACACCATATCCTTTAGTACAAGGTGAATAAATAGTTTGCTCTGTGCCGAGCACACAGTTCCACAAAGTTTAGTCTGTTAGTTACTGCACTTTATCTAAGTTTGATTTCGTTGAGGATTCTATCTTCTGGCAATGTGGGACTACATTCGTATCTCTCTCCTTGGCTCTTCAGTAAGCTCTGAATCTTAATAATGTACTCTACTTGGTCTGATTGTTACATTAGAATCTTCCATATGTTTAATAATACTTAACGCTTAATATCTGGTCTGGTTCTTGATAGGTTTTAGCATATGACTCCATAAATCTTTATTTTTTTGCCAATTCTTAAAATTTTATGAAAACGTTTTCATAGCATATTCACTTCAAAAAGTTAACAAGCCACGGCAAAGCAGCTAATCTATCTGGGATGCATAAGAAATCACTGTCAAAAAATTTTAACTCACTTCAGCATTTTTTAAATTTATTTTCCTCTAAAATAGATACCGGGGAGAGGCATGACCATCCCATTCTCGCCCCATTTTTAAAAGCGAGACTGCTGTCCCGGTTGGATATGGTCTTTTTTTAATCCTCTGTTCACTGGCCCATTAGGCAAAATGTGATCAAAATTGGCTCCGATTCCCATTCGAATGGACCAAGCCCGGTATCTGCAAGAATTTTGTGCTCTACCCTATTCAATGCTCGATCAAAATAATGAACTTGGTGACTGTTAAATTTCTTGTTTTGTTTCATCACATTAAATGCTCCAGCTTCCCAATTAATTCACAAGGCACACTTTCCCTGAACAAGAAAAATCCGAGTTTAACCAGAAAGGTGATGCTTAAACAAGACTTTCAAAACAAACCCGGCACTAACCTAACGGAAAGTAGCAAGATACACCCAGTGTCACATACCCAGCTAACGCGCGAAGGGTGAAATTAAAACCTTACATTTAAATTTGGCAGGGGTGCTCCAGCCCCTCAGTAGTGCAACGCATGGGCGACACTCAGGACTAGCAGCACGCTACTGGGATCGAACCCTTCCCTCAAAAAATTAATTTAATACCATGCAGGACAATGTCCTGGGTATCAGATATTAAACTGATAAAAACATACACTACACTTGATCTTAGCCAAAAGGCCGATAGGGATAATCCTGTTTCGGTTGTGCTTTTAAAGCTCTTCTCTGTGTCTTCACTTCCGTTGCTCCGTCGATATCGTACAAAATTATTTCAATGTGATACCTACAAAAGTTGACTGTGGGAAGAGATTGTTTGAATTTCGTGATTCAGATTCAGAGTTCTGCACAACACTTTGCTTTTGTTTACTTCAGCCCCCAGCAAGGAAGAGAATTAGTAGTCTTGGTTGCTACTAATTTAGCATTGAGCCCATGAAAGAACCTTTTCCTCAACCTTTCATTATAATAAAAGTGATTAATTTTACACGTTAGCCTGGAATGGTTAGATCACCGCTGGAAATCGTGTTTCTAAGTTGTAGTTGATTTAGTTACTAGATAAAGGATAACTGCTATCTGATGCTGTCTGCAGAGACAGTGCATGAAGTATGAATCTCCAATTTCAGAGTAAGGTGGGTGGCGTTAATTCAGATTCATATTAGTCCATAAACAACAATCTCGTTTTGGTGCAGGAAAGCAGAATTTTAACACCCAACTTCAAACAAGCAATGGAATCTTTCATAAATCTGCAGAAAACTGTCTTGAGCGTCCAAGTATTCAGATCCATGTTCATTCACAACATTCTTGACACCAGCCTAAGACTTCTGCTATAATTAACAAACGATTGAACTAAATTGGCAGGAAGCTGTACTCCTCCAAAAATTAGAGTATCCTTTTATTATTTTCTGCTGATGTTAATGGTATGTAACATGTTTTCTAACGCATTCAAATGGAAAATGTTAATGAACATCAAATATAAAATGTTAGTGAACATGCCGAGGCAACTGAAAGATACAAGCCGCTGATGAAATCACTGTCAGAAATCTTAGTCAGCCCTATACTACTCTTGTGATGAGTTGAGGAAATTAGTGGTTTGATTATTAAACATTGTGATGATGATGACGAGGATGATGATGGAGCAGAGTAGGAATAATGTTTGCTGACTTGGTATTTGAATCCAAGTTCTCGCCACAGTTTTGAGCCTCAAAAACACTTCGTATTATATCTACAGGTTGATTTTTTCTGCATTTACCATGCATAGAGTCTAATAGCTGAAACCTCTAAGAACTTCATACAAATGCATTGCAAACATGCACGTGGCATTTGTGAACTTGATCCTGAATTGGAAATTATTTTCACCTGATCAACTGTAGCAACTCTCTGGATTCCCACACATTTATTTATCTACTAAATGTAAAATACAAACAAGTCAAAATGTACAGCTTTAGTATGTTAACAGCTCTCAGGTTTTATGATCGCTATCAAGATTCAAGGCAAAATGAATCAGTGTTTGATCATACCCAGTTAATTCCTTAAATGAACAACTTTGAAATTAGAAATGGCAGGGATGCGCCAGCCCTTGACCTAGTGCAACGCAAGGGCGACACTCAGGGCTTTCAGTAGCAAGGTACCGGTATTGTGCCCTCCCCTCAAAGAATAAATTTAATATCATGCAGGACAATATCTTGCGTGTCAGATATTAAACTGATAAGAACAGAAACTATACTTAAACTTAGCCAAAAGGCCGAGATAGATATGCTCTGCTTGATGTTTCAATTGTACTTTTATAGCTATTTTCTGCATTTTCACTTCTTTTGCTCCCTCGATATGGGGCACATTCGGCCATTGTGTCGGTACACTGAGTTTCATTGTCAATATGTATCTACAGGTTCGAATTAAAAACAGAGAAACACATCAACTTTGCCTAAGATATAGATTCAATTTATCAGTAACAATAAATAGATTGGTATCTAATAACTTTCAACAGAGAGATCACCACGAGAAATTGTTGTTGGCTTTGATAGAAAAGTTCTGTTGTCCACTAGCATGTTTCTATAACCTGAGTTGCTCTCTGCCACACTCATCATCAAAATTTTTAATTGTCTACTCTGAACGAAATCGTTTCATTACAGGACTACTGAGCACTGAAAAAATCATCTGTTTCAAGTAATTGAGCTTTCCACGAATCTGCAAAAACGATTCTTTTTTTCTGAAAGCAGTCAGTCGCCTACATTGTCAAGGGGTTGGCCCTAAGTGGATCCCGAGTTTTATCGTGAACATGCAACAGTCAATCATGATTCAACAAAGGAAAATATCTCAACTATACCTATATAATTTAATAATAATGCATAGATTCAATTATTCTATAGCCAAAATGGTTTGTGTCCTGTTAATGTAGTAATTCATCAAATCAGTGCATCCTGTTTCTCAACCTCCCATTATAATGAGAAGGGGCTAAAAAGAAGGTTTTTTTTTCACAGGAATTATTGCTAACCTTTGATACCAAAAGTTTAGCTGTGTACTACTACATTCCTATAACCTGAGTTGTGTTCTGCAACACTTTATCATCACAAATTTCTAGTTGTCTATGACCCTCCAGGGAATTGTTCTGCGGTCATTAATGAGCTTCACTTTCTTGCAATTGAGTCTTCCCTTCAGTTCAGTTCAGGCAAAGCAGTCTTGAATCTACGATGAAGGGCCTTTTGGCAATAAAGCCCAAGTCCATTTACTGCAGCCCATGACGCAGCCCGAGAACACCTGAGCCCATAAGAATGTCATCTTCATTCCTGGCACTACAAGTTCGCTTGTGGCTTTCTCTGAATGAGCTTTCTGTTATGCCAGCACACCAAGGATTAAGTAAGTAGTAAACAGCACCTCACCTTTGTACCAACATTTTATTCCTTTATTTGTTATTCTCCTTTAGCTAAAATTTATGCTTCGTGTAGCACAAGTTATTGTTGTTTATATATTCATCGTTTTGGCAATGATTGGCAGGTTGTAATCCTTTCAAATGAGAAATATAACGAAAGCAAGAACTTTCTTTTCTCTATCTTAACTCTGCAGAAACGTTTCAGGCAAGTGAGCCTTCTCTTTAATTTAGTTGTTTTCGGCAATTGAGTCTTCCATAAATCTGCAGAAAAATTTCAGGCAATTGAGCCTTCCCTTCTGATTTAGTTGTCTCAGAGAGTTGATTCTTCCCTTCAATTCAGTTTCGGGTAATTGTGTCTTCCCTAAATCCACACAGATTTTAACCATGCGAGCTACAGATACAGTATTCACATAATACATCACATTCAATACAATGCTATCACACCACAACTTTAAGACTAGAAATTGTAGGGCTTTACCCCTGAGGGAGCCCTTCCAGAAATTCTCGAAGGCCAGGGCCAAACCCAGGCCTACGAGGGGGTTTGGAAATAGTTTTCAACCAGCAATAGACGCGCCTCGGTTAGAACCTCACTAGCTGCGTCATTGCCCCAAGCGCAAAGATACCTATATGTAACACTTTAGTTCTCTTTTAAATACAAGCTCCAAGACTTAAACGTTTCTACTAATCGATGTGGGAACAGTTTGTACAAATCATCGGGAAAAGAACCACAACGAGCTTCAAATTCAGAGGTCAACAATGAACCCAGAATCTAAAATCAGAATTATTATGAAAATTCATCAAACTAGATCTAAGTTAGCTGCGGTAGAATCAAAATCGGTTGAAGAGCATAATACTTCTAACTATTCAACTTGGTTCTGTTCAAAACTTGTGTTGTAGGCACCATTAGGTCTAAAATTTTTGGGTCAGCAGCAGAAGGGATTTGAAATTTTTGCACATAGGATTGTAGATTTGCCGGTGATAACTGTTCTAAAATTGCTTTTTCTCAAACTTGTAACTAAAATTCTAATAATACCTCAAGAAATTTTCCACCCTGTTTCTCAAGAAAATGTATTGTCGTCAGTTATAGAGCAGAAAACAGTTGTTGAACTAGATTGGCAGGGAGCTTCACTCACAGTACAAGCTCCTCCAAAAATTAGGGCATGCCGTTTTAAGTGGCGAGCACACGGTATTCTTTAGTAAAAGGCGAAAGAATAGTTCGCTTAGTACTCCCCACACGGCTCTTTTGACTACAGTGAAGACCTGCTAGGTATAATAGTTGCAAGCACTGGTTGAGATTTTGGTCTTCTTGGCCGTGCGGGACCGTTGCTTCTCTTCTTAGCTCTATCTGCTATGCAATTGTATTTTGCTTAATGTTCTGATCCTTGTGGCATCTCCTTTCAGTTTTTTAGTGCCATTCTGTTCATTGTCTAAAGATTTTAATTCTTAAATTATGTTTCTCAACACCTTCACATCAAAATGTTCATGTACTGGCCAATGCAACCGAAAGATTCTCAGTGTTATTTCACCACATTTTTGAACCTCAAAAACACTGTATATTATTTGCTAGCTGCAAGTAATCACTCTCTCCCAGTCTAATAATAGCTGAAAATACTTTGTTTGGCATTACTGATCTTCGATCTTGAATTTGAAATTGCAGTATGTCCAAGTTATTGATATCCTTACATCATCTGTGTTCTTTTGCCCTGTCGACATGGGATGAATGTGCTGCAACAATTTCAAAGCCAATCCAGGCGCTTCTACGTTCGATTTCATCTCGTTGAGATGATCTATTGTGGATTTCTTTGCCTTGACGCAATTTAATATCAATATCAGGAACAATTTTATCTAACTTCAATAGAAAATCAATATTTTTTCACTTCAACCCAGGATTTTAGGATTATGATTCTCAACGTGACTCCAATATTTAATGAATATGATAAGAATGCATGGCACCATCTATTCTGGTTATGGTATGAGTCAAAATTGGTTAATAGCATGGCTTTTCTGTTGAAGTTCTGATGGATTTGATTCCTGGAAGTCATTGACGGCTCACAAGGAAGAAATGTAACTATTTTCAATTTCCCTCAAATGGAAAAGAATGCTGAACCACAAACCATATATGCTATTGCAATCGTCGACATTTTGTGGTTCGTTTTATGTTAATTGGCTTCAAGAATATTGAACTTAGATTTGGTAGGGGTGCGCCAGCCCGTGCAGTAGTGCAACACAAGGGCGACACTCAGGGCTCTCAGCAGCAAGCTACTGGCGTTGAGTCCTCCCTTCAAAAAATTAATTTAATATCATGTGAGACAATGTCTCACGTATCAGATATTAAACTGATAAGAACAGATACTACACTTGATCTTAGCCAAAAGGCCGAGAAAGGTATACTTAACCGCAAGTCTGAGCTCTGATCTTAAACCTGTACTTTGCAACAGGACTTCCATTGATTTGCCAATGTGGGAAATATGAGCCACATGCTAATCCAAAATTTTCTGGTTTAGAATCACAGAACTCCAAGCCTCCAGCCTAGATTCACAAATATGTTAGCTCTCCGTGCTACAATGCCAAACAAGTCTGGGGTTTTGGAAAAAATGACGATGAATGAATCTAATGATACCATACAAGAATTAGCGGGTTAAAGCATTCAGAAATTGATCGTTCCATGATTCAGGAACTGTGAATATGCAAAGATTGGTTCTAAAAGCCAATCCAGATGGTGTTACTTTCATTCAGACTCATGCTAGAAGTTGAAACCAAGCTCTACTCCAAATTTGTTTATATCAGCACATTAAAGTGTTGGTTTCTGCTTGAATTTTGGCTAAGAGCATACCTTTTCTGCATATCCAACTTATCCTGATTGAAGTAGAATGGCTCCAAAATTTTGAAGTCGATTGAGAATCACATTCTCGCTATGCTCAACACCCGTCAATGGAACCGAACTCTGATTCTTGAGATGTCGATATCATCTGCTCCAGCTGCACTTTCACAAGCAATAGAAAGAGCTCCAATTTAACAAATTCACAATGGTGGAAATTAAGGCCAAGTACATTAAGTTATGCTCATACCAGGGTAGACCATATTCATATTTTTCAACATGGTGAAACCATTTGCTTTTTGATGTTTTCTTTTAGTTCTTTGGATCAATTTTAATGTCTGAAAATTGTTAGCTCTGTATATTTTCCTGAATCAAAATATTCTTTAATGTTCTTGCTTATCCATCCTTTTTGCTGTCAATGCTTCGCAGACGCAGAATCTTGGAAACTTTCTCCCTATGTGAGCCTTGATCATAAAGTTTTCAGATATTTGGCCAATTTTCTAAGCTGAAATTGGAGATAATAAGACAGCTCTCTTCATTTTTTGCTAGTTGCACTATTGAATGTGATGAACAAAGTCTCTGCACCATCTCAAGCATGTTCTTAGCACCAAACTATGTTGACTTTGAAATATGACAATTGTTGTGAACACGGCATCAGAATCCTGACCGTGCTTTAATTTTCTCATTTCCTAGCTTTGCGTTAATCTATCACTGTTGTCCTTGAACTCTTCCCACCAGAGTTTTTTTTTTATTTTTTGAACTTTTGTACTTGAGGCATCCAATAACACGACCTGATATTCTTAAAATTCAATTGTGGATTATGTTCACCGATAGTGTATAAATTTCCGAAGACAATAAATGATAAAGGTTCTACATACACTTGAGTAGTTTCTTTCAACTTAACCTGCCAAACTTTTGGTTGCAGTACGATTACACTTCTATGTTTACTAAAGTTCACTGATAATTCGAATTTCTTTTCCTCAATATCAGTTGAATCTCTGCCTGTGTCATTGAGAGCAGAATTTTCATCCGTAAGACACAGAAACAAGGGGGAAAATAAAGAAGGCAAAACATGTTGAACTTAGCCCAGAAGAAACATTAGTGTACCCATCAACATAAGCTTGGATCCTACTTCATTAAAACTACTTAGCAGAGAATTTTAACAAACAACACATTCTTTTGTCTAGAGCAGACAGCATTCCTTTTCTCATTTCTCTGAACTTTGAAGATGATGGAAACAAAAGTTTCGATGAGTAGGTTTAATCTTTATTGATAGTTGAGTCCCACATAGATGAGTTAGCAATGTAGACTATTGTGGAAGCAAAATATGAGGGTTGCGAAATCTAAGAATAAAGCATCTTTGCGCTTGGGGCAATGACGCAGCTAGTGAGGTTCTAACCGAGGCGCGTCTATTGCTGGTTGAAAACTATTTCCAAACCCCTTCTTAGGCCTGGGTTTGGCCCTGGCCTTCGAGAATTTCTAGAAGGGCTCCCTCCGAGGTGAAGCCCTGCAATATCTAGTACTAAATAAATTCTTTAAACTTCTTTGCAATTAGTTTTGATTCATTAATGGAGTGTGCGGTTGAATTTTAGACACCTGCAGTGAATGATGAGAAGTTTCGTTCATGCAATGTGGAAGACTCAATTGCAGTTTCGTATGTGCAATGTTTTTCTGAAGATCTATGGAAGCGTCAATTGCAGATTCATACGTGCAATGTTTTGCTTGAAACTGGAGCTTATTGCGAGCTGCAGTCCTGTGCCTCCTTGTGGGGTGGGGTGTGTGGAATTGTTTACTTGACAATCAGAAATTTGTGATGATGAGTGTGGCAGCAAATAAAAACATGCTAGTTACAGAGCAAGACTAGATATAAACGTTATCTGGGCTCAAGTTCCATGACTGGTTTGAGCCTAAAAGTTCAACAACACAACTGCTGATTGTGATTATTCTAGTCTTAATGTGAGTCTCAACAAGTCTCAGAGCTGTTAACACACTAATGTTGTACATTTGGTACTCACTTTGTACATTTTGATTTTACATTTAGTACATAAAAAGTCTGGTTATTCCTTAAAATTTGTTGGAATGATGAAAGCTGTCATAGTTGATCAGGTGAAAATCATTGAGTAGTACTGCAATTTCCAAATCAGGATCGTGCATGTTTGCAAGGCATTTGAAATAAGTACTTCGAAGTTGCAGCTATTAGACTCTATGCATGAAATGAACCTGTAGAAAATAGTACGAAGTGTTTTTGAGGTCAAGAACGGGGTGAAACAACAACTAGAAACTCGGATTTAAAGACCAAGTCAGTAAGCATTATCCATACACTTTTCCATCTTCATCACAATGTTTAATAATTAAACCGCGGCTAATTTCCACACCTCCTTTCAAGAGTGTTGAGATGATTTTAAGATTTCTGGCGGTGATTTCTTCAGCGGCTTGTATCTTTCAGTTGCCTTGGCATGTTCATTAACATTTTTTATTTGAATGGGTGGGAAAACATGCTACATGCCATTAACATCAGCAGCAAATAAACGGGTAGTCAAAGAAAAATATATGCCAGATGAAATCAAGCAGCGGAACATTAAGCAAAATACAATTCCATGGAAGGGAGAACTAAGAGGAGAAGACAGTCCCGCATTGCCCAAGAAAACCAAAACCTCAATCGCTACGTGCGAATATAATGCGCAGAAAGTGCGAACTTTTATGCAAGGAGCCGTGTGGTGAGGACAGAGCGAACTATTCTTTCGCCTTTTACTAAAGAATACCGTGTGCTCGCCACTTTAGAGCGACATACTCCAATTTTTGGAGGAGTTTGGACTCTGAGTCAGCTCCTTTGAATTTAGTTAAATCATATGAACATGGATCTGAATCTTTGGACCTGATCTGATTACTCTATATGTGCAGACTTGTGGAAGATTCCATTGCTTGTTTGGAGTTGGTGCTAAAATTCTACTATCCTGCTGCACTGGATTGGTTGTTTGGAGTTGGGTGTTAATATTTTTGCCTTTCTGCACCAAAACGAGACCTCTGTGTATTCATATGAATCTGGATTACCAAAACCAACCACATTACTCCGAAATTGGAGATTCACACTTACTTAAATGCACTGTCTATGCAGACAGCATCAGACAACTGTTATCCTGAATCTGGTAATCAAATCAACTGCAATCTTAGAAACTCGATTTCCTGCGGTGATCTAAAAATTCAAGGTCGATGTTAGTTTCACTGTGTATAGAACTAACCAATTTTTAATTTATAACGAAATATTTGAGGAAAAGGTTTTTCTCATTGAATGAATGCTAAATTAGTAGAAACTAAGCCTGTTTTTGTTATAGAACAGCTGAATCCACCTTTAGATATAGTGATGTGTTTGGCAATTGCATATTGGCAATGAAACTCAAGATCCCAGCACTGTTATTCTCTTTCTTGATGGTGTTCAAGTAAACATAATCAACATTTTTAGGTATCATATTGGAATAATATTGTCCCATATCGATGTAGCAATAGAAGTGAAAATGCAGACAAAGAGCTTTAAAAGCACAATCGGAATTTATTGTAAAGCATACCTTTCTCGGCCTTTTGGCTAAGATCAAGTGTAGTATCTGTTCTTATCAGTTTAATATCTGATACGCAGGACATTGTCCTGCATGATATTAAATTAATTTTTTGAGGAGAGGGCCCAATCCCAGTAGCTTGCTACTGTGAGCCCTGAGCGTCGCCCATGCGTTGCACTACTGCACGGGCTGGCGCACCTCTATCAGTTCTAGTTTCAAAGTGTTCGAATCCCATCAGGAGAATTCAGAGCGTGAGAGGGAGGTTGAACCCTTAATTCAAGGAGTCTGGCGAGTGGTTCTGTAAATGTTGAGAGTGAATGCTATCTAGGAAATTAACTAGTAACAAAAAGAGACAGTAGTGTCTGTGTTTGTTAATTGTGTCTAATGAATCCCTAGCTTTGTGATAATCTATCGCAATTGTCCTTGAACTCTTCCCACCGGGGAAGTTGTTTCTTCACTTCTGTACTTGAGGCACTCAATAACACAATTCTTAAAATTCAATGCGTTGGATTCTTAAATTCCTGGAGACAAATGATAAAAGTTTCTACAACTACTTGGGTAGTTCCTTTCAATTTAGCCTGCTAAGCTTTTTGGTTGCAATATGATTACACCTATAACTTCACTGAAGTTCACTGATAATTCGAATTTCTTTTTCTCAATATCAGTTAATCTCTGCCCTTTATTATTAAGAAAAGAATTTTCATGAATAAGACAGAGAAACAAAATGGCAAACTACAGAAGACAAAACATGTTAAGCTTAGCCCAGAAGAAGCATTAGAGCATCCATCACTCTGTTACGGTTGAGGAAAAGGTTTTTCTCATGAAATGAATGCTAAATTAATAGAAACCAAGACTACTGTTCTCTTCCTTGCTGAGGGTTGAAGTAAATAAAAGCAGAGTGTTGTGCGGAACTCTGAATCTGAATCATGAAATTCAAACAATCTCTTCCCACAGTCAACTTTTTTAGGTATTACATTGAAATAAATTTGTACCATATCGATGGAGCAACAGAAGTGAAGATGCAGAGAAGGGCTATAAAATCACAACGGAAAGATATAGATAAAGCATACCTTTCTCGGCCTTTTGGCTAAGATCAAGTGTAGTATCTGTTCTTATCAGTTTAATATCTGATACGCAGGACATTGTCCTGCATGATATTAAATTAATTTTTTAAGGGGAGGTCTCAATTGCAGTAGCTTGCTACTGCCGAGTCCCGAGTGTCGCCCATGCGTTGCACTAGTGCAAGGGCTGGCGCACCCCTGCCAATCCAGTGCCTAATTACTGAATTGTGTTATGTGTAATTCATGTTTAGAGAATGGGTTTGCTGGATACTTATAGTTTGTTGATTGAATGTAGGACAGAGATATACTAACAGCTAACAATGGGAGGTATAGAATGAATGCAGGACATAGACATGTTAACTAGCAACAATAGCAAGTGTGTGTGCTACGGGTGTCCAACGAATCCAACGAAGTATTGGCAACTTTAAAATGTAGACACATTATTGACCGGACGAAATACCATAATTTCCTTTTTCGGGGCTGGGGCATGCCGCAATTCAAGAATAATTCAAGTGAATAAACTAATATTTGGGCTGGGACATGCAGTTCAAATGTTGGTAAAGAATACCATACTATCATGCCCTCCTCGTCTGCTAATTTTTTTTTGGGCGGTCAACTATTCTTGATTATTCATTCTTGAAAAAACCCACCTCCCCAAAAAGTTAATCTGATAAATGCAATAATGAATGGTAAATTATATTGTATTTGGACTGTTATAAGATTCCCAAGTGATTCTGTGATAATTAATTAGGACTCATAAAATGAAAAAAGAAAATCCGCAATATCAACCAAAATTTTAAGCTTTAATTAGTAATTAGATTGACTGTAAGTAGCAAGTAACAAGCCATCTTTGCAACACCATTTCTGGTTTTAATACCATCTCTATATTTCTCATTAATGTAAAATAGAATTTCACAGCTTCAGTTTCTTTTTATGGCCCTCAAAACCTACCCTCTATTCTTTAATATTACACATGAAAACGTTTATTTTAATTTTGTATGTTACCTTTCCTTTGCTTTATAAGCCACACCTTCATTCTCCACGAGTTGCATAACCCGGAAACAAAAATGACGAAGCACCTTCAGAAATCTCTCCAGGATTGCCTATCCAAGATCAAAAAACACGCCAAATGATCATCAATCCTCATTTCAACCCACTAAAAATTGGATTCTTTCTGGCTGCAAGCACCCCAAAACCCTGTCGTTTGCATTTGATCGTAACCAAAGCATCCGCAACCCTGGCAACAACGACAACAACAATAACCGTTGTGCTGCTGCAACACTTTCAGACATTGATCATTTCTTATATGAGAATTTCAAGTCCCTTTATATTAAAGAAGATCGTGAAGATTATTATTCAAAGAAAGGATCAGAAGATCATCATCATCCTGAAGCTAACAATAACTACATTCCAAGAGGTATATTATTTGGTTCACCCAGGTTTCTTGAACTGCCGTCGGACCTTTGTGGGTTCCACGGGTTTTTCGTGGCGCCGGGGTTGTCCGGCTCTCTCATGGAGGAGGCCCGGAACAGTCTGACGGTCACGTCCGACGTCGGCTCAGGCTCAAGTTCAACTACAACTCTAAAAGATCAGTCTTCCACAGTTTCCAACGATTCCAAGGATGTCAACCTTCCTGAAGATTGCATTGTGGTCTTGACGTATACGCCGAACCCCTACGACGATTTCCCACGTTCCATGCAAGAAATGGTGGAAGCAAGAATTCAAAAAAATGAGAAAGTTGATTGGGATTTCATGGAAGAGCTTCTGTTCGGTCACTTGAATTTTAACGTGAAGAAATCATACAAGTTCATATTAAGTGCGTTCGTAGATTTGGTCATCGTTTTGCGGAAAAATTCGAATAGGATTCCGGCAAGATCACGGCATTTTCGAATTTCTAAGCGGAGGAGGAGAAAAATGAGAAATGTGTGATGTAACCAAAGATTGTGGCCATAGGGTGAGCATTAAAGAAAATATATAAAGGGTGATACCAAGAAAACTTGGGGTTAAATTAACTAGCGGTTTTGTTCAGTGGTGGCCATAAAATTTGGCATACATGTTGAATTAAAAAATAAATATAATTGATTTTAGATTTAAAGATCTTATTTTAAACTAAGTATTAGAATTCACATCAATCGCCTGTGCTGTCTATCACTACTATTTTTTATTCATCTTAACTCGCCTTCACTTGCAAGATAGATATTATTATTGCTTTGTAGTATTGTTATTATTATTATAAATGTGAGTAATTTCTAGCAGGGAACTTTTTTTTTTTTTTTTTTTATGAATGAATTATTGTAATTTTGGTGAGATTTGGCACAATTACATTGGGCTTGTCTGCTGCATGTTCCCCGGTTGTTTTACTATTACAATTGCATGCATATTCTCATTTGATTTAGGGGTTATGGAGGTTCTCAAATTGCCTGCAAATCAAAATGTGTTTACATGATTGAAAAGAGGAGGTTCCCAGACATTAAAAGGAACTTGACAAGATTCTCAAATACTTCAAGCCGCATCATATACACAAAATTGAAATTTTTGAGCTTCTTTGTACTGCTTTGCAAATCTCTTATGTTAAATTAACAAGATAATTTTGCATGGTAAAATCTCATAGTAGTGTCTGGTAGTAGTGTGTATATTGTAATTCATAATGTAATAGCTCTTCATTCATGACTTTTCATAACAGAATATATCCAACATGCATATTTTTATCTACGGAATGCTCAAACATTTGTTACAAGGTACTGTTCATACGAAGAATGGTATTTTTCAGGGACATGATTCTTGAGTCTGTGAATGATGACAACAGATAGTGGGTGAGATGCAGGTACAAGATCAATACTTTAAGCTAAAGTCATCCAGTCTAGGTCTAAATTTTAAGCTAAAGTCATAGAACTTAATACCTTTTAAGAAGATGAAGCCTCTCAGGTCCAGAGAGCAATATTGCAATTGATTGTAGAAGATGACTAATTTTCATTGCCTTGGACTTCGTTGCTTTCATCAACCCGACAAATTCTTTATATTATTAATGGCACTAAGTTTTTCTTGAACCTGTAACGCATCAATTTCGGAAATCAGATATCAGTTTCCATTTACATAGTTGTCATATAAAACCAAACCACATTTCACTGCGACTGAATTACTCAAAAGTGTAATACATTTGATTCTGATAGGAAGTAATTACCCCAATCAGAAATGCAGACCCTTTAGTTTCCTCAACACCAGAAGGCAGAGCAACGGAGTGAACACCTTCGCTTTTTTGACTCTGTATCTCGGCGTCTCTCCTTTAGTTTGTACCATCAACTTTACATGGTGTTGAACCTTGAGCAAATATCCTGCTTCTACTATCAGAAATCCGTGATTTGCATGCTTCATCAAACCGGTAATGACGAAAGGGTTGTTTGGTTGTGACCTTTCAGCATCTGATGCCATGGCAGAAGCATTTTTAACGCATAGCATTACATCAGGCTCAGGACAAAATAGTTTAAGCTCCTTAGTAGAACAAGGCGCGACCAGTTCCTCTTTCCTTTGTTGATCCAATGAAGAATTACAAGTTAAATCAATGTCTTCATGATTTTGATACTGTGTACCTTTCCTCCCAGAGGGTAATAATTTTTTCTCATTTTGGAAAAGATCACTTGAACCTTTCAATTTGGAAGCCTGACTAGCCTTCTAAGGACTGAGAGATGAGCGATGAACAGGAAGTATTTCTCTCAAGTGGCTTGAGTTGGTGCTTCTTTTTACTTCAGGCAGAGAAGATAATTGACTTCATGGAGCAAGCTTGATCCAATGCGCGAGGGTCTGTTATATGGATAAAAATTTTCTTATAATCTTTGTACCATAAATTTTTAAAGATTTAATAACATGGGTATAAAAAAT
Organism: Swietenia macrophylla; assembly: GCA_032401905.1. Lineage (NCBI taxonomy): Eukaryota > Viridiplantae > Streptophyta > Magnoliopsida > Sapindales > Meliaceae > Swietenia > Swietenia macrophylla. Next base: position 4,778,877 of record CP135574.1, on the reverse strand, counting down.
AATAAAATAATACAAAAAATTAAGAAAAAGATTTGATTCTTAATATACATATCACAAAGAAATAATTGAAATAGAAAAATATTAATACATAGTATAAAAATCCAAAAAAGAAAAACACCTAACAAGGGACCTCTTCCAGGTAAATTTTATGGCAAGGTTGGCCTAACAAAGCAGTCTGCTAGAATCTTACATTTGTGATTGGTAAATAAATATCTGGTACTTCTTTGATTACATAACTAAATAAATTTCTTAAACAATAAAAATACAAACATCGAGGGTCTTAATGAAAATATTATTTTACACTTCAGCGTGCATGTGTTCAAGAATTCGTTCCAGATAAACTTACTCTAACCCAATAAAAGTCCGGCCCATTAGCCCACAAAAAAATTCAGTATCCCGCATCTTTATCTTACGTTCTCGTAGATCTTTCTGGAAGCAATTGTATCCAGACTTCTCCAGGACCATTTATTTGAATCTCAGTCAAAAATAAATAAAATAAAAATAATTATTTTAATTTAAATTAACCGAAACTCGAAATTTCCACAGGAACCATTGGGCCTTTGAGCAGTCTGTCTCTAATAAAAAGCCTTGTCTCTCCTTGTAACTCGCGTTGTTCCGGTTTTTGCTATTTCGTTTTCATTTTTGTTTTCTCGCAACATCGAGAGGAATTCCTCCGAAATTTCCAGAACTACAAACGTCAGCTGCGCTCTCTCTGTCTCTCTCTTTCTTCTTTAAGGTACGATCGCTAAACATAGCTTCGCTTAGAACTGCGAACCGCAGGATTTGAAGTCGCTTTTTCTCTCTCTAGATTGTGTAGATCTGTGATTCTTTGTCTCTAGATTCAAGCTTGTACGTGACGATTCTACCTATTTTTTATGGATAACACGTTTTGTTTATTAGATTCAGTTACTTTTGTAATTTTTGGATTTTATTGTTGCTTTCTTTGTAGAGATTCAGTGTTATTAGTTTGTTATTTTGTGTTTGTTATTTACTTTGTTTATGCTGTGTTACCTAGATTTAATTTTGGAAAATCGATTGTTTGTTGTTATTATTGCCGGATTTTTTTGGTTGTATTATGTTTGAACGGTGATTTAACAGTTTGTGATTGTAGGCTCGTTTAGGTCAGGCACATTACTTATTTTTGGAAATTACATGCTTAGATGAGTGCATGCAATGCGATTTGTATTAATCAGCACAAGAAATAAGCTATTTTATTGGTGGCTCGGATTATATGGATTTTATTATTGGAGCTTATTTAATTAATTGGTTCAATTAATTGATGTGTGCGTTGGTTTTGATTGTCCGGTGTTTTCTTGTTTTCTCTCCTTTTATTGTTATTATTATTATTTTTTCTTTTGGAGAGATGCGGGGTCTCAGTTCAGAGACTGACAAATCTAGAAATGAGTTTAATTTGTGTAAACTTGCATGCAGTGAATGCATGCTTGCATTTTCTTTCTGTTATTGTAGACTAATTTGGTTTTGTAGTTAGTTGTCCTTTTAGCCTCGTTTATTGTTGTCTAATTCAGTGCTGTTTACTTTTTTAGGAGCTGATAATTTAATATATTTCTTAATTACTGGCAAAGATGAGCGTGGTTGGTTTTGATTTGGGCAATGAGAGCAGCATTGTTGCTGTTGCAAGGCAAAGGGGTATTGATGTTGTGCTTAACGATGAATCAAAGCGTGAGACTCCATCAATTGTTTGCTTTGGTGACAAGCAGCGGTTCATTGGAACGGCAGGGGCTGCATCATCTACAATGAATCCCAAGAATTCAATCTCTCAGGTTAAACGGCTAATTGGGCGGCAATTCTCTGATCCTGAATTGCAAAGGGATCTGAAATCGTTGCCTTTCACTGTAACCGAAGGTCCTGATGGATACCCTTTAATTCACGCACGTTATTTGGGTGAAACAAAAGTTTATACTCCAACCCAAGTTATGGGAATGCTGCTGTCAAATTTAAAAATTATAGCTGAGAAGAATTTGAATGCAGCAGTGGTGGACTGTTGCATTGGGATTCCTGTTCATTTCACTGATCTACAAAGAAGAGCTGTTTTAGATGCAGCCACAATTGCAGGGTTGCATCCTCTTCGCTTGATTCATGAAACCACAGCCACAGCATTGGCTTACGGTATTTATAAGACAGATTTACCTGAAAATGACCAATTGAATGTTGCTTTTGTTGACATTGGTCATTCAAATTTGCAAGTTTGCATAGCTGGTTTCAAGAAGGGTCAAGTTAAGATATTGGGTCATTCCTTTGATCGCTCTTTGGGTGGTAGAGATTTTGATGAAGTTCTATTCCAGCATTTTGCAGCCAAGTTCAAGGAAGAGTACAAGATTGATGTTTTCCAAAATGCAAGGGCTTGCATTAGGTTAAGGGTTGCCTGTGAGAAACTGAAGAAGGTTCTTAGTGCCAATCCAGAGGCACCTCTTAATATTGAATGCTTAATGGATGAGAAGGATGTGAGAAGTTTCATTAAGAGGGAAGAGTTTGAAAAGCTTAGTGCTCCAATCCTGGATCGTGTGAAGAGGCCTTTGGAGAAAGTTCTGGCAGAAACAGGGCTTTCAGTTGAGAATGTTCACATGGTTGAAGTTATTGGTTCTTCATCTCGTGTACCCGCAGTAGTGAAGATTCTTACAGAATTCTTCGGAAAAGAGCCCAGGCGTACAATGAATGCAAGTGAGTGTGTGGCAAGGGGATGTGCTTTACAATGTGCAATCCTTAGTCCTACGTTTAAAGTGCGAGAATTTCAGGTAAAAATTTGTCTCTAAATCAGAACATCCTTTCTGTCTTTTGTTGTGCCGTAAGCCTTCTGAGTTTGCTTTTGCAATACTTATTTTTTTGTGGACATCTGGTTGTAAGTTGTTTTTGCATTGAAATGTTCAGTAATGGTTTTTTTTTTTTTGTTCCTTTAATTTGTGAAGGTTAATGAGAGCTTCCCATTCTCCATTGCTTTGTCATGGAAAGGATCTGCTCCAGAAGCTCAAAATGAAACAGCTGACAATCAACAAAGCACTATTGTTTTCCCCAAGGGAAATCCCATACCTAGTATTAAGGCACTGACTTTCTACAGGCCAGGCACATTCACTGTTGATGTGCAATATGCTGACGTTAGTGAATTGCAGGCACCTGTGAAGATCAGTACTTATACGGTCAGTAATCAACCATGGTAGTGTTTGGTTGCTTGGTTTCAATGTACCATACTTTCAATTTTCCTTTGTATTAACAATTTGTAAAATTTTGTTGTGCAGATAGGTCCTTTCCAGTCTGCAAAGAGTGAACGAGCAAAAGTGAAGGTTAAAGTTCGTCTGAATTTGCATGGGATTGTGTCTGTTGAATCAGCAACAGTAAGTGTTTGGAAACATTCTGAATTAACTACATGTGTTTGACTTTTTATTTGAAGACTTTATTAATAGATACTTTGACATCCATCTTTAGCTCTTAGAGGAAGAAGAAGTTGAAGTTCCAGTCACAAAGGAGCCAGAAAAGGAACCTGCTAATGCTAAGATGGAAACTGATGAGGCTCCAAGTGATGCTGCTCCCCCTAGTTCCAATGAGACTGATGTAAATATGCAGGATGCTAAGGGTACTGCTGATGCACCGAGTGCCGAAAATGGTGTTCCTGAGTCAGGTGACAAGCATGTCCAAATGGAAACTGAAAAGGTAAGTGCTTGCTGCATTGAATGAGTATTTATTGAGAAGAAATTTTTTGGGATCTTTCTTTCTGTTTGCACTGATGAATTATATTTGATCAGTATTGTTTACTTCTTTTTCATTACTGAATGTGTTTTTGAATCATGTTTGTGTCGCATGTGTGCTTGTGAAATTGGAAAATCAAAGTATCACGTTGTTGTATCTATTGATGTATTTGGAATCTGATATCTAGATGTGAGATATAGGATTCATTTGTTGACCGGCTGCCAGTTATAGGGCTGTGAAAAGGAGGGTAACTAATTCTACAAATTTCATCAGATTCTTAGGTTCTGTAATTTGATATGAGATCTCTGCATGTGGACTTTATGTCTCTCTATCTTGCAAATATGAAGACCCATCTGTTCTAGTTACGCTACCTGCCAGGGCCCACATTTGATGGATGTGTGTATGAATTTATTTTACTTTATGTACTGTGTGCTGATACAACATAAGATGGCACGCTGGCTTGTAATTTTGTTCTCATTTACAAGATTTAGTTCTTGGTTGGCAATGTAAGGAATTTCCCTTTGTGTGCAGGTTCCTAAGAAAAAGGTGAAAAAAACAAATATTCCTGTTTCGGAGTTGGTTTATGGTGGAATGGTGCCAATAGATGTCCAAAAGGCTGTGGAGAAGGAGTTTGAAATGGCTTTGCAAGATAGAGTCATGGAGGAAACTAAAGACAAAAAAAATGCTGTCGAGGCCTATGTATATGACATGAGAAATAAGGTGAAATTATGTTCGATTATATGCTACTAAGAAACTCTGGCCTTTATAATACTTTGAATTAATATTTTTCTTGTCTATCCAGCTTTGCGACAAATATCAGGAGTTTGTTACTGACTCAGATAGGGAGCAGTTCACTGCCAGACTTCAGGAAGTGGAAGATTGGTTGTACGAGGATGGTGAGGATGAAACCAAAGGTGTTTACATAGCCAAACTTGAGGAGCTCAAAAAGGTAATGTTTTATTTAATTGTTGTGTACTTTGTTCTTTCTGTGGTTTTCTGCAAAAGTGGGTGGCATATGAGCTGTGTGTTTAACTTGATTTGGGAATATCCAGCAAGGTGATCCCATTGAAGAGCGTTACTGGGAATTTACTGAAAGGAGCTCTGTGATTGATCAACTTGCTTATTGCATCAACAGCTACCGTGATGCAGCTATGTCAAATGATCCTAAATTTGATCACATTGACTTGGCTGAAAAACAGAAGGTAGTGGCCTGTCTCTGTTGCCTTTGTCATTTCTTTTACTTTATTTTGGTCTATTTTAATGTTGAAATATTCTCTCTTTGAAATATTGTAATATTGTGTAGGTTCTAAATGAGTGTGTTGAGGCCGAAGCCTGGCTGAGAGAGAAAAAGCAGCAGCAGGATGCTCTTCCCAAATATGCTGCTCCTGTTCTTTTGTTAGCTGATATGAGAAGGAAGGCTGAAGCTCTTGACAGGTAACATTTCCTGTTTTCATTCTATCCTTTTAATTAAAGAAACTGCAATTGTGATCCATGGATGTCACATTTTGTTTCTTCTGGGCTTATTTAATACTTATATTGAAAAGTGGAAAATTTTGCTCGCAGGTTTTGCAGGCCGATAATGACAAAACCAAAGCCAGCGCCAGCCAAACCAGCAACCCCAGAGAAACCTGCGACCCCGCCTTCTCAGGGAAGTGAATCCCAATCTCATACCGGTGACGGCAACACCAGCCCAAATGAAAATGCAGCCGGCGAAGCACCTGTAGCTTCTGGAGAACCTATGGAGACCGAGAAGTCTGAGACGGCTGCTGCATAAATTTTGAGTGGGATTTCCTATATACTCCATTCTCATGAACCTGTTAGGGAGCCAACTCTTGGGTGGGTCGACTTTAGGGTGCTAGGGGGGTTTGTTCACTCTCTTTCAATCCAACCTGTAATGTCTTTTCTGTTGGTTTGGTCTGCCAAATTTTATTGTTACTGAGTTGACATTCTAGATTTTATTTTTTATAGATGGGTCTTTGGAAAGAAAAAAATTTGAACTGCTATGGGTTTTCGCACCCACATCTTTCTTTGGACGAAACAGTGGACTTGGTTTTATAAAGATTGTTTTACTGTTTTTAACCATGGTAAGCATGTGCCTCGGTCCACTAATTGATTTATTGTCTGGATTTTGTCAATTATAAGCTTGGAGCTTGTCTCAATTTTTTGCGTGCTTTCAATTCAGGCCTCTCTCTCTGTCTTGCTGATTATTTATTTTTTCTCGGTTAATCAAGTTGAAAATTTTGATGTTCTTAAACAAATGGTGAGTTGATGAACAGTTTTTTTTTTTTTTTTTTTTTTTTTACAATTTGGCAAAATGATAATTTCGTCCAAATGATAAGATAGTTTTTAACAAGGACACCTTAATTTTCAGGCTAATTTGTAGCTTTGAGTTCCAATTTCTTATATTTGACAACAAAAATTCTTTCATTTGAATTAAGATGTCTTTGTTACAAAAACTCTTTTAACTTATTTGTGTTACATGTTGACACCAGAAAGACTTGTATGCCTATTGATGGAAGATGGACTGATGTTGGAGTGAAATTTAAGAATCGGATTGTTTACTTTTATATTTATTTATTTTAATTTAATATTAATATTTTTAAATTTTTTAAATTAAATATTTTTTATTATTTTTATCATATATTATAAATTTTATATTTATATTTTAAATATTATTTATTATTTATTTTATATATTTGTAAGTTTTATAAAAATTATTATAAATTATAAAATTAAAAAAATTTTAAATATGAAAATTATGTATGTATGGTAACTACTTTTTGTAAAAATTATATATTTATATATTTTAAGTTAAATCATCTATTTTATAAATAAGTTAAATTATCTATTTTATAAATAATATAACATAAATGAGAATTTAATTAATTATAATTTATTTAATACGAATCAAAACGTTTGTAGTTAACTAAAAAAAATTAATGTATTTAAGTGAATTTATTTTACTATTTGTCTTTTTGTCAAACGGTCTGAATCGGCCCGGTCCACGATCCTAGATCGGCTCATTGCATCTTTGACATCTCTCCTTAAGGTCAGCCGTATTCTATTCTATAAACTCATATTCTATTCGATGACATACGGCCGCGTGGGCCAAAATGCAAAACGGCCCCAATTCACTTGTCTGTCGGGGAAACTGCTTCTCTTCTATCTCGCTGCGACGGAGTTCGGTGCTTGCACGTTCTGTTCTTCTCCCAATTCTTGTTCCATATTAAAATTTTAGAAACATCGGTAGTTTGGACGGTTTTCATTTCTGAGAAAACTTGCGGAGAATACTGCCACTTCATGGTTTGGTTTTTTGGCTGTTAATTTGTCATGTATTTGGTATTATCTGCTAATAAGTAAGTAAGGCAAGAAGCATTTCCGTGGCCGGAGATTAATTTGGTTTCAAAAGTTCTGGGTAGAGATGGTCGTGGGATCATTTGCTTCGAAGCGGTCAATATCGACTTTGTCTCATCTTTCTCAGAGAATTAAACAAACAGGTAATGTTCACTGTTGTATGTTTTATTATCAAAAGATATTATCTGAGATAACTGTGAATGTTGAATTTCGTCAATTGGTTTTCTTTTTACACTGTACTTGTTGCTCTAGTCGAATTCTTCTTCATCTTTTTGAGTCGCTGTAGTACCGATGACTTAATTGGAGAGAAGAGGAGGAGTCCAAGAACAAACTTGCAAACAGAAGAAGAGAGACCGAGGTTGAAATTGAATACTTGGGCGCAGACTCGCTTTGTTTATTTGTTGCCATTTGTCTCTGACAAGCTGAACAAACCAATTGATCTTCGCCTCGATTCATTTTACCTTTTTCTCAAATGGCTTGTTTGTATTGGTCTTTATTATTATCAATTGAGTTATGTCTTGTGCTTGTTTATGGAATCCGAGCCCAAACCAGCTTGGTTTTAGTTTTTGGCTTAAGGGGTATGAAATTTTCCCAGAAAACGATTAGAAAGAAAGGCAAAAACTCGAACAAGAAGCTCAAAATGTGTGCATTTTCTTCTTGGTTTTATATATACAAATAGCTTTTTTGTTTTATGACATTTTGGTTGGACCATGTCAACATAAGGCCCAAGTTCCATGTACCTGTTTTCTCATCAATACTGGTTATCTTCATCGAAAAATTTCTGAATTTGTTTTAACCTTTCTTTTGTTGCATATTTCTACTTGTGTTTGATTGAGATGTAGTTTAAGCAGCTTAGTAGGTAGAGATGAGAAAAGAAAGAACCCAATACAATCATTTTGTGCTCTTGTTCTCTTAATTACTTTTGTTTGATTTAACTTGCAGACAATCAGATAGTGCAAATGTTCCAGTTGCCTGGTCCAAAAGATGAATTGCAAAACTTCCCTTTGACTAGGAGTGTAGTAAGGAAGGACCCTTCAGCTAGGAAATTGGATGAGAGATTTATAAGGATTTTGAGAATTTTCAAGTGGGGTCCTGATGCTGAAAAGGCTTTAGAAGTGCTAAAGATGAGAGTAGATCACCGGTTGGTTCGTCAAGTTCTTAATATAGATGTTGAGATCAATGTTAAAATCCAGTTTTTCAAGTGGGCTGGGAAAAGAAGGAACTTTGAGCATGATTCTACCACCTACATGGCTTTAATACGTTGTTTGGATGATGCTAGGATGTATGGTGAAATGTGGAAGACAATTCAAGACGTGGTTAGGAGTACATGTGTTATTGGTCCATCTGAGCTATCTGAAATTGTGAAGATCCTGGGCAAGGCTAAGATGGTGCATAAAGCACTATCTATCTTTTTCCAGATCAAGGGTCGCAAATGCAAACCAACAGCAAACACTTACAATTCCATGATATTGATGCTGATGCAAGAAGGTCACTATGGGAAGATCCATGAGCTTTACAATGAGATGTGTAATGATGGTAATTGTTATCCAGACACGGTAACATACAGTGCACTAATATCCACATTTGGCAAATTGGGTCGCGATGATTCTGCCATTAGGTTGTTTAATGAAATGAAGGAGAATGCCTTACAGCCCACGGCAAAGATTTATACAACCTTATTAAGTATATATTTCAAGTTGGGTATGGTTGAGAAAGCCTTAGGTGTAGTCCAGGAGATGAAAGGGAAAGGTTGCGCTCTAACTGTCTATACTTACACAGAATTGATAAAGGGGCTCGGTAGGGCTGGGAGGGTTGAAGATGCCTATAGTACATTCATGAACATGCTGAAAGAAGGCTGCAGACCCGATGTTGTGCTAATAAACAATTTGATTAACATCTTGGGCAAAGCTGGGCGTTTAGAAGATGCTCTTAAACTCTTCAATGAAATGGAATCTTTGCAGTGTACACCAAATGTGGTAACATATAACACTGTGATTAAAGCTTTGTTTGAATCCAAAGTGCCAGCCTCTGAGGCATCTACATGGTTTGAGAAGATGAAGGCAAATGGTCTTGTTCCCAGCTCATTCACTTATTCAATTCTTATTGATGGTTTTTGCAAAACAAATAGAGTTGAGAAGGCTTTGTTGCTTCTCGAAGAGATGGATGAAAAGGGTCTTCCTCCTTGTCCAGCTGCGTACTGTAGCCTGATCAACACTCTTGGAAAGGCAAAAAGGTATGAAGCTGCGAATGAGTTATTTCAGGAACTGAAGGAGAACTGTGGACGTTCAAGTGCTCGGGTGTATGCTGTGATGATCAAACATTTTGGAAAGTGTGGTCATCTTAGTGAGGCTGTGGATCTTTTTAATGAAATGAAGAAACTGGGGTGCAGGCCAGATGTTTATGCTTATAATGCGCTCATGTCAGGAATGGTAAGGGCTGGCATGATTGATGATGCTTATTCATTGCTTAGAAGCATGGAAGAAAATGGTTGTGTTCCTGACATTAACTCACATAACATCATACTAAATGGCTTGGCTAGGACAGGTGGTCCAAGACGGGCTATGGAAATTTTTGCAAAGATGCGGAATTCTGAGATTAAGCCAGATGCAGTTTCATACAATACCGTTCTTGGTTGTCTCAGCCGTGCTGGTAAGTTTGAGGAGGCTGCAAGACTGATGAAAGAGATGAACGCAAAAGGTTTTGAATATGATAGTATTACTTATTCATCAATACTTGAGGCAGTAGGTAAGGTTGATGAAGATCGTGATCCTACCTTGTAAAATGGTTTGGTAGATACAAATGCCCCATTGATCTTCTTCACTTTGTTGCTAACTGAGAAGCTTTTTCTGTCCAGTTGAATTTCATGGTTTGATGGCGTTTTGGATGGACTGGTAAACAAGCATGCTAGGTTTATTGACATGAATACTGATTGCTATCTTGGGGAGGTGGGAGTGGAGAATCAGGATTGTTGGAATGCATGGATCTCAAAGTTCACTGTAAGGCCAGTTACTTCTTGGAGACTTATGGGATGTTTGAGATATTTGCAAACTGGGTAAAGAAAAGTCAATGGAATTGCTTCTGATTCTACCAGAGATTACAAGAGCAATTTTGGAAGATCAAGAACTTTCTGAAGTGGAAAGCATCTATGGTCCCCATATGAGAAAATGAAAAATACACTGTAGACTATTTCTAATTTGACAGTCTGTCGTTGTTTCGTGAGATGGAATGTACTTACAAAGAGCTTCGGTGTAAAATCATTTTTGGGAATTGTCTTTAATTAACAGGTTTCCGAAACCCTTTGTACTTTTTTAAAAGTACAACATCTCTATTTAATTAGTTATTGATGCATATAGATTTTTATAATCCGCCAAAGAAGATTCTGATCTTATGTAAATGAAGTTGAAAGACCATTGATGTTATTTTCCAGATGGTTTTCTGAACAACATGGAACATATTCCGAAGAGAAGAGAACTGGAAATGTACAAGAAAATATTATCACACTTCCACCAAAGAGAAGTCCATTTGTTCGATTTTTAACTGCAAATTTTCATTTGGGGCTGCAACATAAATATTAATTTGCTGCGGCTGTAAGCAATTTCAAGCACTTAGGATTTCTTCCTGACCTTCATATTATATGATTCTACAAGTTTAAAATCACATGGGTCCAGAGCTACTTGATTCAAAATTAGGATCAAGATGCCATAAGTAGAAACTTCATAGGTTCCAGCTTCATCGCCGCAGATTGCAATCAGTAGAGAACATTATATGAATGGAAAAATTATTCCTACAGGCATTGTAGAAGAATGAGGCAGTGATAGCAATGATAGAGCCATCGCCGTCTCTAAATTGAGATATTTCTTCGCGTATAACTGATACAACATCTCTAGATTTATTATTGCCTCACAATTTAAAGCATGAGAGGCGAAAATGTCGCCAGAATTATACAATAACTAATATTCAATATGCTTTTTCGACATTACAGATAAGACAAATAAGGTCTAGATGCATTAACCGCTGGCATTCTCGGCAGAGACGTCATTCTCATCATCAAGACCCTGTTGTATTTTTGCAATCTTGGCCTGTGCTCTCTCCATAATCTGCCTCTTCTGCGTTTCCAAGTCCCTGTGGAAATCCATTCTCATCTTTTCTAATTCTAGCATCTGCTTCCTCTTACTATTCTCAATCTTCTCATATATATCACTAAATTTGTGTATAGAATCTGCAAGCAGTCTAAACGAAGACCTCTCATCAAATTCCCTTCCAATCTTCCTTTTCTTGGGTGGAAGTCCATCTGAATCATCCTCCTTACCACCAGTAGATTCAGCATTCACTGGACTATCCCTCATCTCATCCACTCCATTTGCACGGTTCAAATAAGCCCCAGGATTCATAAAGACATATTCTCCGGAGTCCAACCCACAAGAGAGTCCACCTTGTTGTGGGGTTGAAGACATTAGCATATCCATTTTCTTGAAACAAACCCATTGGCTACTGGTGTCGCCTGTCTCTGCCATTCTAAGCTTCTCCTTCTTATATTTCTTCTTTAATGTATCCAAACGGTTCCTACACTGTGTGTCTGTCCTTTCAATCTTTGACACCTCTGATACCTTCTCTGCAACTTCTTGCCATTCCTCAGATCGGAGACTCTTCCTCCCACGCTGCAGAAAGCGGTCACCCCAAGCATCTAATAAAACAAATGTCTCATGCTCATTCCAATCTGTAAGTGAATTTCGCCCACCAGATGATGACCTCGGTGCAGTATTAGCCACAGCCAGGGTCGGTACTCGAGGAGCAAATTCATAACTTGAAACCAAACTCTTCAACTTCCTCTTTTTTGGGTGCCTTTCTAAATTAACATCATCTGTCTTCCAATTGTAAATTTTGGGATTCCCACCATCTTCATCTTCGTTATACTCATCATCATTATCATGATCTTCAACCTCATCATCATCGCTGTCATCGTCTGCATCCTTCTGATCATACTGAACACTGCCGTTATTTTGATTATTGTTTTCTTCTTCCTCACCTAATTCTATTTCATCTTCTTCATCATCTACATCATCCTCATCATCATCATTAACATATTGATTGCCAACTGCTCTAGAATATGGCACACCCCGAACAGGGAGCTTTTGGCGACTCGAGGAACCATAACCCTGCTGGTTATTCATACCATAAAGGTTTGGTGGATACCTTGCATCGTCATCAGTGTCATCCATCTTAAGCAAAACTCGGGCGCAACAAGAAGACAACCACAAAATGTACACAAGTACTTTCGCTATCTAACTCTCAAACAAGATTCAAGGACCAAAACAAAGAAACCCCACAGAGGTACTATGAGCCCAAATCTTAAGCACTCTACAAATCCACCAATATCTTCATTTACACAAAATTAGACATTATAACACCAATACCCAGCATTCTTTCTAGCACAAGTACATTAATTTCGAACTTCAAAGATTAAAAGAAGCTTTCTTCACGATAATAAGATACCTATATCAATAAAACCAAGAAACCTACCCCTAGTCTCAAATTTACTTTTCAACAGATCAAATACCCAAAACAACAAAAACCCCAAATCTAGACTTGCAACAACGTAATTTTTCACTCCAATATTCAAATTTTCCATTTTTTCAATAATCAAATCAAGAAACAATCAACTTCCCTAATCCAAAACCTCAAAGTTCATTCTTGTCCCTTCAACTAAAACTCAATATTACATATTAAACCGAAAAGAAAAACTAATTGTCCTCAAAAACTAGAAATGGAAATATATATATACTTATATATATTCTTGAACCTAACTAAAGAATTCAATTAAAAGAAAAATAAAACCCGCAACTCTTACCTCGAAACTAGCTCAAATTTGTGAATCTTTTCTTCAACATGAAACGTAAGGAAAGAATTCAATTCAAAGAAAAAGAAAACCCACGACTCTTACCTCAAAACTAGCTCAAATTTCTGAATCTTTTCTTCAATATGAAACCCTAATTCAAGCTTCTTAAAAAATTTAAAAACTAAAAGCCCTAGCTCAGAAATTTGTTAGAAATCGACAACAAATGTGGAAAAAAATGAAAACAAGATGGTGCAGACTGGTGTTAAAGCACGTTTTGGATTTGGGTCTTAACAGATTAATGCTATCGTACGCCCGGTATGATCGTGTTGGCAACGAAGACTTTGTAATTATGGGCTTGGACTTGCATACTTGTTGGGCGTATTTTCTAGGCCCATGACATAGAAACGGATTACCAGCGAAAATAAAATAATAAAAGAAAAATAAATATTATATTAATAAAAATTTAAAAATTATTATAATTTACAAATTAAAAAAAGAAAAATTTTCATAAAATAATAATAATATTGTTATTGTCACGGTCTTTGTAAAAAAAAATATTTATTATATTTATTATTATAATCAATAATATATGAAATATTCAAACTTAAATTATTACACGCTATTATATATCATTTATATAAAACATTAATAGATAAAAGACACTTTTAAAAATAAATAAATATATATTGTAGTTTTATTAACAATGTGTTATTTTATTTTTTTATTATAAATACTCATTATGACGTATATAATATTTTATTTTCAATATTTAATTTAAACACTTCATTTAAAAATGTGATGATCAAATATATCGAGAAAATATAGTTTAACAATATTTGATTTATTAGTCGATAAAATATTAATATCTAATTTTTAGTTAAAAATAATTTTTTATCGTTTAATTTTAATTTTTTGAATTTATTTAATATTATTTTAATTTAATAATCATAAAAATTATAAAATTTTCACATTTGTCAAAATTTTAAAACTATGTTTTCCGAACACTATTAATTCTTACTTACAATTTTACTATTAGTTTATTTAATATAAAATTTAAAATATAAAATAAAAATTTAAAATAGTCAATTAAAAAAATAAAATTGAAATGATTAATAGGTGGCCTACCAATGATTCAATAATCTTGGGCCGTTAGATGGCCCGACTCTGCTGCCGTTGGATTGCACGAGATTGGCGCCGCAGAACCGAACACGTGTAAGCCAATTTTTAATAAACTTTAATAATCATTTATAAATTATTAATGCGTCAGCGCAAAACGACAAAAAAAAATGTAAACAAAAGGAACTGCGAGGAATCATTACCCAGAGCTTGCTCTCTGCATCGTGGTGGGACCCACCAAATCATGAAGTTGATGGCGAAATTTTGACGCCGTTCACTCTCAGTTTTTAACTGGCTTCGCATTTACTCAATTACCATTTAATTTGGAAGGTATGATTGTAAACATTGTAACTCACTTTATTTTAACTTAATTAGGTCGCTAAACACGGATTAAGAGTTCTTATTATATTAATTAATAATAAATTAATTACAAGAAATTGGAATTAGAATTTTGGAGGTTGAACCAAACAAGACCTTGTTCCAACAGGAAACATCGCCGTTAGAAAGGAAGACGACGTTTGGTCAGTCACCTTTGTCTTTTAGTGCTGACTCCCTAAAAAATGCCCTCTTTCAAATCCTTCATCTTAATACTTGGAAATCTTTTGGTCTATGACATTAGCACCAATTTTTGGTCTTAACATTTTATGATACCCCCGAATTCAACCTCCCCAATATAGGGGTTAGGTTAATTTTAAAATTATCTTCAATTTTTAAACTAGGGTAAATACAGATTTATTATAATTTAATGAGTTAATTAATTAATAAAATATTAGTTAAAAATTATAATTAAGAGATAATTAACTTTGGACATATATTTTATTCTTATTTATATGTTAATATAATATACTAAATGACTAAAAAAGATTTATGTATAGGAAAATTGAAATTAAATCTATTAATTCCAACTCTTTGAAGTAATAATATTGATGGTTTTTTATTATTTTTATACAGTGGGACAATCAGTGGTTAGATTTGCTTGCTAATACAACCTAATGGTGTGAATGTTTTACACCTAAATACTCTTAGGCTTTTAACTTCAAGCCTAGGAATCTGTAGCATCTAATGCCGTAGCTATACAAATGCGTATTCCTTTATTAATCATGAGAGAGAGGAGTATATCAGAAGCCTCACTTGCTGCACTGTTTCTCTGATTTTGATGCATGCAAGTGAAGCAAAAGTAAAAATGAAATAAATGAAAAAAGAAAGAAAGAAAAATGACATACGGAGAGAGAGAGAGAGAGAGAGAGTGTGTGCCATGCAAGTTTTTCTCTTTATCAATGGCCATCTCTCGGTGCTACATTTGGGTTTTTTGAAGTGAAGTTTTCAGAGAAGAAAACCTGGTGGGTTTTTGTTATTTTCTTGTTTTTTCTAGTGTATTGAGTTGTATCAGTTATTCGTTTGGTGCATTTTTTCGTATTGTATGCTTTAAATCAAGGATTTGATTCAAAATCAGTTTAATTGATTAATAGTATTTTTGATGTTTTCGAGGTTCATTTGATGCATTTGAAGTAAATCTAACAAGTTTTTGCATCTGGGTCCGATCAAGCTATGGCTCATTTGATTTAGAATTTATCTTCATTGTTGTCTGGTTTTAAAGTTTTGGTTTTTCTTTAGTGCATTGTATGACCATGCTTCTCTTGATGCATGATGTATTGATCTTCGTATACCAAATTCGACACCATGTGAAGTCGGTTCTTTGTTTGCAATCAATGCAATAAGACTCTTCTTTGGGAGGTTAATTGATTTTTCTTTTTTTATTTTTTTATTTGTAATCAAAGGAGTTTATTGAGTTTAAGTGTTTATCCCAATCCGTGCAAGTTCCTTCAGCATATGATATTGGTTCTTTGTTTGCAATCAATGCAAAAAGACTCTGTCTTGGAAGGTTAATTGGGATTTTATTGATTTTTAATCAAAAGGGGTTTATTGAGTTTATGTGTTTATCCCAATCCATGCAATTCTTCCATTTATATCTTAATGTATGAAAAATTTTAATCCGCTCGAAGAATTTATGGTCACTATTATTAGAAATCTTTGCCTCGTAATATACTTTATGTTGCCTGCTTATGGTTTAGAGTTTGCTGTCATCAATTATTTTCATTTAGTTTTATCATTGAACAAAGTTCTGGAGTAAATTTTTTCTCCGCTAGGTTCCTTTATGTTTCTTCACTATTTTGGTTTTATATTTTGTTATTGCTATTTTAGTGTCTTAATTCATGCAGTTGTTTTGAGATTAATTTTGTGAGCATTTTTACTCCTATTTATAAATCATCATTTTTGGTTTTGTGGTCCTTTTCATCTAAATGCACCATTGAAATTTGTCATTTAGGTTGCCAGATCAGTTATTATTCTTTTCTTACTCATTGCCTGAGAACACTGCTGCTTGATGTAGTCATTTCTGATAATTAACTGTAAATTTAATTGAGCCTATTGCAGTAATGTACTGCTGGTTTTCTTTTGAGAGGGTGGTTTACTGATAATACGAGGTGCCTATTCATGGTAACGTGATGGCTGATTCTGCTTCAGAGTCTTATATTCAGTGTGATAGTTTTGGCATAAGGCAAATAAGCAGCTCACTTTTTGGTATTCCTGGGTTCTTAGTCGGACTTAATTCTAAGGGTTCTTCCGATTTGGACTCTGTTCGCAGTCCTACATCTCCTTTAGATTTCAGAGTTTTTGTGAACCTTAGCAACCCATTTGGTGTTAGGTCTCCAAGATTGTCATCCCCAAATGGATATCACAAGAAGTGGTATTGTAGTGAGGTAGGCCTTGGTATTGTAAACTCACTTGCTGAGGAAAACAAACCATCCGGTGAAATTCTTAATTCATTTAAGAGGAAGAATATTGTTTTTGGACCACAGGTGAAGACTAACATTCCTAGTTCCTCAAGATCTCACCACGAAGCAGTTCATTCTTTTACAAAATCCAATTCTTTGCCTCCAAACTACATGATTTCTGCACTTTCACAAACTAAAACTCCCAAATCTCCCCGTGGGAGTTCAAATGGGGTGCTTGAAAATGGAGAACTCCGATTGGACCCTGAACCATTTTCCTCTTCTCTTATCAGCTCAGCCGAAAATGAGAATTTGGATTCCAAAACGTTTTGTTCTGCAGATAGAACTATCAAAATGAGTGAACCTGTGGCAATTGACCAAGGTTTACTAGTTGACAACTATTTGAACATTAAATCATGTTCACTTCCAATACCCATTGGTCCTGGCCGTGGGCACGCTGGGTCTGTCTCTACACACGAGATAGCACTTTCTGAGGATTATACCTGTATAATATCTCATGGTCCAAATCCTAAAACAACTCATATTTTTAGCGACTGTATTTTGGAATGTCAAACTCATGAGTTGGCTAATTTTGATGAAAAGGGAGAACAAATGGTTGAATTGCCTCAAGTGGCCAAGCACTCAGATGGTTTAGCCCATTATCCATCTGATGAGTTTTTGAGCTTCTGTTACTCATGCAAGAAAGAGTTAGACAAGGGTGAAGACATTTATATTTACAGGTTTGTCTCAAACACCACAATTTTCTCTTCAATTATGTCTAGCAGTAGTGCTGAGGCTGTTGTGTCTTCTTGCAGAGGTGAGAAAGCTTTTTGCAGTTTTGATTGCCGCTCTGAGGAGATTTTTGCTGAGGAGGAAATGGAGAAAGTTTACGAGTCCTCCAAAACCTCTCCTGAATCAAGCTACCATGAAGATCTCTTCCTAATGGGTATGCCCGCCACATAATTATCTGTAGTTGCTTCTCTTATGCTCTCATGTCCAAGAGTGATGAAGTTGTCACCAAGTTAAGCGCCCTTATCATCATAAAGAGCTGTGTACGTGAATTCTTTTGCAGCCGTGGATGATCACAATATAAATTATGCTGATTGTGGAATGTCTTTGAACTTTCACCGGAGTGGTGTGTCATGGGGTGGCAACAGCATAGAGTTTCTTTCTCTGTGCCGGGATATAGTTATGATTTAAACTGCATTTTACTTTATAATTTTGACTAGATGGGTTAGAAGAGGCCAAAAGCTCTGACTCATCAGTTTTCTTTTTTCTTTCTCTATATTTTCATGTTTTTTTTTTCTTTGCTTAATTAGAGTTCTTGTAGGTGCGTTTGAACATTTGAACTCATAATTTAATGAATGAAATTCTATATCTTGTTATTGTTTTACTCTTTATCTTGCTCTCAATATTTTGACATTCAGCACCGCAACAATGATTGATGCTCTCTTGTTCCTGTGAAAAATTCAAAAGCATGATTCTAGTTTTGGCATGATTTATGCAGAGCTAATCCATTTTGTGATTGTTAATTTATCACTCACATTTCCTTTGTCAACGTTTTTGCATTGAGTTCCTCCACATTTTGTTTGGTTTCAGTTTAACTGAACATGCAACAAATAGCATCTTTTCTTTCTCTCTTTGGGAAGGGCTCTGGGAATTTTATTCCAAAATCTGCTTTTAAGTGTAAAAGCTTGAAGCTCCAACATGAAATCCTGGTATTCTTCTTCTTCTTCTGCTTGCAAATGGCATGCAATTTAGAACCATTGAAATTGCCTCTGTGTATTTTTAGTTGATTGGGTATCAACAGCAACAAAATTATGAGCCGTTCTTTTGGAAAAGGAACAAATATTACTGTTGTCCTAGTCATAAACCCCACATGATTACTTGTCAATACGAACTTGTCCAATTGTTGCCCCATTTTCAATGAATTGAATTGAAGATAGGAAATGTTTTTCTATGAAATGATAATGAAAATGACCCATTGAGATGTCATACCATGAAATAGTATATAAAAGGGAAAGATTTGCACAATACAATCTCAACCCTATGTCAATTTTTACACTTCCTTTGTTAAGAATGCATTTGAAAATAATTTGGGTATTGCAAAATGCACAAAAGAAAATGCTTTCTTTGCACTGTCTGGATACATTCATCCTTAATCAGAAAGATACCATAAAGCATTTTCATTCAAAATCACTTCTTACAAAAGCACTTTCTCTTTCATGCTCATTTACTCAGGGTTTGGGATGAAATTATATTTTAGTTGCCTCCATAAGAACAAGATAAAGTGAAATCTAAAAATAGATTTTGTTGAAGTGGGCACTATAACTTTGTCCACTGAGGAGCGAGGATCCTGGGAGATTAGTCTGCCACGTGTCAACCTATTAGACAGGGGATAAAGTGCTTTTACCTACTTGGCAATTTTTTTATTGGTGAATCTGCAATAAAGTGCTCGATCCGGCTAACGTGGACATCTTTATGAAAGAAGACCTAATTAATTAGATAATTGCAAAAATACCACAATTTCAGGAATTGAAACATCATCAATGATGAATTGATTAAACCCTAATTCTTATTTTCATCGTTAAAGACCTTCCTTTCCCCGATAGCCATTTATTGTAAACTGTATCCATTTCCAACGATCAAGGTCATTTTGGTAAATCACCTACTGAGTTCCCAAACGAAAATTGGATGATAGAATCTGAAGCTCAAGCAAGCTCGACCTCTTTCTTTCACTTCTTTCATATTATCTCAATCCAAAATCATGAACCTTCTGACTGGGAGCTCTTCATTCTTACAGCCTTCCCTTCATTTCCCCCCTTCGTCTACCTTTTATTCTCAATCTTCAGTTTTTTTGTGTGTCAGAAATGCAGGGACCAAGAGAACGAATGGAGTTTCAACTATGGCTTCTATGAGACAAGAAGACCAGAAAGATGATGTTTTTAGGAAGAGGAGAGTAGTTATGCTTGTGGGTATTTCAGTTCTTCCGCTGTTGAAACTCAGAGCCGGAGCTGCTGAGGGTTTAGCATCAAGTGAGTTCCGTGTTCCGTTGGGTTTCTATATTTGTATTGATTGGTTTTTGCAATGGTGAAGTTTGGTAAATTGGTCGTATTAATGCTAGTCTGGGGGCTCTTCATTTAGGATTTTACTTCAGTTGTTGCATTTGGTGAAATGGATTTTTTCCATTGTGACATGAAGTTGCATGTTTTGACTTCCGATGAATGGAATCATTTGTGGGTTGGTAATTTGGAATTTTGGTAATTACAGCCTGTATATGTGTGTAATTTTTTTTTTGTGGTTCTTTGGAGTAATGATTGAACCCAAAGTTAGTTATTCATTTTGGCGAGTATTACCTAACAACAGTGCAATTTGTTTTTTTTTTTATTTGACAAAAATGAACTAAAGCAAAAGTTAGTTGTCAATTGGTTCTGCTGTTTTTAATCATGGTTTAAGCTCTGTATTTAACAGGTCAAGGAGTGAAATGCAATTTTAGTTTTTCTGCTGACTTGCTGTGTTAGAAGATTAACCCACCCAGGGTCGTTCGGACATCTGTGATTGCTATATGCTTAATATATTCAATCTTTCTTTTTAACGAACAATACAAAATCTGCCTGAGTTTGAGGGCCATGTTAAAGTATGTCTACTTTGTTAATCTTTAAAAGTGTAACAGCGTGTTGCAATTTCATAATGTATCTCTTGGAAGTTATCCCATTAGATACTTGATAAAGTGTTATGGTTTGATTGAGTAGAAAATACTAAATCTTTATGCTATAGGTGTACTGCCATGTCTCATTCTTAACTTCTTCATTCATTCTGATAGTAGGACAGGAAAAATAGTAATCAGTTTGAAACAAACTGAGGATACTTCACTAGTATCCTGAAAATAAAGAAAATTATTAGTATGAATCTTTATATTGCTAGAGGTCCAAAAAGGATGGCCTTGAATGAGTCATCGGCTAGGAGAGGGGTATTATGGAGGTTGACAAGGGAGAGTATGTTGTAATGAAGCTGTTTGTTTTATGACACAGAACACAACAAGCAAGATCCTTGCAATCTTTGCTGCTTCTTTATCATATGTAGAAGTTTAACAAGCAGTGTTTTCTGAAATAAAGACAAAGGTGCCTTAGTTCAAGATTTCCTAAATCTTGCCCATAAGATTTAAACTATGGCATTTAGCTTGCATGGTTTAGTACCCAAAAGTGGAAAAGAATGGATGGGAAAACTTGCATGAATACTGCCTAAGAAGAACCTAGTTTAGATTGGCTTGAGGGCTAAGTTTATTTGTTGCATTACATTTATGATGAAGTGAATCACATAGGACTTCTATCCCTTCCCCTTTATGTTCAAGATACTCATTATTCCATATCATGAACTTACAAAATTTTATAAGCTTTAATCAGCTTTTGCTATTTGTAATCATTTAAGTACTCAATGAAGATTCTGAATGTTTTAGATTGTTTCTATGTTGTGGACTGCTCTTTCTTCCTTATTGTATTTATTGACATGTGAATTCCATCTCAATCCCCTAACTCAGAATGGTTAATGTACTTATTTATGCAATTTCAGAGGAAAGTGAGCTATATGCAACAGAGGAAAGTGAAAAATCACAGGTCTTAAGTTTTGTCTGTTTACTGTTGAAACCGAAATACTAAATTCTCTCTTTTTTAGTTTGTTATTGTTAAGTTCCAAAAGCACTAAGTGCAGAAGCTTTCTTGGACTGCAGGGACTTGCACCATCAAATCCCTTTTTGTCTCTCCTTAATGGACTTGGAATATTTGGCACCAGTGTCCTTGGTGCACTTTATGCTTTGACTCAAAATGACAAAAAAGCTACAATCGCAACTATTGAATCTGTAAGTTGCTCTCAACCTTTACCATTGAGTTTTTGACACAAATTGTGTTGATTGCTTGGCTGAGTTTCGAATGAAATATGTTCTTTATTCTGGGGTTTTTGATTGCTTCCTTCAGTATAGTAGCACTGTACCCATTTCTTCACCATTCCTACATATGATAGTTATTTTTGGATATTGTTTCTTAAGCCTCTCATTCACTGTTGGAGTGGACAGATGAAAGCCACGCTCAAAGAAAAGGAAGCTGCAATTGTTTCAATGGAGAAAGCATTTGAATTAAAAATACTGAATGAACAAGAAGAACGAACCAAGCAACTCAATAAAGCAAAGGAAGTACAGCAGTTGTTAATGAACCAATTAAATTCAGCCAACGCTACAGTTTCAGGTTTGGGGCAGGAGCTGAAAAATGAGAAAAGAATTATTGAGCAACTCAGGGTTCAAATTGATAGTCTTCAAACCAGCCACTTGAAGGCTGGGGAAGATAAAAGGGCTGTTGAAAAAGAACTCGAGCAAAAGCTTGACACAATTGAAAGTGTACAAGATAGAATTAATTTACTCAGTTTAGAGCTCCGAGATAAGGAGCATATTGTGCAAAAGCTCTGTTATTCAATCGAGGAGAAGGAAGTGGAGTTAAAGAACTCGAATTCTATCTACAAGCAGTCAAAGGATGAACTAGCCAAAGCAGGTTCTGAAATCAAAGAATTGAGGGATGAACTTCTCAAAAATAAAAAAGAACTGGAATTGAAGAATTCTGTGGTCAATGAATTAAATGCTAGGGTAAGTTCTCTAACAGTTGAAAGAGATGATTCCAAGCAGAAAATTGATGCAGTTCAAAAGGAGTACAAAAATCTAAAGTTATCATCTGTGAATAAGGCAGCTTTGGATGCAAAGCTTCTGGGAGAAAGAGAAGAAGAACTTCACCATCTGAAGGAAAAGCTTGAGCTTGTTCTGAATGAAACTAGTGAAAATCAAGTGACAATTGATCAGTTGAGCCAAGAAAAGAATGACTTGAGGAATATGCTGGACAGCGAATTGAGCAATGTAAAGAATCTGAAACATGAACTCCAACTCACTCAGCAGACTCTTGGGAAGACGAGGAATGAGGCTTCTGATCTGGCAAAGCAACTAGAGAAATCCAAAAATTCTTGTGCAGAGCTTGAGTCTGAAATTTCTAGGATTCAAGCTGAGTTTGCTGAAGCTAAGCAAACAATTCATAACAGTCTTGATGATGCGAAACAAAGCAGTGAAGTACTAGCCAGTGAGCTCACTGCAGCAAGGGAGCTTCTGAAGAAATCTAGCAAGGAGCTACAAATTGTCTCCCATGAACTGGAAATTACAGCAGAAAATCGTGATAACCTACAAAAGGAATTGGTAGATGTCTATAAGAAAGCAGAAGCTACCGCCAATGATTTAAAAGAAGAAAAAAATATAGTTTCTTCTTTAAACAAAGAACTACAAGCTTTGGAGAAGCAATTCTCGAAGGACAAGGAGGCACGAAAGGTCCTGGTAACAGATTTGGAAGAGGCTACCAAATCACTCGATGAGATGAACCAAAATGCATTGACACTCTCTATGAACCTCGACAAGGCTAATTCTCAGATCTCTAACCTTGAAGATGAGAAGGAGCTGCTTTACAAGTCACTCACGGAGCAAAAGAATATAGCCAAAGAGTCCCGAGAAAACATGGAAGATGCCCATGATCTTGTAATGAGGCTTGGCAAGGAAAGGGAGAATTTGCACAAGAGAGCGAAGAAACTCGAAGAGGAATTGGCATCCGCAAAAGGTGAATTATTGCGGTTAAGGAATCAAATAAATTTATCAAAAACTGTCGTAAACAATAAGGATCCGCAGAAAGTAGAAGATGAAAGCAAGGTCACTGTTAATGCAAAGAAAAATGGTAGGAGGAGAAAGGATCGTTCACAGTGAGATCACAAAATGGTTAGACTTCTTCTTGAAGTTATTTTTTCTCCACATCCTTGTTACTATATTATCTTATGCCGTTTCATTTTGAGCTCTTGCATTCTTCGATTAGTTTTTTGCGATACAAGTGTATGATTACTGTATACGTGCTCAGGCCATGAGATTAGGGAAATGACTCTTTGAATGTAATGATAAAATTTTCATTTCATTGTGTTCATGATTGTATAGAATCCAGTTGGGGAATCTCTACTCAGGCAGTTGCCCATAATTTCATCCTTTTCTGGGTTTGAAGTATAGATTGCTAGTTTGCTACAAACATTCTTCGCATGGTTGTCAGCATTTTGGGTTGTAATATGAGGTCAGATTCTGTATTGTATTTTGCAAGCTATTTTTATTTTTGTTTTCTGAAAAGGTAGAAAATATTTTTTTTATTAATATTTTTCTACAATGATTCAAAAAGAAATAGCAAGAAAATAATTCTAACCTTTATAACTATAAAGTTGAAAATAATTTTAATTATTAAGAATAGTGTATCATTAGATAATTGAATTATATATTTAAGATGTTATTTGGGTTCATATAATATATTTATTTTATTTTATTTATTTAGTATATTTGACAATATTAAATTCAGTTATTTTTAACTAAAGAATACAATTATATTTTATTTTTAATCTAAATTATTTATACACTTAAAATATTTCTATTAATATTCAAAAGCTATTATGTTATTAGTGGAAAAAAAATATTTTATCGAGTTATTTTATTGAAAAAGAATTAAAGTAAATGTTTTTAAAAAAATGAACTATTTTCTCATATAAATTTAAAAAATATTCTTTCATATTTTTAATGTGATATTAATTTTATTAATTCTTTTTTTTTTTCAAAAAAGAATCAAATTCCCATGAATTTGAAATGTAATATTAATTATTTTTTTAAAGAAAAGAATCAACGATGTGGATGTCGACAAACATGTTAACCAGCCGAGCTATCAGCATGAAAAATATTAATTAATGTAATATGAATTATTAAACAAAATACTAGACAAGAATGATATTTAACGAATTTGAGAACATACGACGCAATTGGGAACATACAAAAATGAAGCAAATTTGCGGGTAATATTGTTACTAGTTGCCTGTGCTAATGTTTTTGGTAATATTGTTGCCGAAAGCATAAGCTGTTCTTTTTCTCTCTTAATTCTGAATTCCGGAGGCTGGCAGTTTAACGCACGTCTGATACATAAATACGTTTGCCTTTTTTTTTTTTTTTTTAAGTTTTAATTTTGTGATTTTCTTTACACTCTGTCGTTTTCTTGCCCCTAGATTTGGCTGGATTGCTTCTGTCTTCGTTCATTGATTACCCAGATCCAAATCCGTTAAGGAAACCTGGGTTTCAATCTGTGTGTGTTGAAATCGACATTTTAATTTGATTTTTTTAGTACGAAGATTTGGGTTTTCGGCAAAATTGAAGATTGGTCGAAAGCTGGAATCTTTTTCTTTTTGTTTTTGTCAAAATTTGAGATTTGGGTTCCCGAATGTTGATTGGTGGCAGCTTCGTGGCTTCAGTGGTCTGGGTATCGAAGAAGTTAGTTGAATTGTTCAACCTGAAGGATTTTTCTTTTCGGTTCGGAGTATTGTTTCGACAAAAATTTAGTTTAGATAATATAGTAGTTGAAGAAATGTTCTATGGTGCAGTGGTATGGGATCCTTGGCTTATTGTTGCCCAAATTGTTTGTCTTCAATGCTTATACTACCTTACTCTTGGTGTTTTTCTATCCATTCTTGTTGGCAGTCGTGACTCTCACATGAGTCTTGTGTACTGCTTTGATTATGCTACAATTACAGTATCTACAGTCACCGGCTGGTGTGTCATTGCTTCAGTTCTGCTAACCTCAGTTGTAGGGTGAGAATTTAAGTCTCTTTCGTTTAATTTGTCATTGTGTATACTGTTTTATACAAACAGTAATGGTTAGATTCGTTTTAGTTGTATC
The DNA here is from genome assembly GCA_032401905.1 of Swietenia macrophylla. NCBI lineage: Eukaryota > Viridiplantae > Streptophyta > Magnoliopsida > Sapindales > Meliaceae > Swietenia > Swietenia macrophylla. Next base: position 4,753,336 of record CP135574.1, on the reverse strand, counting down.
ATGTTGGATTAGATAGATGGCATTGTTGTTTTCTTATCAATCTTCATCTTGGGCATGTCCTTGTTAATGCAGTATTCATTGTCTTGGTTTGTAGCCAGTATGTTTGTTCATTAGCATAACATTCTTTTCTCTCTGTTTGTTCATTAGCATAACATTTTTTCCTTTTTTATTGTTATTTCTGCTAGAAGTCATGTCTGGTTGCTTAGTATTATCATCTTTTATTGACCTAATGCTATGCATTTTCGTATTGATTGATGCCCATGACATTAAAACAGACCTTGTAAATCATTTAGTTTCATGGTTTCATTTTCAAAAATTTTCCGTTGCAACCTCTATGGTTGCTTACTTTACTTAAGTTGCTGATAATTCTTGTTTATGCAGAGCTGGATACATGTTTTACTTAATTGAAAGGGCAAAGAAGTGCTTAGATTTTTCAGCCACTCTGTACATGATTCATCTTTTTATATGCATCGTATATGGGGGTTGGCCCTCCTCAATAACATGGTGGGTTGTTAATGGTACTGGACTTGCAGTGATGGCTTTGCTAGGTGAATTTCTGTGCATCAGACGTGAATTACGAGAGATTCCTATAACACGTTACAGATCAAGTAAGAACTTCTTTGAGCATATGATAGAGTAATTATGTAAAAGAATGTTACCTAGAAATTTTATCTTATATTTCTGTTTATTTCATGTTATGTTTCATTTTTTTTACTGGGAACATGTGTCATGGTCAATTATCAGACATAGGTTTCTGACTTGTTTTGTTTCCTATAATGAATGTTTGTCTGGAATCACTAGTATGTTGGGCAAGTTTACAACTTCAATTTTTGTTTCTGTCATGCTGCCTGTACTGATTTGTATGCTCTTGGGTGCTTAGGTTTGCATCTTCAGTTGTGCATTGTGTTCTTTGCAATGTGTACTGAAATATAGGTATTGTTACTCTCTGATGGAAATCTTCATTTAGATGGACTACAGAGAAATAAAACCAGTATAAAGAAAAATTAGTGGGTTTCAGTCAATGGAATTTTTGACAGTGGCAGGTTGTTTATTATTCTTGAATGCCTGATGATTCAATAATTGAATAAAAAATATTGATCCGCCTGGTGAAGAATCCACTTCATTTAAACTAGTTGAGTTTTTAGGGTACTGGAGCAATTTGTATGGGTGTGTTCAGTCACAGTGATTGAATTGTTGTTCAAAGTGATATCCAGCTCTCTCCTAATGCAATTTGTTGGTAGTTTATAGAGAAATTCTAGTTTTGCAGTCTTTTTGTTTGGATTGGTGAACTTTTAGATCGGGAGTCACTTCTAATGTGATAGTCCTTTTTTATTGACTGCTGAACTAGTAGACGATTGATTAATTGATGCCTCAGGAAATTGGTGTTTATCTGGATTGATTATGTCTGTTTCCACCTGTTTGATTTTTGTGCTTTCAACTTTGAATATGTTGGTGTTAAATCATGAGACTTTGTTTCTTATAGGTGGCTGTGGCAGTAACTGTTTTCCATACACTTTCTTTTTGGAAACCAGGAGAGCTATTCATGATTTAGCATTGATGGATTTAAATTTTCTTTGATTATTTATCCTTTGATTACTGTTATGGGTTTATAACATCACAGGAGATCTTCTGCATCTAAATCAGTATCATGACTTGCAATGGCATGGTTTCTTGGAAAGGAATTTAATTAGCCTTGCCAGTTGCTTGCAAATTTCTTTTCCTTTTCACTTTAATATCAGCAGAACTAATTGACACATCCTCATGCAGATGTTTAAGACTCAACAGGCAGAGGAAGTAGTTTCCTTGTGGGATTTTAATGGCTGTTCACTATTTTTCCAGTCGGCTCTGGATGAAGCTTACTAAATAACAGATTTACTTGCGGATAGAAAAGAATAGTTTAAATATATGGATTATTTTCTTTGCGTGCAGCTGCAATGGAGAGCCATGTTTTCAAGATTGTACCCCAGATGCGGGGAAGATTAGCACATTAAACTAGTTAAGCTTTGTGTAAGGAAACTCTCTTAATGTACAATTGTAGGTGGTCTTGAGAAAGATGATATGTGATCTTTCATATATATACAATTTCTTACTGGGGTAAAAAGAATGGTGTCTGTAGTTTATCAGGCAATGTTTTGAAATGAACAATGTTGAGTTTTCAGGTCTGTGAATGAATTGGACTATATGTCATCTGTGTGGGGAGTATTACTTCATAAAGTTCAGTAAACTGAAATTTGATTTCAGAGATTGCTCAATTTTCATAAGACTAACAACACACGCACATGTAAGGTAACAGCATGCACATTCCAAAATTTCGTATATTCTCAAATGAAATATAGTTTGTTCACTTATAACAAACAAGTCCCTGATCCATATTAAAATAACTGAAAACCTTATGTTGGTAAGTAATGCAATCTAAATTGTGATTGGTAAAATTGAATTCTAGATTTTGATGGCCAAAATTGAATATGATGAGGATGATATGATAATTTCATTAGAGATCAGAGATATATTTATTATAAATGAACAAACTATATTTTGTTTATGAATACATGAAAATTAAGGGACTGGATGTTATTATCCCTTATATATTTCGCTTCATTCGTTTTCATTCAAAGATTATTTCATACAAAGCTTCTATAATGCTAACATGTTTTGGTCTTTAATTGTGTAGTATTAAGCTTGTAAACCTGTAGATTGACGTAATGTTCTGTCACACAGGAAAATGTTCAGAATCTGCTGAACTGAACAATGAACATGGTCAAATTTTTTAGGGAAGAATCCTTTAAATTGTTTCAGCTCTGACAGCAAGTTTCCTTCATAGCCAAGCTTTCCACACACACAGATTATAAGATCCTACGATTCTTCTCTTGATCATACAAGAATATTTAAAATTAACAATTGAGATGAAATTGGGCACTTGGAAAATCTCTTCGTTGAAGAGCATGCATGGCCTTCATCTTTTTTGGTAGAACATAGCTAAATGTTTTTCTACTTCCTTTGTCTCACAAAAGGGAAAACTGAGTACTCTGTTTACTAGATCTCTTCCCAAGACTGCCAGGATTTTCAATTTGTTAGTACTCTTTTCATTCTTCACTTCTTTGCGGCCCTTTGTGATTCATGGTTGTGCTTTCCACAAAGATGAAATGTCGGCCACGGCTTCTCCGACTGTGAGATACAGTCCATTCAATCCAAAGGACACCAAGACTTTTGACTGATGCAGCTTTTCCATCACACTTGCGACAGGATTTGCTAACACAAGCTACATTGAAGACAACAAATTAGTTAAACTAACGTTTACCTGAGTATTACAAGAAATGTAATTTGATTAGCAATTCTTAGCAATTCTTACCTGAAGTGATCGTTTCTCCAGTATCTTTCTGAGCTCACGTACCATGTCGATGCCACTTGTGTCTATGGCTGTCACAGCTGAGAAAATAGTACATATGTAAGCAAATTGGACTTTCAGCTGAATAAATATCACATGCTTGGGATTTTTTTTTCTTTTTTGAGTAAAGTACCGGTCATGTCCAGAATTATGCATTTCAGTGCACTCTCATTACTTGCTTTTATCAACTCTTCCTCCTCCCGAACCCATCTTAATATCCTGCAAGAGAGTATACAGTTACGCCTACAGAGTGCGCATTGAATAATCTCGAACTGTGAAATCCTACTGTTAATGAATTATTCTCGGCAAGAAGAAGCCAAGACCAAGGATATAACATAACTAGAAAGAGATAAAAGAGTGCATTAGTGAACTAACCTTTCTTGTAGGTAAGTAGAGTTTGCAAAGTAGATGGGAGATTCAACAGCTAAAATGAGAAATGAAGGAACTCTTAAAGCTTCTTTGTAGCGGGTGAGGCTTTGATATATATGAGTCCCTGGAATGTTACCCAAGACCACAGTGTTTGGCCTGGTGACATGCAAGAGAATCTTGAACACCGAAACTCCAATCTGAAATTTCCGGCCAAGGCATCAGATAATGACCTAAGATTGCAGTTATTTGAATGTAAAGATAAAATATGAATTGTGATAACTCAGATAAATAGAATAGGAGAAAAAAGATTCAAGGAGATGGAAAACTTACCGCAATGGCAAGACCGAGGGGCACGGAAATGAAAAGGACCCCAAAGAAGGAACATAAACAAGCGAAGAAATCAAGCTTGTCAACTTTCCATAATCGTAATGCAGCCTGATAATCAATAAGCCCTATCACTGCTGATATAATGATGGCTCCTAAGATGACATTGGGTGTATAATGAAACAGGGGCATGAGAAACAGCAGAGTCACTAGCACGGCTGCAGCCATCACTATGTTAGAAACTGCCGTTTGTGCTCCGGCATTGTAGTTTACAGCAGATCGAGAAAAAGATCCTGAATTAGAAAAAGAAAGAAAAATTTAGAAATTCCAGATATCATATTGCCAGTGAAGTTAGGAAGGACCAAAAGTAAAGTGGATCATATCACCTGAGGTAACGTAGCAAGAAGTACATGAACCCGCCATGTTCATGAAACCAATAGCCATCATTTCTTTGTTGCCATCAACTTGGTAGTTCTTTAACGCGGCAAACGTTCTTCCCACGGCAATTCCTTCCTGTAATGAAGATAAAGCTGACACATTAGAAAGAGTAAATATCATACAGACAATAGAAATATGATTCGTAATATTGAGTAACATTGTTGCCAATTATTTCAAACATGACAACTAAATTAAAAGGCTAGAAGAATAAACCAACTGCAAATGGTGAGTTTTAGTTGGCATATTGCCATACATGAAAAGGGCAAGAGATATTTGATGTCATTTGAGTAAACATTATTTCATAAGAAACCATATATTATTAAGTGTTAGTTTTTGGCAACTTACAGTGAGAGATAAGATGCCAGTGATGAGGCCTGTTTTGATAGTGACGGCAAGAAAAGAGCTGTTAAAGTATAGCATGTTTGATGAGGGTGGATTCAGACCCTTAGGCAAGTGGCCAATCTGTAGATGAAGAGAGTTAAAATTCCAGTAGTTGGTGAAAGGAAGAATGTTCTTACAGCTGCCTATGTTATGCAAGTAGAAGTAAATGCATATATTTGGTTCTTACAATTGAGATCCCATGAGCCTTTGATTTGATGCAGAAGACTATAAGAGTTGAAAGAATAACTGATGTCAATGGGGCAGCAGCTGACACCCAAAAAAGCTTTGGTTTTCTAATACTCTGCATCAACTCATTAAAAGTTAGAGACTATAACTTGTACAGTGATTTGAGAATCTCAATAACCAAATTGAAAATACTTACGATATGCCTTGCTGTCAACAGGAAAACTAGGAAGCCGAAACCCATTACAACTGTTTGCCAGGACCACTGCACATCAATTGTATAGCTTTTACTATTAGAAGGAGCATTACCATCTGCTTTACAAGTTGAGTTTCTAGAGTTAATTCAGAAAGAAAGCATGCTTTGCATGTCATTAGTTCACAAAATTACAGTTGAAGGCATTATTTGAGTAGTAATTAACGTTTTCTTCCTTATAATTCAGTGAAAATCTTTCATCTGAAGTCAACGACAACACTATCTAGATGCTACCAACAGTGAATTAGTAGACATTCTTGCATGATATATAGCTTTACAATTAAAAAAGAAAAAAAGAACAAAGAATATTGCTTGCTCTTTGTGGAGCCACTTACCTCATCTCTGTGGCTGAAAACGGACGACATTACGGGAACAAATTGCATCTTGCTAGTGAAATGAACGATTCCAAGCAATCCTTTAAGCTGCTGTAACGATACAATGACTGCTGCTCCAGCCATGAAACCAACAAGTGTTGCCTTTGAAAGAAAATCAATTATAAAGCCTAACCTGTAAACCATTTATCCAAAATCAGTCATAAGATAAAATGGAGAAATAAGATTGGAAATGAAAAAATTGTTATGTCTTTCAAGTTATAATACCTCAGTAGACCGAAAGAAGCCTGAAACAGACCAGCAAAGAAGGTTGCAGTGAAGGCCAATTTGAGATACAGAATTGGTTCTTGGCTGTAAGAAACAGCTTCCCCTAGCATTGAGCCCATAACCAAAGAAGCTATAGAGACTGGACCGACTCCAAGATGTCGAGAACTTCCCAAAATAGAGTAAATCAATGGAGGCACAAAGCTTGAATCTGCATAAAATCCAAAACAAATTAATAACAGAAAAATATATAAGAAAGTGTTAATGGTCATTTGCAAGAACTAAAAATGTTCTGTTACGGAATTGATACTCACAGAGGCCAACTATGGGTGGCAAATTTGCAAGCTTTGCATAACTGATTCCCTGCAGTACACAGAAACCATATCGGATTACCAGAGAGAAATTTAATTTCTAGCTTCAAACTAAATTTAGTGAACATAAAAATTCAGAAAGAAAAAAAAGAAAAGAGAGAGAAAGAACAGTCAATTTTATATTTATAGTAATGCACAGTGCAAATTATGCTTGTTTCTGAAAGAACAAAAACATGTGATATGAAAGTATGAGAAGGCATTAAATAAAAACATTTTAGCAGTTAAGAACAAAAATCATGTTCAAAACCCAGATTGGCAAATTAACAGATAATTAAGACAAAAACAAATTAATTTGGGAAAAAAATAAAACCAACTGCGCAGAAGTCAATATTCCACCAAACTTCAAAACTGACAGTCTAATGATACAAAATAAAAGGAATATATAGAGTAACCCAACTCAGAGTTGTTTGTCCACTAATCCTTGTTCAATGACATGTATAAATATGCATGATCCATGCATGTATGTATATCTATGAAGTATGATGCATGCATACATGCATGCATGTAATTTTGTTACCTGAGGAATTGCAAGGCTAGCAATGGTGAGACCTGAGATGATATCAGACCTGAAGAGCTTAAGATTGTACTCAGGTCCCCACTGGAAAATGGGGAAAAAGAACTGAAGAGCAAGAACAAATTTCTGGCACCATTGCTGGTTTTTGAACCGGTAGAGAGGATCATCAGGGAAGAAGATTTCAGACACTCTGTGCTTGAGTTTCTGGAGAGTTGTTTTCTTGGGTGGCAAACAAACACTGTGAATCTCCATTGGTGAAGCATTAGCTGCTGCTATCATCAACTCATTTGATGAAATTCTGATTGAAGTTTCATGGCTAGAGAAATCTTCAACTCTTTTTGAGTTTACACCCATTTCCGCAAACACCAAAACTTAAAAGAATTCAACAATGGAAATTTGGATTGACACTTCTTCTGTGTTCTGTTTTTTTTGAAGAAACAAGCTGGCATTTGCTTGCAATTTATAGAAGACAAAAGGAAAGGCATGTGTCTGGTTGGTCGTTACTGAGCAGTTGCTGCAAATTCATTGAGAGGGCAAAACAGCCATTCCACATTTCCGTTAATTACTTTATTAATTTGATTCCGTAAATAAAATATGATGGAGCCCACAGAACACCTCTTTTTTTTTTTTTTTGTAAATTTAAATGTAATTAATTGTATTTATGTGGATTGTTGTACATTGCACAATGTTAAAGAATCTAGTGGAGGTGGAGCCATCACTTTTGATGGACTCTCTATTTATAATTTTACAAATTAAGTTTAATTATTAATTATTGTTAATTTTATTCTATTGAATTTTGTTTATTAATAAATAATATAACTTATATAAGTGTTATCGAATAATTTGTGAGCATATTATATATATATATATTTTAAATTTAGATAATTGATTGGGATTGTGTTGAATCAAATATTATTAATTTATATGGAATTTATTGCATAAGAATAATTTTATAATTTATGTTATAAATTATATTTTATTAATATTATATTTGTATTTATTCAAATATGTGTGAACACAATATAAAATGTAAAATAATTATTACTAGGATACAAAATGTATGATCGTTAAAAATATTTGTTGCTCAAAGTACAAAATATAAATTTATTATCTAATTTTTAAGACTCTTCATTTTTACTTAACTAATATTTAACCATCACATAATCAGATATATTTAATAACTAATAAATTTTTTAAAATGATTATAGGTTAAAAGTTAAAATACTTTAATTTTTAACCTATTCATAAAACATAATAATTGTGTTTAATCTCAATTAGATATATATAATAGTATACTTTTGGCGTTCAATATTATATTAGTATTAATATTCTTTTAATTATTTATTTATTAAACTATATGTGACAATTATTTATATACTATGTAATAACTCAACTCAATTAGTACAATATTATTCGCTTTAACGACTTAAGATGACACAAGGAGTTGAATCCTAAGTGTTTACCATTTTTTTTGAACACCCAAAATTTTATTCCTATATCCAAAACGACTCATGCTAATTAAAAAGATAGAACATTTATAAAGCAATCCAATCTCGTTCCTAAATAATGTGAGATTCTACATGTTAATTAACTAATTAATCTAAATAATCAACTCATAAACTCCATTAAAACAAAGGCAAATTACCCATATCATGAAATACAAATTCATTCACGATTTTTGGCAATTGGCACTGTAGATTGAGAATTATTGCCAATGAATAGAATATCTAAAATGCTCCCCCATTTCAACTCCTCCTCCCAAAAAGAAAAATAAAATAATATGACCATTTTTGTTGGAGTAGCCCATTGATGCTGTTGCTACATAACTTTACACCCATAAAAGAAATATATTCTCCAGGCAGCCTTGCCCTTGGCTCCACTTTCTCTTTCTCGTTTCTTTTCCTCCTCCACTTTTGCCCATGGCCGCACGGGAACTTTGAAATTCAACAATCCTTTTGGTCGTATAGGTTGTGCGAGGAAGAAAGGAACCAATTGGGGAACATTCCTGTTGTGCTCCAATTTCTTTCCTTTCTTTCCATCTTCCAAGTGACAGGCGATCGTGTACTTAGAAGTGCTTTTGCATTGTTGTTAAAAGTGCTTTCAATAGTTACGTAGTTTTCTTGTATATTTGATAATAATTTGTTAAAAGTACTTTGCTTGCATCATTTAAGATCATAGAAGTGTTAGGTGGTATTTTTTGTTCATTTTAAAATTTTCACCACGATCTAATGAAAGAGCTTATCTTAGAAGCTGAATGAGAAAAGCACTTTTTAAAGTTTAGTCCAACAACTAAAAATAAATCAGAAATTAGTTTTAGAAAAGTTCTTTTGCTTATTGCTGAAGCCATTCGAAACATACAATTACAGAAGCACTTTGTAATGGAATAATTCATTTCATTTCATTAATAGCTCATTACCCTTGTAAGCAAGTAAAAGCCAAGAATCAATTCCAAAGTACTTTGCCAAGGTTTGCCTAGTAACCTACTTCAACAGCTTAAACAATGACCATCGTCTCATTTTTGGGATTAAAATTTAAAAAATTTATATCTTAATTAACATGTCATTCATTAATAAAGTAATAAAATTAAAATTTATAAAATACAAGTCAATTATTAATCAATCGGTGTTATACTTATCAATTAAAATATAAATTTTGTATTTATACTTGATATATATACCATATTATTATTATAAAAATAAAATTTTGTTCTAATCTAAAAATAACAATAATTAAAATTTTAAATCGGTACTAGATATATGTACCGGTTGAAATATAAATTTTGCATTTGTACTTAATAAATACTATATTATTATTGTAAAAAAATGATTTTAATCTAAAAATAACAATAATTGAAACTTCAAAAGGTGTTCACTTTTTTACACAAGTTGAATATATTTACGAATTTAAATAGTTATTTTTAAAATAAATAAATGTTAGTGCTTCCTTGGTAGGATATTGGAGCCACTATATTAGACTTTCACCTATTTTGACTGCAATGCAATGCAATGGGTCCAAATTTAGACCTACCAATGGAGATCAAGGTGCATATAGATATATATAAATATATTCTTTGATCCTCTTTTATTCTGTGGGGACAAAATCATTATTCGAAATTATAATATGATAATTTAATTTAATGTTAGGTTTTATTAGTTGCATGTCACATATTATTCATCAATTGGTCATACGCAGATGGGGTTTTGCATAAAATTGAAGACCTACCATTAATTTATACCATTTGGTTGGCAGAAGATTTCAAATCCAACCTCCAAGTTTTCTTTTCTGTTTGTTTGACGCTTGCCAATTGGGTATCTTTTTTTAATACCCTAAAGTGAAATATGAACTGCGGCTTTACCAGAAAGTGCTATTTAAAAGTGCTTTTGCATACCACATGCTTGACAAAAATGTGGAGCATTGAGTTTTGATAGGGGTTTTAGTTAATTTTACGAGACATATCACATCAACATTTGTATATGTAAATGGTAAATCAATTTCCAGAGAATGATAACATACAATAATAAAATTTAATATAAAATATAATTGCTTTTTTAACTTTTGACTGAAGACTCGACTTGTGTATACAATTCTTGAATGATTTTTAATTGGATGGTTTAGTTTAAATCAAAATTAATATATGGTAATTAGGATAAAGCAATGATTTGAATGATAGTAATTAATTACTCAAATATTGCGTCAATGAAAATAATATATATATATTATCTCAATAGTATTAATATTCCATATTTATGGTGATTGGTACTTTTCTTTTTTAATCTTCAATTATGAGTTAATTATGACATATTAGATATATTAGATATAAAATATATTTAATTTTTTTAATTTTTATATTAATTATTTTAAGTTTTATATTATATATTATATATTATATATTTTTTTGTATTAAACATTTTATGTTTTATGTTATAGATTTTATATTAATTGTTTTAAATTTTTTGTTAGAAAATATAATATACATAACATATATTTTAACAAAATTCTTTCGAGCATCACAAATTTTTGGCTCCATGATTGTGTACCTTGAAGAGTAAGGTTCAAATAATTTACTGCATTTCTTAATTATATATGTGTTATTTATATTTCAATTTATTGTACCAAAGGGATTCAACAACAATTACAAATTTTTAAAACCCTAATTCATTTAATTTGTAAATCTTTTAAGAAATATAAAATATTTAAAGTTTCTTGTTCGCATCAAAATTCAGAAATAATTTAATTATTATCTATATAATTAATATTATATTAAAAATAACCCGCAAAATATTTAGAACATTATTTTTAGAGCTAAATATATATATTTTTTTTATATAAAAATTGATTAATTATTTTATGTATAATTTAAGATCATCTTTAACATGTGGCTTAAAATAATTATAATTTTTCATGGAAGTATAACAAAAAAGAGTTAAATTCTTTTATCAAAGGACTTTGTGTTATTTTTTAAAATATTTTTGTTGAATATTCTCACCATTTTTCTTAATTTTTTTTTTTCATATTTTGGTGTGTTTCACATGCCTATTTTCATAATTTTAATTATCATTTTTTTGGGTGCATTGCACATGCTCATTATCACCCGTACATTTTAATGTCTTCACTGCAATTTCATTATTGATAAGGGATTCTAGTAGATCATTAATTGTAATTATAATTAATTAATTAATTAATTAATGCGCTAAAAAGCCATTTTCCTTTATAGATTCTTTAATTATTCCACAAAATTATACACTTGCTTTCTAGATTCTCTAAAATGTTTCCATATGCGCTTCTATTTTTGCTTTAATTTCTTATTTTTAATTTATTTATTTATTTTTCGAATACGTTTATGACTTTTCCTTAAATTGAAGTCCTGTAAAATTTTATTTTTGCTAATTCCTTATTCATGCACTAGTGTTATCACTATTATTTTTATTTACCACAAATTCACCTCATGTATATGAATATAAATTAAAATAAACAATTTTTAAGGATGCTTAAATGTTTATACTAAAAAGAATATAAACATTACTTAATTAATTTATGTAGCTCTATACATGATAAAATCACATCGTAATTAACATAATCGTGTCTGATTACAAATTTAAGAAGTTTTTTTCTTTAATTAATGTTATTTACGAGTAGGGTATTGTTAAATATATTATATCTATAATTGAATAATTTGTATTTAATTCTGTCAATTCCTTTCATAATTTTTTTTTTCTGTCTTCTTATAACTATAAAAGAGCTCTCTTTTTTACACTGTGGATATTGAAAATATAACTCATTCTCTCATATTCTTTCATATTTTTTTTACAGGAATGATAGAATTTAGAGTAGGTGAAAACCTTTAGAAGAAAAATTATAAGTAAGGTGGGTAGAATTTGGGGGATTTGAAAAACAAAAAAAAGAAAAAATCTTTACATCTCCTTCATTGTTGTCCAGTTGTGCCAAAAACATCACAAGCATGACATTCTGCAAGCTAATGATACGTTATATTATTAAAAGGAAAGTGGAATAATATTTGGTTCTTTGTCAATCCCAGCCCCATCTTCAATAATCCTGTAGCAAGCACACGCACAGAGATCACGGAATCCCTTCTGACAGTCAAAAGTTTCTGCTTCCTATTGAAGATCAACACAAACAGTTGTTCTTGATTTGCCTACTTTCTTTTCTTTACGGTAGTTCTTGATTTGCCTACTTTCTTTTCTTTCTGTCCGAATAAAAATATCGCAAACCAGAACCACCGATATTTCCAGGCATGCAATCAGATCGAATATTTGTTTTAAACTCTTGACTCGACTCCATTGGCCGCACCACCATGGAAATGATCTCTTATTTGTGATAAAAAATGGAAGGGACAAGGGCACATTCATTGTCCTTACGCGGCGAGAGGTCCAAGTTTTCCTACCTTGATCCTTACAAATTTGTAAAGGCGTAATCAGAAACAATATATTGTTTTTTATTCGATGCTGCCACCATTAATGAACCATGTTTGAGCACAATATTATCTTTTTGTGAAGGGAAGAAGAGTTTTTTTATTTGAATTTGCTTTCCACCATCTGGATATTCTGAGAGAAAAAGAGAGAGAGAGAGAGAGAGGAGAATTGGGGAAGATTGATTGATGGGTCTGTAAACACTTGGTGTGATCTCAAGGGGAATCTTGTTGATATTTGATTGTGGGGATTCTTAACCATTCTTTGAGGACATTATTTCAACACCTACAATTTTATAATATCCTCCTCTCTTAACTCTCTAACAACAATAACAACTGTTCATGTTAATAATTTAAAGTATGTTTGAAATTGAAGGGTTATAAAATCTAAGTATGTTATAACTCAATCATTCAACTAGTTAGATTGTAGGTAATCAATTCTTTTTTCAGTTTTTTATTGCTTACATTTTTTTTTTCATTTTTTTTACGAAAAAAATGAATTCTAACTGTCTTTTACGTAATTGAAGAATTTTTTTTAAAAAAATAAAAATAAATATAACCCATATAAAAAAATTATTGAATAATAAATAATCACTCTTTCTTTAAAAAAAAAAAGAGTTTGATTCCCTCTTTTTTTATACAAGTGAAGGATTTCTTTTTAATAACATAAATAAATATAACCAGTTTAAAATAAATATTGTAATATATTAAAAATAATAATCGCTATGTTTTTAAAATTAAATAAAAATATCAGACAGAAACTTAAAAGAATGTTGGTCCAAAAACTGTCATAAAATCATGTTTGTGTGGTCCATTTATGTTAGATTTTTATTCAAAATTCAAAGTAGGCATTATTGGTGACATGTCAAACATAATTTGCAGCACCGAAGCTCAGAAACTATGAGATGGTGAACAGAAACGAAGATGGATGATTTGATGATGATTAGATATCAAAATCAACATCATCATTTGATTGCGAAAGATCACTAGATTATTTTGATACATGTAATATTAGAACTTCTCATCAAGCTTACAACATTCTCTATGCATGTTTTATATTTTTTGACATAAAATATAAAATATAAAATAATTAATATAAAATTAAAAATAAAATATAAAAATATAAATAATTAATATAAAATTTAAAATACGAATAATAATTAAAATAAAAATTAAAAAATTAAATATATCTTACATTAAAATATATTATAATAAAATTCATACCCATAAAGTGTCAATAATTTGAGCTTCCTAGAAGCAACCAAATGCTAAATATAAATGACAAAATGTTAATACAAAGTCAAATGGGGAGTCTGCAGGAGACTGAAGGAAGGCTACCAGCTCCAGGTTTTCTCTGCAACTATGCTTTGAAATTCAACGGGTTGTCAACATATCAGTTGTTTGGTTAATTCGTCAACGCAGCCTAGAGATTTAGAAAATTAGCAGCAGAAAAAGAGTGTGTGTGTGTGTTAATATATACGCTGTATGCAATGGATCAAACTCGTTTTGAATAGGAAATGGTCGCCCCACGATTTGCTTGGCTCTACTATGTTACGCTATGCTTGCCACTTGCTTATGCGCTTGGATCCAAAGTGCTTCTGAAAGTAGATGATAACTTTCACTGGCTTTAGGCAATAGGTGGCTGAATAATTTGTACTCGTTATAGTTCTTTTAAGACCAGGAAATTGCACTAACGGAGGTGGAGAGTTTTCCACAAATTCAGGAAAATTAAAGAATTTTGTAAAATAATTTGATTAATGCATTAATCTCAACCTCTAAACAAACGTGCACGCAATTAATTAATTACATTAAAATGAACCATTTAATTAGACACGTTTCCTTCTAAGGTTGGGTGGAAATTTAGGTCGAGAAGGCAGACATAGAATAATAATTATTTTATATTCTATCCTTTTCAATTCAACGATGAATTTTAATAATTTAGCATCGAATGTTAGTAATTAAGTATTACATCATTGACGATCATGTATAATTTTTATTTTTTAAAATATAAGCATTTTTATTGAAAAAAATTTATATATTCATTTTAACAAAAGACATCAGGATTCTTTTTTTTTTTCCCATTAATTTTCAATATAACTGAATAAATGGGTAGCCTTGGTTTTGTGGTAAAGCATTAACCTAACCTATGCCATGATAAAAGATCCAAGTACCTAGTTATAGATATGCAAGGACAATGAGTTCGATTTTAGGCCACACAATGAGGAACAAAAAATTGAACGAATGGCATAATTTGTGAGTACATTTTAATTTCCAGATGCCCATTGAAATATATGATTGCCTATATGGAAAATGTTTACAAACCCTAGATAGCTTGTCAAATAAGGTTAATTTCCAAATTTGTGTAGTGGGTATTAACAAATAAGCAACGAAGGCTTTAACATTTGTGGACAGAATTGGATGAACGATAGAGATCGAATTCGTTGAAGAAATTGAGTGGACAAGTTTATTCTTGGAATATGCCATTCCATTAAATCTCTTAGCTTCACTTTTTTTCATGAAGCATTCATTGTTATGATCATGATAAAATTGACTTCTATTTTTGTGTTCCTTGTGTACTTGAGTGATCTTCCATTGAAGTCAACTTCAAGGATTTTGAGATATATTGCGAAAGGAATTTGCTTATTTTGCAGCATAAAAATCATAAAGAAATAGTGGTGAAAGCACTGAGTGCTGAGAACTCTATTAGAAGCTGCGCTGTTTTTGATAGATTTTGCGTACAGGTCTTTGAAGTTGTGCGCAATTATGGAGGCTATAACTTCGTGTCTGGCAGTTTCAGTTTATCCCGTAAACATACCATTCAAACTTGAGAATGAGAAGAACATTGGAAGATTGTAATCGAATGGCACTTCCTAGAGACAAAGGGCAGCAAGTGTTTTGAGTTTTGTCGGACCATTTTTTAAAATGTAATTTTTATTAAATTTAATATTAAATCGAAAATAAATAATTGTATATAATTAATATAAATTTTATTTTTTTTCTTTTACTTATTAATTATTTAACTTTTTTATAACATTTTTCAAGCATTATGGTCTATGTTATTACTTATCTCTTTTAATTAAAAGTTAATTAAAAGAAAATACATGACAAGTGATGTTCAAGGCGAGTAATGTATTATGATGATTTTAGGGATATTCTCCTGTCTCTTTATCAATCAATCACTGGCAAAATGCAGGAATTGAAATCAGAAAAACACAGGCATTGACCTCTGTTCATGATCCTGGAAATATGAAATTCTAAATACAGTGGCAGCAATTTCTTGGAAGTGAGAACAATTATTTTGAGGATGCAGATTATGCATTATCCTTGTCTGCTTCTGAATGTAAGATGGGGAAGTATGGGATGGCATGGGGCATACTACACCTGGCATTAGATAACTATCTTTCTCCACTACAATTAAATGTCAAATAATTGTTTGTATATCTGCCTTGTCTTCAGTCAATGAGTCAAGTCATGGAAGCACAATGTGAGATGCCACAAGAGTATTTGCATAATTTGCATTTTGAACTTGCAGCAGCACAGGCCATTGACCTACCTCTCTGTATAACGCATGTGATAAACAAATTTCCATAGTTTTTTTTATTAAATGAGTAAAAAAAATGGATACACTTGTCCAAAGATTGTTAAAAGATTGAACACATGATGAAATTTTTTTTTTATAGTACATTCGACTTTTTTCTTGTAATGGAAAAGTTAGATAATATAATTACTAGAATTGGGCTGATAAAATCCTGCCGGCTAGGACTTTGCATATGATAAGGGTTGAGAGAACTAAATTGAATCAAGTCAAATCAATAGTTTGATTTTATTTGATTAAGATGAGTTAAAAATGTATTAGTTTAGCTTTTATTTTTAAAAAATAAACTAATAATTGTTGATTTGATTTTTGGTTTGGTTTAGTTCTAACCAAAAAAATTGAATTAATTGTTTTAAAATTTATATGTTATATTTTACTTTTATTATTTAATCAAGAAATAATGATTTATTTAAATATAAAAATATAAAAATTAATTTTTATTTTTGAATTTGAAACAAATGAAATAAAAAAATATTTTTTATTTTTTAGTTTGAGTTCAAATTAATCCAAACCCAACCCAACCAAACAAAACTGACATTTGTGAGTTCACTTTGATTCAATTTGTCCTTTATCATAACTTTGGTTTGAATCAAATCAAAACTAATAATTTTTGTTTAATTTAAAATCCAACTCAAATCAATCCAAACTAAATTTTGCCATCTCTTATTATAGGTGCATGAATGTTCTTATCACCAGTAACAGTCCCAAACAACCCCATACCATCTGCTAAACTGCCTCTTTCCTAAATTATAATTTTCAAGTCTTCAAAATTTTAATTTATGAATTAAAGTTTAATAGAATACTTTAAATTAAAGGTATAGTTTTGGATATTATGGCAGTGTTTTTCCTATAATTTGCGTGTTTTCAATGTAATTCTATAAATTTTAAAAATTTCATAACATTCCTAATATTTCTCATAAAATTTCAAACTATAACTATTACATCAAAAATTTATTTATTTTAATTATTATAACCAAATATATATACTTTCTAATTTATTTACAATATTCTAATAATTATAATATACATTACAAAATATTTCACTAAAGTATATTTAGCCAAAAAAAAATTACTTCAAATTTATCCATTTTTAATTACTCCAAAACAACCTGAAAAATAGGTTGTGAGTTAAAATATCGTAAATATTTACACATAACAAAAAATTTTTAAATAAATTTAATAATAATTATATTTTCAATTAATCGAGTCATAAGTAAATATAAATAAGTATAAATAATAATAATTAATAATAATACAACAACTATATAATTTAGTATTACTATATACAATGTATAATTTTGAGATACTATTTTCAAATACTACCATCCAAAAAATGTGCAGCATACGTATTTTAGAGATTTTATACTCAAAGATCGTTGTTCATGATTTCAAGTTTATATACTTTTACTATAGGACTAAAATCAGATTTATAATCATCGGTGCTAAACAAAATATTATACATCATTTTATAATTTAATCACACATTGTAATAACAAAATAATTTATTCGTATCATT
Source organism: Swietenia macrophylla (assembly GCA_032401905.1). NCBI lineage: Eukaryota > Viridiplantae > Streptophyta > Magnoliopsida > Sapindales > Meliaceae > Swietenia > Swietenia macrophylla. Next base: position 4,735,485 of record CP135574.1, on the reverse strand, counting down.
TTATAACATTTCAAATATTAAAAGCATAATTTAACAATAATAACGTTACTAAATTTTTAAGAAATTTATACAAAATAATACAAAATAGTAATTATATCATTAAAATATAATTTTTTCATAAAAATTTAATATAAAACCCTACTTTTTAATTTTTAAAACACTAAAATACTAAATTATATATTAATTATTTACCTGAATCGATTTAAGAGTATTTTTGTAAAATTTCATTGATTTCTCATCTTTCCTATTGTTACTGCCTAATAATATTTTAGAAAAATTAACATAAATTATTAAAATGAACTAATAACTTGTATTATTTATATTAAAATATAAATAAATTTTTAATCTCTAAAATAAAATTAAGATTTAGTTTAGAAGATTCTAGAATTTTATATATTTAAAATAAAATTTTTTAATGATAAATTATAAAAAAGTCTCTAAAATATAAATGATTATATAAATATCTTAAAAATATTTACACTTAACGCTTAAAATTTTTAGAATTTATAATTATATACTAAATTATAAGCAATTTTATCACAATCCAAATTTTTTAACTATTTACACACAAATCTATTTATTTTATAAAATACAACAAAATTTCTACAATCTTTATATTTTTGCTTTAATTAAAATTTCACAAATTTTTATTTAATTTTTAACAATTCTCGATAAATCTTCTAATCAAATTATCAAACTCAATTCAAAATCTATTGATATGAAGTTTAAAAACTTATAATAGTAATAATTTTAACTATTAAATTATTAAAATAAAATATATCTATTTTTTTCAAGTTTTAATAATTTTTATACTAAATATAAATAATTTTCTTTTCAAAATAAAAAAAATAAAATTATTACCTTTATTTTCTTATCTTTCTCCTTCTTTTCTTCTCCTTCTTTCTTTTCTTCTCCTTTCTCTCTTTTCCCTCTTCTTTTCTTCTTCTCTTTCTTTTTCTCTCTCTTTCTCTCCTCCTTTATCTTTCTTTCTTCTCTATAATCTTCACTCAAATTCTCTATTTAATTTCAAATATATCTATATATTTATACTTAGAGATATAGGCTAAAAGAAACAAAATTTGGGCCCAATTTTTTTTTCTATATTTTGGGCCTCAAATAATGTTGTTGGGTTTATTTTATTTTTGTGTCAATGGGCTAGGTATTACAATAATATTCGAAAGTTGGGGGGGGGGGGGACTCTTAGTAGATAGAAGGGGATGTTTAGTAGGCACGCGACAATGTACTCCCGTAGGAAAATCCAAATTCGGATTTTTTTTTTTTTTTGTGCCGAGAGTGAAGGGTTAGAGAAATTTCCATAATGCATTAAAAGTCAAAGCACATGGGCAACTAATTGCTTACAGCAGGGTCAAATCACGATTGGGTAATAAAAGTTCATCTTAACCATCGATTCTGACGCGTCAGAACAATCAGCAGACGAGACCGCATCGGATGACAGCATAAGCAAAGAGTTTTGCCTGGCAAAAATATTGATTTTGATCTTTGCGTTATGGTTATCGATATTTTTCCTCAATAGGCAAGGATCCTGGAGTATAAATAGAAACAAGTCTTGCCCCATATTCTCACCAAACAATTTCCATAAACAATTCTGACATAATTCAATTATTGCTTATCAATTATGGAAACTGTAAGCTATTAGCTCGCTTTCTTTCTTTTTTTTTATATTTGAAAATTAAATTATTGGTAAAAAATCTGAATTGTAATGGACTACTTTATCTGCATGCAGGCCTTGAAGCTTGAAACTGAGGTATTATTACCATCTCAATGCTTCAAGTGTTGGCAATCAATTCCTTTGTTCACTAACTTGCTGAATTCGATTTCCTGATTGCAGAAACAATTCGTTCAGACATCTGAAAGAGTAAAATCTGTGGATTTGCATCCGACTGAACCATGGTAATAAATATATATATTTGTATATGTTTGCTCTCAGTAAGAATCATTGTGATGTTTGGGGTAGAACTAATCTCTGATGCTTGGTGAATTGTGATGCAGGATTCTCGCAAGTTTGTATTCAGGAACTGTGTGTGTCTGGAACTACCATTCTCAGGTAAGGCATTAGACAATTACCAGTTCGATTTAATGCATTCTAAGCTGCTGCATTCTCCATAATCTGCAGATAGAATTTGTTTGGTTGCTGTATGATACGCTTGAAAATTTTGAATTTTAACCAATAATATTTTTCGAGAATTCTGATTCTTTACTGACATATCTAGTTCTAACAGATATTTTTCTTATGGAATTCCAGACATTAGAGAAGTCTTTCAAGGTCACTGAGTCACCAGGTACATAACACAATACACGTTTTCTAGATTACAGAAATTGGATTTTATCTTTCTTCTTGTTATGATCCTGAACTTTGATTTTACATGCATATGTGTGTCTGTAGTGAGAACAGCAAAGTTCGTAGCAAGAAAACACTGGATTGTTTGTGGTTCCGACGACAAGTTCATTCGTGTCTTTGATTACAACACAATGGAAATTGTCAAAGAAATTGAGGCTCATGAAGATTTCATAAGGTCCCTAGCTGTCCATCGTACATTTCCCTATGTGTTATCGTCGTCCGATGACAAGCTTATAAAGCTATGGGATTGGGAGAAAGGCTGGGAGAATACTCAAATCTTTGAAGGACATTCACATTATGTAATGCAATCAGCATTCAATCCAAAAGACACCAAAACTTTTGCTAGTTCATAACTTGATGGCACCACCAAGGTATTAGCTATAGCCATTCGCCAGTAGCCTTGTTTGCTGCAAACTTTGGTGAACAATTTTTCTTTCTTCTGTTGAGTCTTCTGTTTATGTGCTGGTATTTTTCCCATTTTCAGATTTGGAGTTTAGACTCATCTGTACCAAAATTTACATGGGAAGCACATTCGAAAGGCATAAACTGCATCGATCACTTAATCAGCAATGATAAAATTTATCTGATAATTGGCTCTGATGATTTCACTGCCAAGGTTTACAGTCCTTCTTGTTTATGAATTTGGTTTGTCTAGTACATCGAATAAATTGTTTGACAAAATTTATGTGTAAAAATAGGTGTGGGATTATGAAACCAAAACTTGTGTCCAAATCCTGGAAGGCCACACACACAATGTTACAGCAGTTTGCATTCATCCTGAGCTCCCAATCATGATTACAGCTTCAGAGGACGGGACTATTCGCCTATGGAATGTTTCTACTTTTAGGTAACAACTTTTGACAGAGTACTCTGTTTTTCTCGAACCTTTTTACTTGTTGTCCAATTCCATATTTTTTGTTAAGGATTCTGCCAGTCTGCAGTTTCTACATTTAGCCTCAAATTTTGTGAATAATTTGCAGGCTTGAGAAGACACTGAGCTGTGGCCTCGAAAGAGTTTTGGACCGTTGGATACAAGAAAGGTTCAAACCAGTGAGTGTCTTACGTCAATGTCTTTGCCATTGGTGTACGACCTGTAGTTTATTTTATATACTACTGTATGATTTGTCGTCTTACACACTGACAAATAGTGTACTGCATCGTCGCCATTATCAAACGACTTTGTTACAATAAATTTATCATATGAATCTACTTATCAAACAGTTAATGACTTGATACTTTTTACTTCTTCAACCAGGGTTGCAGTTGGTTGTGATAACGGAACCGTTATCGTCAAAATTAACGGCACGTTCGGCCACGATGCCATGAACTGCTGAACTTTTCGGCGGAAAATATGAAGCTTTAATGGTGTATTTCTGCTAAAACAGTCTTTTTGATCAAGTAATATTTGAATGTTGAAGCTCCTGCAAGGTGTAATAATTTTTTAATACCTTTTAATAAATATTTGTGTTGGAATATTGGTTCATTTATGGGGTGATTTATGGTTATTTAGAAGAGCAATTTACTTCTACAGGCACAAGAATAAGTTAAAATATCATATTTATGAGTCATCTGCAATGAAATATATTTCATTGGTGTTGTAATCAGTGAATTGACATGAATATAATTATTCTTAGCCTCAAAAATTGACCCCTTTTAATTCCTGAAGCTGCTGCTGCTGTTGCATACTTCTCTGATAAGTTACTACAGCAACCAATTGCTTAAGCAGAACTGTAAAGCACTTCAGGAATTATTCAGAAATAGCACTTTCTTAAGGTGTAAGATTGATTTTCCAAGTTCACCTTAAATTTTCCAAATTTATTAGCTAAAAATGGATTGTGTACAAAATATTTGACTCAGCAGTAAATATAGTTATGGATTTTATTCTCCATATATAGATAATTATGAACGTAAAATTTTAAAGTTCAGGCAATGTATTAATGCATTAACAGAGTGCAATCCCGGAAGGCCGATAAATTGATGAAATGAATCAACATTCAAACAACAAAGGGAAACAACAACAAAATTTAGAGCTGCTCAACAGGCCAAAAAAAAAAAAGGGGGCCAGCAATGGAGAGGAATGGTTCAAAATTTCTTGCAGTTCTTGCTTTGATGGTTCTGGTGGTGGCTGCAGTCTCAGCACGCGAACTGCCGGCAGCATCGAGAGACTGTGGAAAACACTGTGACGGAGAATGTGCTCGCAGTGAAGATGTTCAAGTTTGCAAAGCTATATGCGTCAAACCCACCAACTGACATCTCTGAAGCTGTTAGAGATTGTACTCTTGGTTGCACAGCTTCCATTTGCTCCCAATTCACCAAAGGTATGCGCATTTCAAACCCCTTTTCCATACTGGGTCTGTAGCATTTATGAGCCGAGTATGCTGAGTTCTAACAGTGGCATCAGAGCTTGATCTTATAATGCTGCAATGTTTCGAACGAAAGGATGGTTTAAATTACTGATATTATATGTTTCGGCTGCGGATATAAAAGCAATGAAAGGTTGTGTGGGCAAATACACGAAGAGCTGCAACGAATATCATGCTGCTTCTTCACCGTGAATGAGACATACTGCTAGCAAGGCTGTGCATTAGTTAATAAATTTTGGTTGTTTTATCTGTGAACTAGATTATGTTTGGTATCAATGCAAATCATTTATTAAGAAAAAGCTATAAACTCAATGTGAAAATAAAAAAGAAATAATATTAACTTGATTTCAGGCAACTATTAATATACTCGTAATAGTCGGTCATACTATTGCTATTCACAATAGAAGGAAATATTAGTTAATTTATATATTAGTTCGAGTAGTAGAACATAAATGGGGTGGATTTGTTCCTACTGTAAATTTTCATGAACAAGCAAAAAATAATAATAGATCCCACTGTTAATAAAATGAATATATATTTATTAGCGAAATGTTAACCTTACTATAAATATAATAAATAAGAAGATAAAAATACATACTTCAGGTCCTGTTTGCATCGTTATGAAAAATCCTTGTGATACTAGGGCTCATGTTTTGTCAAGCGTATTATTCTATTTTTATATTAATTTATTTTAGGGTATTTTGTTACATTTGTAATTTTGTTGATATTTTTCTTCTCAAAATATTAATAATTTATACATAGATTTCTTATGAATACCAATAGTATTAAAAATTATAATAATGTATCAATTTATATTTATTTTTTGATATTATTATGCATTTTATTGCACATATCTTGATATTTTAAGAGTTGAAATATTTAGAGTAAATGTTTGAAAAAAAAAAGTACATAATAATACATAAATATAGAAAAAAAAGATATTATTGTATTAAAAAAATTTAGTTATAAATTTGAAATAATTTTTTAAAACAAAAAAATTAAAATATATAACAAAAATAAATAATAAATTATACTTAAAATACATAATAAAAATTTAAAATGTATCAAGAATAATTTGAAGCGTGTTTAAAAAAATTTAAAATATATAACAAATAGAATTTAAAATATAAATAAAAAATTTAAAATTAATAATATAAAAATAAAAAATATAACAGTACCTTAACGTAATATAGACAAATCTTATTATTCCATTGAAGTTAATTTTTGGGTAATATTTATTTGCCGAAAAATAATAAATATTATAATATTTTTAATTACGTTGACCTCTACAGTTCAATTTTACGTAACAGTAGTAGAATTACAGAATGACTGTTAAAATCTTTGTGGGCCCCACCGTCCACCGTGGCCTGGCACTGGTAACTCCTCGTAACACATTGTTCACACCCACATGAAGAGAGCTGAGAGCGTCAAAAAGACTGAATTATCCTCTAGATCCACGAGCAATTGGCAGTTTCATTGTACGACGTCGCACATCAGATCAGAGTCCCAGCACGCAGTGGCACTCTCGTAATTCCATTCCCTTGACTACAAAGCATCTCTCTCGCTCTCGCTCTCGCTCTCCATATTTTGCAGATGCACTAATTTCTCCTCTCCTCTCTCTCTCTATTACACCAGCAAAACTTCTCTCTCTTTCTATTTGGATCTGTAATTAGAACTCTGTTGAGAAAACTTTGTTCTCGATTTCGCAAATCTGATATCCGAAAATGGTGAGTCGCGTGATCTGTTTGATCATCGTAAAGCTTAGATCTGATCAGTGTTTTCTTCGATTTCATTTCAATGTTTATCGTTTCGTGTTCAAGCGTATCAATTGTAGCCACTTGTTAGGTTGTTGAATGCTACGCTTTGCTAATGTTAGTCTGCAACCTATAGCGGTGTTAGGAGGTTTGAATTGAGTTGAGATCTGCTGTTTGATTGGACCTGATTGATGTTTGCCTGTGTTTGGTTGCCGAGAAAATGGAGGAAAGTGTTGGAATATGGCAATTGATTTTAGGCTTCACTTGTTGTAAGTGTGTCGGATCAGTAGGAGATGTCGTTATAATGTTTCTCATTTCGTGCTAAATTGTATGGATTTTGGCCACTTATTAGGTAATTGAACGCTGTTCTATGTTTTCCTATTCTATTACTGTTAGTTGGCAACGTGTTTGAATTGAGTTGAGAACTGTTTTCTGATCGGATCCAGTTATACTGTGTTTGGTTGCCGAGAAAATGTGAAAAATGATGAAAGTATCAGAATATGGCATTTGATCCTAGGCCAGCTGCTGTTTTAAGGTTTTATAGGCTATTGAATCAAGTATTTGTGAATTGGTTTTGTTAGAGATCTGGTGTTTGATTTATTTCTAATTAATTTTTGTTTGGTTTTGTTCTGTGTTAACAGCCTCTCAGACTCGAAATCAAGGTACTTTCATTCACTTCTTTGGGTTAGATCTTTTTCTTTCCCTCATGTGCTTATTCAATTAGGTAGTTTATATTTCATTCTAGTGAATTCTGTAAGTAATTATGTTCAAATGATAAATGGATCAGAGAAAACTTGCTCAAAGATCAGAGAGAGTAAAATCTGTGGATTTACATCCAACTGAACCATGGTAATTATAATCTTCTTTTATTTGATGTTTGCTTTCTTTGAGATTTGTAGCTTTTTATTTTTACATCTTGGTGGATGGAACTCCAAGATGTCTAATCTGTGTGATGCAAATGTTGCAAACTCATGAGAAGCTGCTGAAATGTAATTCGTTGTAATTGTGATCTCAGGATTCTAGCAAGTTTGTATTCAGGAACTGTGTGTATCTGGAACTACCAGTCACAGGTAAAGGGAAGGTTGTTGGTAGTCATTTCTCTTTTGCTAATTCTATGTACATACTATTCAATAGTCTTGAATACCCCATGTATGGCAGCATCCTGCCACTCGATCATATCATACTACTAAGCCTCTTTTAAATTCATTGTTTTGATTTTTGAAACAATTGTTAAATGAAATTTTATCCTGTTGCTTTGTGAAGTTATCTTGGACTTAGTCAAAGCCTTTAGGAGTTTTAAGTTTCTTTTAGTTTTTTAGTTTTTTTCCCCCAGCATTTTGTAATAATATAAATTTTCTTGCTATTGCAGACTATGGCTAAGTCTTTTGAGGTCACCGAGTTACCTGGTACGTCTTCTCTCTCTCTCTCTCTCTCTCGCTCTACACACACACACACACACACACAAAATCCTTTGGCATTTTCCTCTGCATGATGAGATCACAAAATCACTTTATTTCTTTCTGCTTTTTCCATCCTAATGGGTGCACTTTCATTCTCTAATGCCTAAAATCATGCATGTGCAGCTAGGTCTGCAAAATTTGTGGCACGCAAGCAATGGGTAGTCGCTGGAGCTGATGACATGTTTATTCGTGTATACAATTACAATACAATGGACAAAGTTAAAGTATTTGAGGCACATACTGATTACATTAGATGTGTCGCAGTCCATCCTACCCTGCCATATGTACTGTCATCATCAGATGATATGCTCATAAAGCTTTGGGACTGGGAGAAGGGTTGGATGTGTACTCAGATATTTGAGGGACATTCACATTATGTTATGCAGGTGACATTTAATCCAAAAGACACCAATACTTTTGCCAGTGCATCACTTGATCGCACCATAAAGGTACATCAAGGACTTTCTTTCTGATAAATTGTTGACGCAGTTCCTGATTCATCGGCTGTGATGCTAATTTCTTCACTGCTTATGTGTTCACAACAGATTTGGAACCTTGGTTCTCCTGATCCAAATTTCACACTGGATGCTCATCAGAAAGGAGTAAATTGTGTTGATTACTTTACTGGTGGTGATAAACCATACCTGATCACTGGTTCAGATGATCACACTGCTAAGGTCTGACTCCATATTTTGCTTTCGTCTTGCCGTGTGTTGATTGTTATAGTTTTGGAGTCATTAATTAATATGTTTTAAAAAAGCAGGTGTGGGACTATCAAACAAAAAGTTGTGTCCAGACGCTTGAAGGTCATACTCACAATGTCTCTGCGGTCTGCTTTCATCCTGAGCTTCCTATTATTATCACAGGGTCTGAAGATGGAACAGTTCGTATTTGGCATGCAACCACTTACAGGTAATCTTTGAGCTGTTATCATCTTACTTTCAAGGTTTGTAATTATGGACTTTGTTTGGTCCTTTCATTTTTTTTTTCTGGTTTGTTTTTTGTCTCACAATTGGGATTTGAATATCTGAATTATCCAAGCTTTGATTGCTTCTAATCTACTGATTACTTAATTTTTTTTTGTCCTTATATTTGTATATATATTTTTGTGAAGTGAAAGCATAATGTTACACTATATGACGTGGTTATGGATGAAGGTTTTCTTTTTTCTTTCTTCTCACTCATGTTTTTATAGTATTTCCAATGTCCTCTATTTTTTTTCTTTTTTAATTCTCTTTTAACATCATTTGATCGTGATATCCTTTTCATTTAACTATTCTGTTAATCCTTTAATCTGTTGGGTAATTGGTCAAAATGATGTGAAATTTGAAAGTTTACAACTTTTAGAGGTTTGTGGTTCAATATGGAAACTTCTAAGTTTGAAACTCTTTTCTGTTGCATGTGTATTTTTTTTCTCTTTTTCTTTTTCCTTTATGATCATTCATTTTTTTTTAAATGTATTGTTGTTTACATTGCTTATGAAATTTTATTTATGTCCTTTTTTTTTTTCAATGTATTGTTGATTGCATAATTTATGAACTCTAGTTACGTCTGCTTGAGTCAATGGGGTTCTTCTAATCCTATCTTAATTGATTTCATTGACTGGCAGGCTTGAGAACACATTGAATTACGGTCTTGAAAGAGTTTGGGCTGTTGGATACATGAAAGGTTCACGTAGGTGAGTGACTCAATATCTTTTTGTAATAGAAATTATACGGCTACTTATAAGGTATTTTTGGGTTTACTGTTACTATTCTCTTTTATTGTGCAGGATTGTGATTGGTTATGATGAAGGAACCATCATGGTGAAAATTGGTCGAGAAGAACCTGTTGCTAGCATGGATAATAGTGGAAAGATCATATGGGCTAAGCATAATGAAGTTCAAACAGTGAACATCAAGAGTGTGGGGGCAGATTATGAGGTTTGTGCTTAGACAGATTACTTCCTCTGTTGCAGGAAATGATTCGACTTTGACTGTAAGTTAATTGGTTTTGCTTGTTTTTAGGTTACTGATGGAGAAAGATTGCCTTTGGCTGTTAAGGAGTTGGGAACCTGTGATCTTTACCCACAAGTGAGTTGGTTTTTTTATGCCCTCACTTTAACTTCTCTGTGATGTTTTATGTCTTGAAATTTTCTGTTTTCTTAATGTTTTGTACTTTCGTTTTGCCACCTTTACATAATTAGGATGTAAATTTTTTGGAAGCATTTGCTTATGTAGAATATAGTGTATTCTTACTAATTGAGGATTACTTTTCGCTAGAGCTTTAATCATTCATAAAGATGAAACAATCTGCATCATGATTATTATCCCACTTCGTTGGATTGACGAGATATTGCTTATGATCCATTCCCAATGTATGAAAAATGACTTTAGGACTCTTTCTTGATGTATTTTCTTGTACAGCAATTTGTTATTTCTACTGTTGCGCTGTGGGATTTTTTTTTTCTTTTGTTTAAAAGTTTCATTTCAATTGTTCCATTTCAATTGTTCCACATTTCCTATTTTTCTGCTTGTTTGAAAGTTTTCTATTTCAAATTTCCTTTTCCATGAATAACCATAGATTTTTAGTAGTGACTAGCCTCAAAAAAGTTTCATGTGTAAGTTGGTTTTAGGTGTATAATTGCATGCTGATGTGTTGAATATTATATTGGATTAAGATAAATTTTTTTTAATGCTAAGATAGAAAATGTATAGATAATGTGGAGTTATAAAGAGCCCCTTTAGGGAAAACCTGTTCCAGACTAATTTATGCATTATAAACTCTTTCTGGCTTCCTTTTGTGTGATTTGTTTTATGAACCATGCATTCCTTTTGTTTTCCAGAGCTTAAAGCACAATCCCAATGGGAGGTTTGTTGTGGTCTGTGGAGATGGCGAGTATATTATATACACAGCTTTGGCATGGAGAAATAGGTCTTTTGGTTCAGCCCTGGAATTTGTTTGGTCATCTGATGGAGAATATGCTGTTAGAGAAAGCTCATCAAAGATTAAGATTTTCAGTAAAAATTTCCAGGTTTGTTACTCTCTTCTTTATCTTTTGTTTTTTATTACTATTTTTTTCCAGTTAGATAATGTAGTTTAGTCTTTCTTATAAACTAATAATTGTTGATAAACTGGAAGTTAATGATGTTTTTCCACTTCTGTTGAGGTGCTGAACTGGTATTTTCTATATCTTTTCTGTTTATTGTTGTGAAGAAACAAGAGTTTGCCAGAGTTTGGTTATTATGAGGGTCATCTCTAAGAAGAAAAACCTGTAATGCTTAAATACTGTGATGAGCTTACTCATGATTGTGATATTTGTTTATTTTATTTGATATCCTTTTTGGATAACTTGATGGAGTTTAATGAAGGCACAACGCATTTCAGGAAAAAAGGAGTGTCCGACCAACCTTCTCAGCAGAGCGAATTTTTGGAGGCACCTTATTGGCTATGTGCTCAAATGATTTTATTTGCTTTTATGATTGGGGTGAATGCAGGTTGATTCGACGAATTGATGTCAATGTGAAAGTAAGTGTTGTATATTCCTGCAATGGACATACCTGTTTCTGCTTTTACCAGTTACACTGCTTGCTGTATGTACTAACCGTTGTTCTTTTCAAATATGTCAGAATCTTTATTGGGCTGATAGTGGTGATCTAGTGGCAATTGCAAGTGATACGTCATTCTACATTCTGAAGTACAATGTAAGGATTTATATTAAAACAATCTTTTATTGGGTTTGTAAATTTTCTATAGGACACTCGGTCCTTCTTACCGTTCTGATGTGTAGTCTGGTATCATTTATAATGTTGAATTCATTCTTTTTGCAGCGTGATGTAGTTTCATCTTATTTAGATAGTGGAAGACCAGTGGATGAACAAGGTGTTGAAGATGCTTTTGAGCTTCTTCATGAAACCAATGAACGTGTCAGGACTGGCATATGGGTTGGGGATTGTTTCATTTACAACAACTCTGCCTGGAGGCTTAATTACTGTGTTGGTGGTGAGGTGTGATGGATCGTTCTGGCTTGGTTTGATAATGTTTCATACGAGCAGCTTTCGTTCATTTTTAGGAATATGGTTGTGGCATCTTGCTAAGTGCTATTTTCGTTATAGGTAACCACGATGTTTCATTTGGACCGGCCTATGTACTTGTTGGGATACTTGGCTAGTCAAAGCCGGGTGTACCTAATTGACAAAGAGTTCAAGTGAGTAGGTTTTTTTGGTATCTGAAAATGCTATATTATCATTCTTTTTGATTATTGAAGTTTTGTACTTTTTTGTCATGCAGTGTTATTGGATACACATTGCTTCTCAGCTTGATTGAGTACAAGACTCTTGTGATGCGTGGAGATTTTGAGAGGGCCAATGAAATTTTACCTTCAATTCCTAAAGAGCATCATAACAGGTATATATAATCTTCACAGGTGCAAATTGACTGCAACCAGATGAAGGTTTTCAGTTGATTTTAAAAGAGCGCTTTGAGTATGCTTATGTGTTTGGCCATTGGGAAAATAACTGTATCTTTATGGGATTGGCCAATACCTATTTTAGTGCTGCACTTTTGTCAAATTTGTTTCAGAAGAATAAAAGAAAGGGAAAAATAAGAAGAAGATGCTTTGCAGAAGTAGTAATATTTTATATCTGTAATATTCCATATCTGTAATATTCCATCATTTTCTTTATTTTCCTTGTGTTTAGCTTTAACATTCCCAATAATGTATTCTTGTTTTAATTTAGTGATGGGCTAAGGATGAAGTCATCTTTTAAGGTAGTAGTGCTGTTTTTTCTTGAAAAGCTTGTCAAATTAATACGGCTAGACCTCTTTGTTTTGATAAGCTTCTCAAAGCTGGGTTTTGACTCACGTACATAATATATGTGTGAAGTTTGATCAAACTTCGAAGTGAAATACCTGCACATTTTTTTGGATTATACGGCTTGCACTTTTAACCTGTAGATTGTTCTTGTATTTGAAATTATTTTCAAATTGTGTAATTTCTTGTAACCTTGGTTATTAAATGTGGCTGGTGGAAGTTACTTGTGTTTTGATGAATAATTTGCTTTCATCTTTAGCGTGGCTCGATTCCTGGAGTCAAGAGGTATGATAGAGGAAGCTCTAGAAGTGGCTACTGACCCTGATTATAGATTTGAGCTAGCCATACAGCTTGGTAGACTGGAGGTTGCACAGGTAAGCCCAGATGATACATAGGGGACTTGTAACTTGAAAGCTTGTTTACCTGAGCTATTGAGCTCTTTATCAACTTTTAAACAGTGGTTAACACCTTGTAACAAACTTCTGCCTTGACACATTGTTCTTTTGTCCCTTCTCTTGCAGGAAATTGCTACAGAAGTGAAGAGTGAGTCGAAATGGAAGCAATTGGGAGAATTAGCTATGTCCACTGGAAAGGTGTTGTGTAATTTTTGCTGGACATTTTTACCTTTCGATAAATTTCTCTTGCTTTCTAAATTGCCCTTCCTTGTTCACGTATCTTGTCTGCTCTAAAGTTTTGAATTTTTTTTAAACACATAAGTTTTGAATTATTTGTTTAAATACCTTGCATCATTTTTAAACCCTTCTCTCATTGTGATTTGTGATGCTGCAGCTGGGAATGGCTGAGGAATGCATGAAACATGCGATGGATTTGAGTGGTTTATTGCTGCTCTACTCTTCTTTAGGAGATGCTGAAGGGATATCAAAACTTGCTTCTCTTGCTAAAGAGCTAGGAAAGAACAATGTTGCATACCTTTGTTTATTTATGTTGGGTAAATTGGAAGACTGCCTTCAGCTGTTAGTGGAAAGGTATTTTTATTTTTTGAATACTTGGACAGAGAGAACAGATTCATGAAATCATAGTTGTAGTTGATTTATTGAAGTCGTCTTTTGCAGCAATCGGATACCTGAGGCTGCTTTGATGGCAAGATCATATCTTCCAAGCAAGGTTTCAGAGATTGTTGCTATTTGGAGAAAGGACCTCCAAAAGGTTACTTGTTCACGTGTTTCTTTTGCTTATTTCTATTTTGTGATGCAAAGTCTGATTTAGGAAGAAGCTGCCTAAATGTTACAATCCTAGAGGAAGGCACATCCATGGGGTCCCTTCTAGTGTTAAGAAAATTGGCCACAATCTATTATGGAAATTTCACACCATTTTGTTCATGGTACCCGTCCTAAATTTAAAAGTTAGATTAAAAACTTAACCGAGCATATGCTTCTGTTCCACTTCTTTTGCAATGTCCAGTCTTTTTAAACTTTCAAAAGTTATCTTATACTGTGAAGTCAGGTCTTGCCTTATTGTTAGACTGTTATTAGTTGTTGTGTTCACTGGAATTCAACTCATGATGAGGTCATGTTACCAGGCATGCAGGGATGGAATACATTGGGTTAAAAACTTATACCCCGCTCCAAAAAAAAAAAGAAAAAGAAAAAGAAAAAGAAAAAAGAAAAAAGAAAAAAGAAAAAAGAAAAAAGATCACCATATTTTCTTAATCTTTTGATGCATTTGTTAATACTGGCATATCAACTGCTAGTGTTTTATACTCTAATCTTATTAACTTACTATACTTGTGAATCGATGATGATATCTCTAACAGGTTTTTGGAATGAAATGGTGGTTCTGTATAATCTTTTAGTCTAACATTATGCCAATGACAGGTAAATCCAAAAGCTGCCGAATCTTTGGCAGATCCTGAAGAGTATCCTAATCTGTTTGATGATTGGCAAGTTGCTCTTTCACTTGAATCCAAATCTGCCGAGACAAGGTCCTAATACCAGTTTTGTCTTTACGTGCATGTGTATTATAGTTTGCTAGTGTGTGTTTATTTGATTTTTCTCTAGGCAAATGTATCTGACCGTATTTGTATGCAATTGTTTGATCGAATTAGTTTAAGTTTGAAAGAAATCAGTTGACTTTTTTTTTCTCTTTACATATTCCTGTTGGTGGTTTGTTGAAGTTTATGACATGCTAGATTTTTTACACACCGAGCTCTAAATTTGATGGTTTATAGTTTTGTATGAGGGGTGCTTGGATATGCTTATATAGTAGCTTTCACAATTGGTTTCTAGGGGTGTGCATCCTCCTGCAGAGGACTACATAAACCATGCAGACAAATCACACATCACCCTTGTTGAGGCTTTCAGAAACATGCAAATTGAAGAAGAGGAAGCTCTTGAAAATGGGGATCTTGATCATGAGGAGGTATACTCTGCATACATGTAACCCTGAACACTAAACTCCGTTGCTGAATTTTATTTGGCTACTTGTGGAAATTAAGCCACAAGGGCACTTGTTCTCTTGTGTATTTTTGTGGTCTAATTTCTATTGATTTTTTATTTACCTTAAATTTAGTGAGCAAGAGTTGTATTTTTTGGTTTGAGAATTTTTAGTTTGAAAAATTTACTTAAACTAATGTTCTCTATTGTCAACAGGTTACCGAACAAAATGGGGAGCAGAATGCAGAGGAAGAGAATGGAGAAGAAGGAAGCCAAGAGGAGCCTGTCGTTGTGGATGCTGATTCCACAGATGGTGCTGTACTCGTTAACGGTAACGAGGCTGATGAAGAGTGGGGTACGAATAATGAAGGAACCCCGTCAGCCTAAAAGCAATTGGTTGGGGCAGTGTGAAAATCCAAATTTTGTCTCTGGTGATTAATTGATTCTGAAGTGCCATTTCTCTAACTCCGACTTCACTAGTTTTTGCTATAACTACTACTGTTTTGTCTGTAATTTCACACTATTATTAGTACCGGCTCATCTCTATTAGGAAAAACCTAGGGCACCTGTTTTTGTCCAGTTACGATGGGCTCTTGCAAGTGACGAATTTCTAGCTGACTGGTTGTCATATATGTACTACATTTAAGTTATCTGGTAATGTCGTGTTTCTTAGGATATTTTGCAAAACTCGCTTGTTTAGTTCTTTAGAATTTTTTTGCAA
The DNA here is from genome assembly GCA_032401905.1 of Swietenia macrophylla. Lineage (NCBI taxonomy): Eukaryota > Viridiplantae > Streptophyta > Magnoliopsida > Sapindales > Meliaceae > Swietenia > Swietenia macrophylla. The sequence goes on along the minus strand of CP135574.1, from coordinate 4,719,643 downwards.
TTAAGTAGTTACATCTCTGATATTCTTATGGGAGAACAGGATAGGTGTGGTATACACTGACAAGACTGTTAAATCATGCTGTTGGATGATGAGAATTGATTTCTAAGTTCGGTGAACTTTGAATACTTTTATATACCTTGACTTTGAGACAACACTGTAAAATTATATTGGAAGAATTAATCTGTTCTTGACTTGTTTTTTCTTGTTTAATTGTTGGCCTTAGTGGTCTATTCATATTGTATCTCCTTGATGTCTCACTTCTTTTCATATCATTTGCAATTGAGTTGTTTGTCATATTTTGATTCTTAACTCTTCCACCTTTCTGTTTTGGCAGTGCTTACACCACAACATCAGGATTCCTGAAGACAGACGGTTCCAGCTGTTTTAGTCCTTTGCTTAAGGTGAGGAACATGCTTGCTTAATATTGATAGATTTGAAAGGAAATGTTGCGCAGGTTTGGATGAATTGCTTTGTAATGGAACATTAGTGAAGAATTTAATCAAGTAACTTCATTCTTTGGGAAGTTCTATTAAGTTCAACTCACCAGAGGACCAGACACAGCATTTTGTGAAACTGCATTCTTTTGTACTATTCTTTTTGAGAACAGGTTGTGCATAGAACAAATCACCCCTATGTGGGATCCCAGCTTGGTTTTCATTTGTACAATTGGCGATTTGCCATATTTGTTGATTTTTAATTGGCAAAATTTTCCTCCCGCATAAGCGAATTTTTCAAGCCAATTATTTTCATTTACGTTGTGTGCACCTTATTTGTTTATTTATCTGAATTTTCAGCTACCGGGCTTCTTGCTGGTGGCTGGAGGGAGGTGATGGTTGAGCCGCATGTCTCTAATTCTGGTGGTGTGACTTTGTTGCACATTGAATTTTGTCATGGCATACAGTACACAGTTTTAGTATCAGTAACAATCTTAATCGCATTCATAATTGATGTTTTAGCATATTCTTTGAGGCCTTTCTCACCTCTTTAATTTTCTAGTCCCTTTTGTGAATGTAGAAAAAGTTGAGTTAGAAACAATTTACCCAATTCAACTATTCCCGTTAGATACGTGGCTCCCCTTCTTTTTTCTGGTTTTGTCTTGGGATTTTTTTGGATGAGACTTGCATTGTAATATGCTTTCCAAAATTTCATATATATATACAAATATATATATATGTGTGTGTGTGTGTGTGTGTGTGTGTGTGTGTGTGTGTTTTACTCAGTAGCTGTTGCATTTGTGTGTTCATAGTTGCGCTGCGCATGGGAAGTAGTACTGAAGTTTGCTGGCTTAATCAAGTTGAGATCCGCTCTCTGAATCTGTCCTGTTCTTTTCACTTGAAACGGATCCGCCTTGTTTGGGACGTGTTGCTATCAGATCAGAGAACACAACCCGAAAATAATGAAAATGATCAAGATGAATAAAAAGGAGAAGAGGTTCCAATGCCTGCTAGTTGTATTAGCATTGTCATAACTTGATCGATGCATTTCCTTAGGCAGAGAACGATTCAGGCATTCCGCACGGTATCCTTAAAAAAATCAATACCAAACGAAATCGAATGTTTTGTATTTGTAGTAGATTCCAAACGTTACTAAATATTCTATATGGCTGAATGTATAGATTCTTTATTCATATAAAGGCATATTCTCTATGAAAAGAATCTAGCGTGCCACCAGTAAAGCGGTGCACAACTACATAATGGTAAAGTTTAGATAAGACAGCTGAGAGAATCAGCATCACCACGGTTCGAACAGGAGAAACAGAACAGAAGAAGTATACCAGGCTAATGTATCTCGAAGAATCTACATTTAAAGATCATGCATAATAAAATTTTCTATTAAATAAATACACAAATGAGGTGATATACTCATTCCTCTCACTCAGGACACTTCAATTGAATTTAGCGTTTCAGGAAATATTATCTTCCATTGCTTGAGATCCTTCGGAATGGAAGCCGCATCAACATGGACTCGTCTTCGTGTGCCGTTTGTTTGGGCCCGAAAAGGTTCGGGCCCAATCTCATTACTGCTTTTATCAACAACACGTCATAATTAACCAAAACTCCATTGAAATATTATGCCACAGTAGGTCAAAAAAGCTTTTGTTCAAATCATTATTTGCATTTACCCCCCTTCGTTTCTCAATCAAATATTAAAAAAAAAAAAACACAAATTCAAAAAAATAAAATAAAAGCATCGTAAAGTTGATAATAAAAACATTAAAAACCCCCTCATCGTTGGATCTCTGCCTCTTTAGGGTTTTGCTTCTCCTACGTTCTCGTTCCGAGTAAGTCTCAATCCAATTTCAGCTCATATCTCTACTTTCTTCGTCTTTTCTGTTCAATTATTTCTTATTCAGTTGTATTTTTGTTAATTTTTTGTCATAATTTTCTTTCATTTTTTCTAGCTCTGTGTCCTTTTTTTTTTTTTTTTTTTTTCTGAACGATTAGTATATTTCATCTTAAGTCGTGCTCGTGTTAGATGTAATCTTGTATATTTCAATCTTAATGACCCTATTCACCAAATTTCTTAGGATATTTAAGATATAATTTACCAGTAATTTTTTTCATTTCTTTTACTTTTTTTCTGTTTTTTCAACTGCTTACAAGAGACGCCATTGGAGTTGTGCGTATATAATTACTCATAAATTCGTTGTAAAACATGTTTAGGACTCGTCTTTTACTTGAGCTTGTTCGCTTCGGTTATTGGCTTTGCTGTAATTAATTTGCTCATGTTTTTTGGAGACGTGCTGTTTACTTCTATTGGCTCCACTCTTTTCTGTGCAAGATAACCACCGTTAATTTGAAACTGAGATTCTTATCTAAAGTTGAGCTTCATTTTTCTGACTGCATCTTCTTATTTTCCACTTGGATTATAATGTTATTTTTTACGAGTTGGCCACCTTTGTGTTATGGAATGATGTTTTCTGTAGCTTGTTTTGCATTGAGTTAGTTAAGACATTAGATATTGGAAAGGAAATGTAAATTTGAGAAGATGAAGACACAGAATGTGGGAAAATGACACTGTAAGGGTTTGTTTACTATTTCACCATCATGATTTTCTTTCTTTTCTTATTGCATTTATTTTAGGATTTTGTTGGAATTGGACTCTTAGAGTTTAAATCTTATGGATTGTTTGATAACATAGACAGATGGGATCATCATGATGCTCTATTATTCTATACAATTGCAGAGTTTTGATAACTGTTAGTGATTTTAGTGATTGCCAGCTGGGACACATATGTGGAAATACAACAGAAAGAAGAAGATTGTATTTTGTTGAATGGGATATTGAAAAAGCCTTCTCAGTTCAGATGGTGAAGGTTGATCACTTGTAATTTTGAAATGTGTGGATATGGTTTTATTGCTTGCTGTCATTATATTTGCTTTATGCTGTAGGTGCTGGATATCATTTATTGAACTAGAAGTTTCTTTTCATTGTTATCGAACTAATGAAAATTTTTTTGGGTATCAGTGATAAACGTCCATTGCTTGTCCTCAAGCATGATTTCACTTTTCAAATGAAGGCTTTTAATGTTTACATTTCATTCTTGTAGATCCCTTTTTTTTTTCCCTCTAGATTTAGCTATTTTTACTGCTTCACTTAAGTTTATTTTTACTTTTTGGTTTCTTGAACTCAAACCTACCAAAAGAGCGCAGGGTGAGCTCCTTTATAAAGTGTCAACAATCCCAAGGCTCTTTTTCTTCCCTAACAATTTTTGTTGATATGATAGAAGAGGTGTCTTACATGGATAATCATGGCCTTAGAGTTTACGGGTTATAAACTAGTTCTTGCTTAGTTCTTGTTTGCTTGAAGCAATTCTTTAGTGGTTAAGGTAATCAAGACTTAGATGTGAATGTGTATTTTCAGGAGTTGTATGAGATTAATGTTCTTTTTTGTCTTATAGTACTTATTAGTGTGTTCATAGATTCACATGCCATGGAAACATCAGTAGGCGTAATGAAATTTTTTTTGTGAAAAGGCTGAGTTGTGAACCTTTTCAAGGGATTGTTGGACACCTTTGCTTTCTGGACAACTCTGTTTTGAAAAGGCTGATTTCACCTTATATTGCTTAACAGTGTGTTCATAGATTCACATGATTTGTAGGCGTAGTAATGAAATTACTATTGTCAAAAGGCTGAGTAGTAAACCTCTTAAAGGGATTGTGGTACACCTTTGCTTTGTGGACAGCTCTGCAAATGCCCAATATTTACTTATGTTGGGTTTTTGCAGCTATTAATGCTTTCATCAGTTCTGCTTTTCTTTCATTTGGATTTTGTGGTAAATTTCAAGTGCATATGAGTAATGTTGCTTGGCTATTCTTTTTACCCCCAAAACATTATTTATGATGATATGCAGATATTATAGTTCTACCCTGTCTGTTGGCACAGAGTTCAGAGTTTTAGTTCATTGGCTTGATTCTTCAATGGGGGATGCAGAGAATGCCCTTCCTCCTTCAAAGAAGAGGGCTGCTGGACGGGAACTCTCCCGAGATAATCCTGGTCTTGATGATGAGGAGGATTCTTCTGAACAAGAGAGTGGAACTTTTAAGAGGGCTACGGAGGAGGTCCTTGCCACCAGAAGAATAGTCAAAGTTCGTCGCAATCAGACCACATCTACTCCCTCATCTAATCCTTTTGCAGGTATCTGCTTGGTCCCCTCGACTGAAGCCCGTGTGACGGTTACTACAGCTACAAATGAGCTGGAAGTTTCTAGCGAGAAGAAGGTTTCAGAAGATGCCAAAAATGATGCCAGCGAAGAAGCTAAAAAGGAGCAGGATGAGAATAGCAAGCAGTCTGAAAGCAAGATTGATGAGCCAGCAGCTGAAGCAGCTGCGAGTATTGAACCTGAGAAGGGTGAAGATGAGAGTGGTAAGCACTCAGAAAACAAGAATGAGCCTGGTGTGACCAGTGAACATGAGAATGGTGAATCCGAAGCTGCTGCAGACAAGGAGAGTACTGAGGATAAGGATAATGTTGCTGCTGTTGATGAGCCAGCCAAATCAGAGGTGGAAAATGGAAAGACGGCTGGAGTAGATAAGACTGAGAATGAAAATGAGAAAGATACCAGTTGTGAAAATGTTGATTCAAGTCAATTGAGTTCATTTGGACAGCTTTCAAGTAGCCAAAATGCCTTCACAGGACTTGCTGGAACTGGGTTTTCCTCTTCAACGTTTTCCTTTGGGTCAAAGGATGGGTCTGCATTAAGTTCTAGCTCTGGTTCTGTTTTTGGACAGATAAATAATGGAAATTCTTCCCTCTTTAATGCACCTGGGGCTTCTGTTGTTTCAAAGAGTGAGGGAACTGGTTTCCCATCTATGCAGGAAGTTGTGGTTGAGACTGGAGAAGAGAATGAGAAAGTGGTTTTCTTAGCTGATTCAGTGCTTTTTGAGTTTCTTGATGGAGCATGGAAGGAGCGTGGAAAGGGAGAACTTAAGGTGAATGTATCTACCACTGTGAAGGGAAGAGCTAGGCTTCTTATGAGGGCTAGGGGAAATTACAGGTTGATTTTGAATGCGAGCCTCTATCCAGACATGAAGCTCACAAATATGGACAAGAAAGGCATCACTTTTGCCTGCTTAAACAGTGCTGGTGAAGGAAAAGGTGGTCTTTCTACATTTGCATTGAAGTTCAAGGATCCTTCCATTGTGGAAGAGTTTCGGGCAGCTATTATGGCTCATAAAGGTAATACGACGATGGTGGTTTTGAAGACACCGGAAAATTCCCCTAAGGCGACGGATGATTGAAAGCTAATTTTTCACAGATTTGTACACACTATCATCTGGTTGCCCTTGGCGGCTATCTTTTTTCTTTTTTTCTTTCTTTCTTCTTCTTATTTTTCACGAAGAAATGGAATCTCTTGGAATTTGGTTAATTCCTAAATCCTTTTGTAGCAGAGTTGACAGAGTCCGATCTCTTTTGTTGTTGTTTAAAGAAAGCCTAGTCTGCAGGAGAATATTGCAACTTTTTGGGTAATCTCATGTTTAAACTGCATGATTTACTTCTACAAAGATGTGGAATCAATGTTTCACAGTCCCAATAGTTGTCCTCCTGAGCTGGAATATGTGTTAGATGCTATGTTGCATGTTAAATATTGTTTTTTCAGTGTTCCTAATTATTTAGATTTTTCCTCCCGATGCATCAAAAGGATGGATTATAATACCGTCATATCTCATCTTTGAAATTTGATTTAGTATTTGCTTGAGCTATTCGCAGGTTGTTTGCACCACATTGGAGACAAATTAGATTGCCTGTACTTCTCTGATCACATGCAGAATGCTTTTGTTCTAAGGTTATCTATGTTGAGTTATTAATTGTTCGGTTCTTGCTTAACATACATATTGTTTTAGAATCGTGAATTCATGATGGTTTGTCTACAGAAATAAACAGGTATAGATTTTGTTTCTGACAAATAATGGTATAGTGTGAGATCTTTAAGCTTAGATTAGGTCTAGTTGTTTCGGTATGTACATATTCTGCCCTGGAATTGGTGCCGCCGTATATTGGCGTATACAAAGTTGTAGGATCTGAATTCCTGCCTCTGTTTGTAAATGGTATTATTGTTTGGTAGTATATCTGCGCGTAGAAGGTAACATGTATGCATGAATTATTTAATGTTGTAACTCTTGGAGTTTTCGATTTTCTATCTGGTCCTGTGATACAACAATTACTTGGCTTAGCTGTAAGATGTGATCACTGAATAATGAACCCCATGCTTCCTTCAAACATAGAAAATCTGCAAGAAGTTTCTTACTTCAAGTTATAAATTCACATGCTAAATCTTGAAGAACCGCGTGTCCGTGACAAATTCTACACCCCTTTGCAAGCAGACAAACCTCTCACACAATCATGCATTTTCTAAGGCATTGTTTTCCCACATGCCAGCATTATTTTGTCTCCAACTGGTTCACGGGCTTGTTACCAACAAGCGACAACTTACAACAATTATAAAGAAAGAAAATGACCCTGAATTACTTCAATACCGTAATCATTCCAGCCATTGATTATTTTTCAACACAACTATTCATTGCAATTCATTAGAAAATAGTGTTGTAATAAAAAAAAAAAAAATTCATGCTTGTGGTGGTCTAATTTTGAAGTATTTTAACAAGATATATGGTTAGGAATTAGGATGCTTAATATGCCAACCCGTGACTCTTTTAATAATAGGATATGATTAGTGGAAAGCATCAAAGACAAATTGTACGCATTTTTGCAGATAATTAAACAATATTATTTCATTATTTTTTTCCCATTCAGAATTAATCAACTAAGACAACTGGGTGTGGGAAAGAGAGAAGTGTAACCAAAGATAAATCAGACTTCATTCATTAATTCAGGTAACAATCCGATAATAAACACAGAATAATTAAACATAATTGTTCTTGGTATTGGAAAGATGGTGATGATCAATTCTTGTTGCAGGTCCTTGAGCAGGAATTCACACAGCCTTCCACTTTATCTCCAGCTGACAAACAAAGGCAAACAAATCGTCAGTTCCTGCAATAATCCTGTGATTAAGAATAGACAGAGAAAAAGAGAGATTAAAATTAATTACCAGGGTTTTCTTTGGTGCTAAGATTGGTGCACAAGGAGGTAGCACAGCCAAGCTTGCAGAAATATTGGGTGTCTTTCAGATTCAGGGAGTGTACGTTGGGTGGGGGGAAAATGCAGTCTTTTAAGCACTTTGCTGCGCATGAACCAAGAGTAGTTCCTGGTGTAAGGAAACATATAATGAAGCAAGCCTCGTAGCATTCCGTGAAAGCAGCTGTAGACTGCCCAACAAGAAGCCCCAGAACTAAACACGCAATCAAAAGAGACTCAACTTTTCTCTTCTCCATTTTTTTTTCCCTTGTTTTATGCAAGAAGGAAAATATGACAAAGCTAAGTTGAATAGCTGCTGGCTAAGCTCCTAGATAAGTTTATATATAGGTGTTCTGGTGCTTGGTGGGCTTCCGGAGTAACACTCTATAAGATAAATTTTCCATCAAGTGGAGAAGGAAATAAGTGGATAGGGTAATGATGTTATGGCACCCTAACGGAACCCACAAATACGAAGTAAAACTAGGGCATGTTTGGAAGCGCCTTTGGCTCTGTTAAGATGGCTTTTAAGAAGTCAAAACACTCAAGTGTATGTGTGTTTTATATTTTAAATGTTGGTGGGACAACAATTTTTCTTTTTTAATTCATAATCTTCGACTGAAAAAGCATATGAAGTGTTTGGACTATGAGAACTATGATTTAGGTAGTTGAAATTGAAGATGAAAGCAGCCCACAATGCAATCCACATGCTTCTGCTTAGTTGACCAAGCCCACAGCATCAACCTGTTTTGTCAAGCCCACAGAACATCGACAAGGCAGGATCCTGTGCGCACTCATGAAAGCAACAAATAAAATCAGATGCAAACCGGAAACGTTCGCATAGTATACAAAGCAACACAACAGCACAGCAGCACACTCATCAGAAAGCATTTCACTCAGATGATTATCTGCAAAATATTCAACGTAAATTACATTCAAATTTTTAATTTTTATATTAATTATTTTTAATTTTTTAGTTATACATTTTAAATTTTATATTATTTATTTTAACTTTTAAATTTTATATTAATCATTTTAAGTTATTCGTTATATATTTTAAATTTTACTTTAAAAAATATAAAGTACATTAAATATATATTAATAGATTCTTTTACTCTGTTGTGCATCTTTTGCTTTTGTTTTTTCTTTTTTGTATTATTTTTATCGGAACCATAATTAGTCGTGCACCTATTTGTATCATATATTTCAAATATTACAAATATTTTTTACTCAATATACGAGTAAGAAGCTTTCAAGCTCTTCTACATTTCTTAGCTTAGGATGCAATGGATATTGATGTGCTTCTCCTCAATGTTTAATGAAAATTACTAATTATTAAATTTTTTTATTTATATTTAGTAAGTAATGTTATTCCACACCAATAAGAGTCTCAAACATCAGTAATCAAATAAATTCTATTGGATGCGTTTAAAATACATTCTTTTCACATAAAAAAACACTTGGAAAATATTTGAAAGCACATGTACAAGTGTTTTTTTAAAAAAACTTTAATTTACTGTTTTCATTCAATTATAAAGAAATCTAGACTGTAATAATACTAGTATTGGGATTCATTGAATTCAAATTAAGACTAAAAAAAGTGGAAACACATAAAGTTGAATGAGACTTTCATCATTCGTCGCGCGGTGACATTACAATGAATTTGCTCCGAACCAAAACAATCAGACATTGGATCATCAATTTGGGGTTGGCACAAAAAATAACTGTAATATGATAAAATTGAACTGAACTAAACTAAATTGAATTCAACCACCTCGTTTAATGTGATTTTGAAAGTTTATAAGAAACAAAATGGTTAATTTTGGTTTTCATTTTAATTACTGAACATTTCGAACTTTTGTTTTTGATATCTATCATTTTGTAGTCAGGATTTTACTGGGAGCTTGGTTGATCTTTCATAGAACATTTCATGTGTCTACTGCAATATTTGGTTTGTTAAAGGAAATATCTACCCTTCATATATATATATATATATTTAGAGGAAGTATGCCCACACAAGGGCTTGAACCCCTTCACTCTCTTGAGGGAAGGGAAGTGAAATTTCCAGCTAAGGGATGGATTTCAATCATTTCTAACTTTAAACAACATTAATGATATGTATCTTCAAATCCTCCTTAGTTCAAATGGATTTCGGCTCTATTTATAGATAATTTTAATACATGGCCATTTATGGCTTGTGGGTAATTTATTACGGATACAAATACAATCGTTGCATTATGGCTCAGTGCATGTATTATTTAGCATTTTAATCAAGCAGACACGTCTGATGTGAATTAGGCTAATATGGTTAGCACTTGTAACGTGCTGACCCATGACACATGATCCTTTAAAGAAGAGCATTAGTAGCACTACAGAAGCCATCGAAGTCAATTTCGTTCTGCGAATATTAGTAGCAGCAATATCATTTTACTTTATATATTTATTCTCAATCATCTTACACAGATGCATTAATTGTCCCAAGATATATCAGACATTATGTGTTCCAATGACAATTGTCCCAAAACATCAACTTTTCTTAGAATTGAAGTGCTGATATTATATCTTGGTGCACGTCTTTGAGCAGGATTCCACACAGCTTCCCACTTTCTCTGCACAAGACAAAAGAAGTAATTAATATGAAAAATTTTGAGTTCGTTCGTGTTTGTATTTGTACGCGAGAGAATGATGGGAAAAGAAAGGAGAGATTTAGATACCAGGGTTCTTCTTGGTGTTAAGGTTGACACACAAGGAAGAAGCACAACCGAGCTTGCAGAAGATTTGGGCCACGGTTGGAGGGTTGCATGTTTTTAGGCAGTCAGTTACTCATGCTTGAAAGTTTTCGCTAGGATGGGACTTACAAATTGCGGAGCATTGATCTTTGCACGATGATGTAGACTGCCCAATAAGAAGCGCCAACACTAGGAAACCATCAAACCGAGTTGAACTGTGCTCATTTTCTCCATTTTCTTTGTAATTTTGTATGCAAGAGAAGATATGCGAAGTAAAGTGAATAACAGCTACTTATGACATTGTCTATGATACATATTTTTTATTTAATCCTCCATAAAAAATTGAAATAAACAAAAAAAACGTGAAACAAAATCATATATTTAGCGTTTTAGATTTGTGTTTTTTGTTTCAAATTCTTATAGAGAAAGTTTCAAGATGATGGTAACAAAATATTTGAGATGTTACATACATGTACCTTAGTCAGACCCAGATAATGGTTTATATAGAACTTTTCATGCTAGATTTTCTGGTGTAATTTGGCAACCAAAATCTTTCCTTATATGGAAGTTATATTAATGAATTGTTGTTGATAGAAAATGAGAGAAGAATTTTTCTTTCTTTTACTTTTTACATGAATCATTGATAGACATTAAAGACAATGTTTAAAACGCAATTCAGTGAGATTTCATACATCAATTTCGTCTATTTACATGGTCATATAATGTAAAATTTTTAAAATAAAGATATTTTAGACAATTTAATCTTACATGACTTCATTCTTCAATTATAATATCATTCCATTGTAATCTTAATCATCATTCAAAGTAAAGAAACACGTTGAAAACAAAGATGCGAGCGTTCAAAAGATTCGAATCACAATTTATGACAAACTGGACATCAAGTCTTCACAGAATAGTAATAATTATATGTTGGTGCACGTCTTTGAGCGGGATTTCGCACAGCTTTCCAACTTCTCTGCACCTGGCGAACAGAAGTAATAAGCAAATTATCAATCATTTTTGTTATAGTGCTAGAGATAGATACAGAATTCGAAAGAGTAAGGACTATATATAAATTAGCAGAAGGGTTTTCTGTGGTGCTAATTTTCGCGCACAAGGAAGAAACGCAGCCGAGATTGCAGAAGTGCTAAGCATCGTTCGGAGAGTTGCACATTTTTAAGCAGTCATCAACACATTATTTGAAATTTTCGCTAGAACGAGGCTTACAATAAGCGGACCATTGATTTAACAAGCTGCTGTAGACTGCCCAACAAGAAGCCCCAGCACCAGAGAAACCATCAAAATGAATTGAACTGCGCTAATTTGCTCCATTTCGTATCTAATTTTCTATGCAACAGAAGTCTCCAAGCAAAGGTGCATGGCAATGCAAATAAAGTTTATGCTAAAGTTTGCCTCCAGGAAAATCCTGAGAATTTAAAAGTGTTATGTTTCTAATTAAAAAAAAAATCGGATTTTAATTTTCTAGATGATAATACCTTGATATACCAGATTGCTTCTTCATATATCCACATAGATTTTTTTTTAATTATATATTTCCTCATTTCTCACTTAATCAAATAGTATATTATTAGCTCGAGTAACAAAATCTGATGCAACCACAAAATGCTTCTCTGCCTCGTGCCTGGTCTTTTCTAAATGATCTGTTATTTGTTTCAACCAGCCTGGAAACGTGTGAAGAAAAGAATTCAAGATATATCGATTCAATAGATTGATGATTTTAATTAGTAATTAATTACCATTCAAATTCCTAAGGCCAAACCATAGTAAGTGGGTTAGAATGTTATGCCGTTACGGGGTTAGAATTTATATCATATTTGTATTAAAACCCTTGATCCTTTATTTAGCCGTCAAAGACAGGTTTTCATTCTCCAAACATGTAGTTCAATTTTATTGACTTGAATTCAGGCCTTTCACCGAAAAATGAACTGCAAATGAAGATTCAAAAGCCGAAAACTGTAGTTTAGACTTTATACATTCGTTTTAATGATAATCATGACAAACTAATTCAACAGCAAGTCTTCTTAGGAGAAGAAAAATTCTAAAAAGGAGACCTCTGAAATGAAAAAAAGCACTTGTATTTTTTTTTTATTGATGACTATTAGTCATGCCCTTGGCACATTTTGATTGCTATTTAAATAAAAATAACACTAACAACTTTGCATTATTATGGTGGAAATTTTATTGCTTTGACTTATTCAATCAATGCATCTAAAGTTGAATTTGATCTAATGCATTATACTTCAAGCCAAATTTTATGTCTTGTTGAAGAGTCTTCTGAATTAAAATTTTGATGACAAGAAGTCTTTTTATCACCCTAACTCTGCTATTTTATCACTTCAAGACTTTTGATTCTTCTTATCATTTCTTTTATCTATTACTGCTGAGTTGTAAGACACTGCTAACATTAGTTAGTTGTGATCATATCTTGGTGCAAGTTTTTGAACAGGATTCCACACAGCTTTTCACTTTCTTTTCACTTGAGAAAAAAAGGAAGAAAATATCAGTTAACCGTTTCATCAACAAACTTAAGCTATAGTGCAGGAATTCGACATTGATATTTAAATTAACAGGTCCCTTCATACATCTAATTTTAAAGTCCTAAGGATCATTCGAAGCAAGATGTGAACACGATTACCAGGTCTCTTTTCGGTGCCAAGATTGGCACACAAGGAGGACACACAACAGAGCTTGCAGAAGGATTAGGCGTCTGTGACAGTGAGAGTGTCAAAAGAAGCTGAATTCGGAGGCTTGCACTGTTTTAAGCACTGACAGATACATGCATTCATATATTTGCCAATACCACCTGGCAAGCAACTTCCATGATGGTCTTCGAAGCACGCGGCTGAAGATACCCGATAATAAGCCCCAACCCCGAAGAAAGCATCAAAACCAATCGAACTATGCTGATTTTCTCCTTTTTTTTTTTTTTTTTTGGTTCTATGCAAGAGAAAGCTAAAGGTGAATTGCAAATAATTTTGCGAAGGACTAAACAGAATTTTTCATGGTGCGTTTCAGAAGCAAGATTTGGCAAATTAAGTTTTTAAATAAATGAAGGAAATAAATTTAAGTGCTAGAAACGAAACGGGCTTCCCCTCTATCTGAAAAAAACAAGTGAGAGAAAGATAAACCAATAATCGACAGATGATAATAGAGGAAGAAACTTTTACCGGGGTTATCTTTAGAGCTAAAGCTGTCGTTCAAGGAGGAAGCACAGCCATGAATGCAGAAGTAATAAGCCCGTGGCACCAACTTTCTGCTGCTGTTGCCGCAGTGATACCGTGGTGGAGGCAAGGGTATGGGATGGCACTTTTTGAAGAAGCACTTGCTGCATTTAACGAGGCACACCGGAGCACAATAGCTAGGCACGACGATACGGTAGAAGCGTGCGCAGTCAATTTCACAATTCTCCACGCAGCGACGATATCGCTTAATAAAAGCTTCGGACTGATGCAAAAGATTCCCCAGCACCACCAAGCAAATTGATATCAGTGATTGAACCTGTCTTCCCTTCATCTTTTTCTCTCTTCTCTCTTTACGCTGATTTTTAATTATTTATATGAATCTACAGTAGATTGTATGCCATGAACGGGAATCGTACGTGGATAGATATTAATTCTTTTACAAAGGAATTAAATTGCATTTAATATTAGTCTACCTCTTAAATCAAATTATTATTTTTTTAAATTTAAGTGCTATTACAGTATATACAATAATGACCTGTCAAAATTAATTAATTGGACCCAATTTCACACGTTAAAGTAACAAGAGTTATTTTTAAATACTAGTAATATGGTTTAAGATTCATATTATATAAGTCCATTGAAAACGGGATACTATAATTAGAAGCACTTGTTGCTTCTTTCGTTATTTTTAACATTTCTATGCATTATTATCATGTAATAGAGCCGGTACCATAATTACAAGAAAAACATTCTAATGATTTGTCTTCTTTCGAAGGTAAGAAATCAAACGACGGTCCAATGATTTAACAGCTCCGTTGCCTTTCTGTTTCCCAAACTTGCTAAATTGTTGACATAAAATATGGAAGTCTTAGAACTGTTAATTCAATTGCGATTCATCCTGTAAGATCATCACCAACTAAACAATAAGCAAACGATGAATATTGAAAACATATTCTGTCTAGTTTTAGAAACAACAAAATTTGATTGAAAGAGAAAGAAAGGCAGATTTAACTAGCTTTCTACAAACCAGCTGAATCATACGAGCCATAATTTGTGTACTGCATGTAGTCTGGACAGCCAGAAGTAGCACACATATTTAAGAAATCTGGGGAACTCTCGTCAGTCATACAATTAAACACACAAGCACCAAAACAAAACCCATGTAATATGCACGCTACACTCATGAAAACACCTCCCTCAAACCGCAAAATATTTTCTTAATAAAAGATTGGGGATGAGGCGATGGAGTCCGGAAAGGGCTCGGTAGCGGTGTCGTGGCTACCGGTTGGGCTTCTGCTGCAGCTAGTAAAACCAGCAGTTCCATGGCTACTACAACTCTGCTAACAACTCTACCTTTTTTTTTTTTTTTTATTTCCACTGGTAGTTTTTCTTCACTTCTCTTAAAATTTTGTTGCTTGGAAGTTGAGCATATATGCCGAAATTTATAGGTAAATCTTGGTATGAATGAACTTTAATTCGGTAATGAACGTTAACTTAAGGCAGCTGGGGTTACTAGTCTTATATGGAAATCTCTTAAAACTGTAATTTGTTGTATAGGTAACAGTAATTAAGAGTATGATTTTTCTTTAATTCAAAGCAGTAAATACCTTCAACTCTATTTTAAATGATGTAACGAGTGTAATTAAGTTAATCAGATTTTTCTTTCAAATTTAATATTTGGTAAATCTGAATGAATTTGATTCTTATTAAAATTTTTAATCAGTAATTTAAATTCTAATCATCAATTAAAAAATTACTTTATTAAGAACTTGAAAAATTAAAGATACATTTGAAGAGAGAGTTCTAGGTAGAATAGTCATAACATAATGATACGATATGATTATCTAATTAATAATAAATAAATAAATAAATTATTGATGAAAAAATAAAAATCAAATAGAATTCTCTTACTTCATTTGTTTTTCTTTCATCTATTTATTTTTTTATTTTAAAAATTTAAATAAGATTGTCCATCTAACTAGTAGAGTGAAAAAAATTTATTTATTAGTAATGAATAAAAAAATATTTAATTGAATCTCATAAAATTTTTTCACTATATTAACTAGATGGTAAAACTTACATAAATTTTTTTTTCATTCATTACTAATAAATGAATTTTTTTAAATTTATTAATTAAATAATTTCACTATATTAATTATATTGACATAGTAGGATTGTCCTACCTAAATTTTTCTCTTTTTATAACTTTTTTTTTTTTAAATCATCAATCCATACATTTCTTTATTCTCACTAATTAGATGATCCTTTTACGTAGCTATGCTGATGCAGTGGAACAGTTATATTCAAAACTCTTTCGTATTTGAAATCAATGTAAATTAGTGTTGTTGATAGAATCAAGGTGAGATTCCTTTAACTTAATTATTTTGTTTTAACTTAAACAAGATACAAATTTTCATTGGTTAATTTATGTAATTTGATACTTGAAATCCAAAACTAACAAATAGTCTTTAACACTGTAAACTCAACAATTCCATTTATTTTCTGATTTTATAGAATCAATAATTAAAAAAAAAATTGAGTACAAGGTGAATGGCAGTAGCAAGAAATAAAATAAGAAATATTAAAGGCGTGTAAGGTTAAATTTTATTTCTATATATATATATATATATATATATATATTAATTTTGGTAATGTTACCCATATCAAATTTTCATTATGACCTTTTGATCCTAAATAACAAAATATTTATTGAGTTATATATTTTATAATTTTCAAATTTTGTTATAACAAAACTATACCACCTGCATTATTTTAGATATATCAAAAATTTAGAATGCAAATTTAAAAATGTTAGTATAATTTAATTATATATATAGATATACTATAGGGTTAGGATAAAAAAGTTTTATTTTTTTACATAATTTCTTATATTATTTATATGCCATTAGATTAGTCTTAATTAGATGGTTGATATTGCATTTCACATGTGTATTAGTTATAATGTATTATATTTGATCTCAACCATTGAGAGTATATTGATTTAATAATTAAAAAATTAGTGTAAATAATTATATAAAGTTAATAAGTTTTTGATGTAACTATATATTTGTATATGCACATATATACGTATATATAAAAGAAATTCTTTTTACATGTAACCATCTAATTTGGGCCTAGTTCATCTCATTTGTGACTGCATATACATAGGAGACACAAAGTATCGCCATACAACGTGGTTCCTTTTATTTTTGTGTGTGTGTATTTATTGGTCAAATAATTTTTTTTTTGTATGATTATCTTAAGTGAGCCCAAATTAATGAAAACAAGATTTTTTTTTTTAGTTCGCATGAACAGAATGTTAATATCATTATTATAAATAGTAATTAACATTATTATTTTTATTATTATCACAAAATTGCTCGCCCACTCAAAGTAATACACAAAAACACTTTTCATCAATCTATTTTAAGGGTTCGCATGAGGAAAAACTAAATTTAATCATGTAATGTCTGAGAATAAACAAAAGGTTGAGGCTGTCCCAAATTACCCTAACAAATACCGAATTTAAAACATGTAATCATGAAATTAAATCATGTATTTACACATTAAAAAATATTTTGAACACCTATTACTCGTTTACCCGGAATTACGAAGAGTAGGTTATTTCATTATAAGTTACCAACAAATTTCTATGATTTGGCTCTCTGATTAATGAATTTTCCTTTTGGTTGACCCTCTATATATTTATATACTTCGGCTTAAAAGAACTAATTGTGTTAATGATATCTTTCAACAGTATTGCCAATCTTAAATGCATATAAAATCAATCTACCATTTTTGACTCCCAAGAATTTTGGATCACTTGCCGTATATAGTGTTCTAGCAGGATTCTCTTACAATTTTAAAAATTAAAAAAAAAGCTACTTTTAGTACAATATCATAAGCTATAATATGATTTACATTAAAATTTTTTTAATTAATTTATTTTACATTATTTATATTATGCTATTGTTCAATTAATATTTACAATTTATGAGTACATAAATAGGGGAAAAAAACAATTGATTTTTATTTAAATAACGAAACAACTTAGCAATTAGATACTAAGGATAAAAAAGAAACCTGTCATTCTGATTTAAATATTATGTGTGCTAATAATTAGTCTATTTATTACTGAAATTTTCCAATCACATGACCCAATTACATCAAAGCTAAACAATCAATCAAAAGCCCCAAGTGTATTAGGTGGTGCAGTTTCTGATGTCTCTTCAAATTCACCATCCGTTCAACCATAATAATAGAAGAATGAAAGCATATCAAGACAAGCGACAAGCCGACTCCTATCATATAATCTGAATGTTGGGGTTTTGTTTACAAGAATATACAGGATCTTTGCACAAGTTGCAAGTGAAATTATAAAATCATGCTCAAGTTAATTAGCAAAATTTTTCTTCTGATTTTGGTTAAAAATAAATTGAAATAAGAGATCTCGAGCTTGTGTATGTACTTATGTTGTGATGTATCGATGAAAGGTGAGGTAAATTAGGTAATCAAATGAAAGTCTAATTTCTTTTCCTCATTTACGCAGACTTATTTTTATTTCTTTGCTTTTCCTTTTTCTATTCATATTTGGAATGGCCTATATTGTAATCGCATAAGTTTTGCTGACAACATACGATAAAAATAAATAAATAAAACCAATTCTTCTTAAAGAAGGAAAACAAGTTAGATTCTAATTTGACTAGCTAATTCACGTATGCTTCTTCTATTCATCACTATATATTAATATCATAATAGCATTGTTGAGAAGAAAAATCTTGCAAAATTTTCTTGCAGAGATATTAAGAAGAGATGAATATTAAGATTGCCAGTCTTGCAGATGTTACCAAGACCACAATGTCGAAGTTCTTAAATATTGCGACTGCAATTATGGCATGTGCATTCTTAGGTAATGCCGCTGCCTCTGTAGTCTTGTCAATAAATCCATATCGTACTGCACCGGTGTCAGCTTTACTGTTGTCTCTAGTTTTCATATTACTCTTATACCTGTGCATAATCATTTCTTTTTCTGAGATTATTGATGATGAATCCGAGTCGATTCCGGAGTCTGCACCATTGTTATCTTGAAGATGAATCCGATTCGAATTCAGAATCTGCACCACTGTTATATTTAATTTACTTCACTAAAGTTGAAGATTTAAAATTGAAGTACGGTTGGTGAAGATTTGTAGTGCAGTTTATTTTGAATAAAATTATGAGTTTTTGCAGTCAAATTAGATTTGTTATTATGCGTAATTTTTTTTTTTTTTTTTTTTTTTGTGGGCATATGTGATTCGAATTTTACTTTACATATTGTTTTCTATAACCTTAACGTTGAAAACATTGAGAATTCCAAATAATAATGAAATTATATACACACGCATGCTCCATGAAAAGTTCATAAATCTAGCTCGAATAATGGAATGCATAGATACACTTTCAATAACGATTTGAAAATCAAAGAGAAGAAAGTATTACCATCTACATCATCAGAGCAGGAATCCATAGAACATCGGATTTTGCACTGATAAAGATCCATCAAAGAACCACTACCACGGTTGGAGATGCATTTCTTTAGACAACGCCAGGCGCAACGCAAGAATTTCTTTGGAACAAATGGGAATGTACATTTCATATGCATAATGCAATCAAAGTAACAGGCGGCATAACATTTGTCGAAACTCGCCGCTGCTAGCCCTGTGAACAGCAACATCAACATCACTGCAACGATGGCTTTCTTCTCCATTGTTAAACCAACTCTTCTCATGTCTCAAACGGCTTTGGTTTTGCCAGAATTAATTTCTGTGGGCATAATTTATACCCTTTTCCTATACCTGAAATCATATTTACACACATAATGTAGAAATTCCAGAAAAGTTCTGAATGAGCTTGTTGTATTTAAGCAACAATGGAGGAAAACTTACAGAGTTGTTTTCTTGTATATCTAAAACTGAATACAATGATGAATATCTACTGAAAACTAAAAGCTAAACGACAAAGAAACAAAAGGACATAACGAGGATGCAGCTACGACACAAAGGAATCAGAAAAAGTAATCGCTGCAAGGGCACACAAAAGCAAAACAGAAAAACTTGTCTTCGTGTGCACGTAGTCTTACGATTCACCAGCTTGAACAAGGAAGAGCAATCGGCTTTAATATCTTGGACTGCATTTGTTTGGTCATTAATTCAGGATATAAAAGTACCTCTTAGGACACATTTTTCTGTTCCCATATCCTGCCAAAATATAAACAATCCCGTGTTGATTTGTTTGGCGTTTTATGGACAAAAAAAAGTGAGTTTGTTTTGAATATTTTATCACTGATATTGGCTGATTTCATGAATTACACATTGAGGTGTTGATTACAATTTGTATTTGGGCTAAGTTTGGAATTATATTGCACTGAATTACAACAAAATATTTATTTAGTAAATTGTATTTTCAAAAGATAAATATAACGATGAATTTAAAAAAAATAATTCTTGCTAAATAAGAAAACCTAATTAAATTCTAATTTCACTACCTAATTTAACTCTACTTCTTTCTCTATACCACTATATATACACACAAGATTGGGGTCACTGTAATATATCATTGTTCACCGTATTCTTAGACTGCAAATCAAAAGAAAAATTTTCTTGTGGTTGCGTTGTGGTTTGCCTCGCACGTATATTCAAGATGATATCGCTGAGACACAAAGTGGGTATGCTTGCTTCCGTAATATGCATAATGACAATTATTGTTGTTGCTTTACTATTTCTAATATTAAAACCCAAATCTTCAAACTATCTTGATGGTGAATATACAGATGTAGATCCTTTTTGGTTTCCCGCTACAGAATTGTGTTTCCTTTGCATCTACGTATGTATCGGGATCTTTCTTCGGATTGTTCTTAAAATTAATACTTCAATTTTAAAAACTGAGGCGCTGTTACCCCAACTTATTTAGCATTATTCTTGAGAGCAAGAAGAAGATTATGAAGTTTATTTATTTATTTATGAAGTTTATAGTTTTTTATTTTCTTAATTCTTTTGTATTTTAGTTAAAATCAAATTAATTTTCGAGTTAATCCGCCAACCTAAGCTGTCGGATTTACCAAAAATAGCCTCAACGCTGCCGTCTTTTATTCGCCCGTATCGTGTTTCACGGCTACCAACATTCGACGTTTGAGATATTATCGGTGGAAGGCACCGTATTGGTTCCTTTCACTTGGGTTATTTATTTTTATCGGTATTTGAAGTCAAAATATTCTATCCTTGCACCCACAAAAATCTCGTAATTTCGATTACCCCTAATCAAATATTCATAGAAATGCAAATAAAGACAGAGAAATTAAGCATGCGCAAGGCCATGACAGTTCGTCAGGATTCAAATAATCACATAGAGATTAAGCAAAGCCATGATGGCAATTCATCGGGATTCAAGTAATCACATAGAGATCAGGCAAGGCCATAATGGCAGTTCATCAGAATTCAAATAATCATATAAAAATTAAGCAAATGCAAAGCCATGACAGTTAATAAAGTACTGGAAGTTAGACCTGATATATAAAGTAAGAAATTATACTCATTTAAAGTGATTTGTCATAAGTCATAATTAAAATTTTATTTCTTTTCTAATTCCTTCTCAGTGTGACTCAGTTTGAGTCTGGATTGCACCAGATGTGATGGGTCATTCCTCTGGTTGGTTCCTGATTCCAGCCACAGCTTCTCCAATGCAGCGATAGATATCGGATTTGACAAAGCCGCCCGAGATGATTAGAGTTTCCTCGACGCATTCGAGAGCATTTGCCAGAGCAAGCTACGCAGAAAATAAAAAAATACCACAGTTAGCCAAACAAATGTTTAATTTGTCTTTAATATTATCAAGAATGTACCACTGTGTCATTCTAGCCACTTTTATTAAAAAAATTCTAACCATGATATTTTGGTCAACCCGCAGAGTCTTGTTCAGTTCATCCATCATCTCCATACCACATGTATCAAGATCAGTCACAGCTGTGAACAAAGACAGTAGGTACGTAATTTAGTTAATGTAACAGTTTAATAATCTCACATAATTAAGTATAAAAATTAACGTACCAGACATATCCAAGATTACCCCTGTAATTGCATCCTCCTCCTTGATCAATTGTAATATCCTGCAATAAGAGAATTTATATTATTATTATATTTTTATTTTAAAATATAATCACTTACATTGCGGGTATAAATTAATAAATATATCACACAACTAACCTTTGTCGTACATAAGTGCAATTCAGAAAACAAATTGGAGACTGAATTGCAAGAATGAGCAATTCAGGAACTTCTGAAGCTTCGTTGTATTGATTGAGGCTTTTGTAAATATTGGTGCCTTCTATATTACCTAAGGCTACAATGTTTGGCCTCAGAACATGGAGCAGAATTTTGATAATTGAAACTCCAATCTGAATTTTACAACCAAATAGGGAGTGTTAGTTACGGACCAGAAAATAACGCTTATTTATGCATGACACAGAAGAAAATTGTAATGAATGCTAATGTCGAAAGAGGAAAAAACTTACTCCCACGGCAAGACCGACTGGAATGGAAGAACACATCACCGCAGCGAAAGAAATCAAGCATGATATGAAATCAAGCTTATCGACCCTCCAATATATAAGTGCACCCTCATAATCAATAAGGTCAATCATTGCTGTCACAACCATAACTGATAAAACAACTTTTGGAATGAAAGGAGATACACTAGGCAAAAGAAACAGCGCCACAAACACAGACACAGACATCACAATATTAGAAATCGATGTTTGTCCATTGGCATCTTTGTGAAAAACAGATCGAGAAAAAGATCCTGAAAAACCAGTAATTCAAAATTGTCTTTAAGAAAATTTAGATATTAAATTATCATTGAAGTCAAAACAATAGAATGAAAAGTAAAATGTACCTGTTGTAATGTAAGATAAAGTGCACGAACCAGCCACATTCATCAAACCCATGGCAACCATTTCTTTAGTCTCATCAATTTGATAATTCTTTGGAGCAGAAAATGACCTTCCAACAGCTATTCCTTCCTGAAATAGAAAAACAAAAAGGTAAAAAAAGAAAAATAACAACATAGCATTTGAAAAATAAATATAACATTATCAGAGAATTTTCATCTAAAATATTGAAAAAATCTCCGTCAGAGGTTAACAGCAGAGTATTGCTAGCTAAGTTATAAACAAATGTCAGATAATTCATAAAAAGAAAACAATAAAACAGATGAAAACAGTAATTACAGTGAGAAGTTGTTAAGCTAGTATTTATAACTTACAGTGATAGATATAATGCCAACAATAATCCCTGTCTGGATAACAGTTGAAAGATCTTGAAAATATAATAAATTGAAAGATGGCAGGATCAGGTCCTTTTGTAGGGCACCCATCTATAAATATTGCAAAGAGCAATTAAATTAATAATTTGTACACAAAAAGAGATGCCTAAATATAGTTTTTACCGTTGGGATATTCTTTGGTTCTAAGTAGTAGACAAAGCACGTGGAAACCACTGCTAATATGAAAGGGGCAGCCCTTGACACCCAAAAGGTCCAATCTCCCTTCTTACCCTATTTCAATATGGGTTAAATTAAAGCATATTTTTATGTTAGATAACCTGTAAAACAATGATTTGAGATGGTACACGTAATTTTTGCTGCAAAAGAAACACTTACCATGAATTTTGCAATCAATAGGCATCCAAGCAAAACGATCCCCATAACAAAGTTTTGCCACAAAAACTACACATCAATTGTGACAAACCTTTAGTTTACTCTAATACTTATGTTCTCATTTAGTTATTTAAAAGGATAAGAAGAAAACAGCATCATACTCTAAGTGAAATTAAAGCTACTTAATTACCTCGTCCCTAATATGCTCGAAAATGGAGGATATAATAGAGATAATATCTGTGTGGGGTGTAGAACCGTCAATGCCCAGTAGTTGCTTCAATTGTTGAGCTATCACAAGAAAGGCTGTTCCTACCTTAAACGCAGTAAGTGTTGCCTTGGACAGAAAATCCATCACAAATCCGAACCTGAAGTAAGCAAATCATAACTTATTAAATAGAGCAAATAATAACTATAAATTTCAAAAATTAACTCATTTAATTAATACCTTAGTAACCCCAAAGTAGTTTGAAAGATCCCAGCAAACAAAGTTGATGTCAAGGCCAACCTCAGATACAGCAAAGGTTGACCAACAGAAGAAACTTTCTTCGAAAGGAGTGAGGCCATAATTAAAGATGATACAGCAGAAGGACCAATTACGGTGTCTCTAGAGGAGCACAGGATTGCATAAACCAAGGGTGGAACAACGCTTGAATCTACATGTATACTTATAAATTGTTAATAAATAACTTTGACTTAAAAAATAATAAATAAAATTCAATTTATTAATTAAACTCATTTCATTTCATACTTACATAAACCAATTTCCGGCGGAAGGTTAGCAAGCTGAGCATAGCCGACTCCCTGCCATAACACGGAAACAACTCCAAATTGTTTATCAAAAGTTTTTTTCGCAAAAAAAACGAACAAGCAATCGAACTTGCGAACAAGAAAGCAAAGTGGTTCTTTTATCCAAAATTATTGATACGTGACCTTAATGATCTCACATTTCTGTCAGTACGAGATTATAACGTAATAATTTATGGCAAAAACCTTACCTTTTTTTTTATTATAAACAAAAATGGAGAGAATGCACATTTCTCAGACCCATTTTGGCGGCCAAGGCGCTATTTTATCTTAGTCCATCTCAATGTTATTTTTCTACGTTTTTCTGCTCTCCCAAATTGATATGCACACACTATCTTTACAGTTATATTAAAATGAGTAAAAACCATAACTTTACCTGCAAGATTGCTAAAACTGCTGCCATAAGTCCAGCCAAAACGTCATAACCAAAGGCATAGCAATTGTATTGATTTCTGAGTTTTACTATAGGAAAGAAAAACTCAAAGCTCCACCATAGCTTACTCCTCAAATCCTCTTGCTCTTGAAACTCAGTGAATGGGTTCTCGGATGGAAAGAGCTTAAGTTTGTATGATTTCAACTTTTCAAGGGATGTGTTTCGTTTTAGCCGGGCATGAAGCAGTGGATGCTCCATGCTTGATGAGGTTTTGGTTACGGTTTTCACAGAAGAGAAAAGAGCGAGGACTCCACAGCCGAGAAAGAAAGTGATGACAGTGTGTAAGGGAAATTGTTGCTGCTATGGACAACGTGAATGTCCCTAACATATGGGATTGATGAAAGGTCATAAATGCCCCCAACTTTATGCTGTTTTTATTATTTTTGTTTTTTCTGATTGGTGCTGATAAAAGTTGTACCTTTCTCCTTTTAGTCATTTAATATATATTGAATATATTAAAATTCAAAAATCAAATATTGTTTATTCACAAACTTTTATTCACAAACTTTTGGTTATAGAGGTTAATTAGGTAGTCAAATTAGAATTCAATTAATTTTTGTTATTGAACCAGAATTTCTTTTCTGGTTTTATAATCTTATTTGTGTTTACTTGACTTCATTTTGTTATGTAAATAGTCTTGTCCGTTCTAGTTTGAAGTTTAATCGTATTTCACATTCACACGTTCAAATTATTATTAATAATTATGAAATTCAATGTAATCTATAATAATAATAATAACAATAACACATGCATGCATGCATACGTCTCAAAGTTTTGCTAATTACGAAATTTTACCAAAAAAAGAAGTTTACTTTCTAATGGCATCAATTTAATTACTTTATATGGAATTACGGGGAAGTTAATTTGTGATAATTGAATAAGTTAACGGGTCTATGTTGCTTTAATATTCATTCATTGTACTTGATAGACGCATACATGTATGCATGGTATTTCTAAAAGTGACATGCAATATTTACATTATTAATTGTGACCTTTTTCTTTTTAAATTAAAAATACATTTTCTAAGCATTTGAATGCCAGCTCTTTTATTTTGTCATTTCTTCTTCTATATATTTTCAGTTATGTCTGAGGAAAAACACCATCGCCGCTGCCTCTTGCACCACCACAAGGACGTAGACGGGCCGGTTGACGGCGCCGTCTACTTCGACAATCCTCGGCTTACTCTGAATCAGCCACTGCATACTCTGACTCGGCCAACGCTTACTCTGAGTCTGCCACTGCTTATTCCGAGACTGCACCTTACTCTAGCGACGTCAGGCCACCGGCAATCTTATACCATGAAAAGGAATTGCAAATTAAACACAGTCCATCCATCACATTCTCGTTCATATTTCCTTTTCTCTTTGAAATTCTTCATTCTCTTACGCTTACAGTCGTTGTTAGCACAGTTGTCCAAACAGCCAGCCATTTTTGTTGCATCTGCAGCCAAACGAGAAGACATTAAAAAAAAAAAAAATCTTTAAATAAACTAGAAGACATAAAAAAAATCTTTAAATAAAAGAAAATGTGTATGAAGATATTTACATATTGGAAAAAAAAAAAAGAAGAAAGTATTACCATCTACAATATCAGAGCAGGAATCCATAGAACTTCAGAGTTTTCCGTGATAAAGATCCCTTGTATGGACTATAGATGAATGTGAATTTAATTAACATTAATTGGTTCACATGATGTTTCCGAGAAGTTGTGCTACATGTTTTACAAATTTGAAAGAAGCATTGAAAACCAATAATACAAGCATGCAAGATTATTTTATTTTAAGGGTTAGGTCAAGTTAGAAATTCCAGAAAAGTTCTGAATGAGCTTGTTGTATTTAATCAACAATGGAGGAAAACTTACAGACTTGCTTTCTTGTATACCTAAAACTGAATACAATGATGAATATCTACTGAAAACTAAAAGCTAAACGACAAAGGAACAAAAGGACATAACGAGGATGCAGCTACGACACAAAGGAATCAGAAAAGGTAATCGCTGCAAGGGCACACAAAAGCAAAACAGAAAAACTTGTCTTCGTGTGCGCGTAGACTTCCAATTCACCAGCTTGAACAAGGAAGAGCGATCGGCTTTAATATCTTGGAATGCATTTGTTTGGGCCGCATGGAAAACCGTCAATAGCTTAGGCCCAAGGCTCGAAAGGATAAACAAGCCCAAGATATTTCCACCAGTCGTTAACACAGGAGATAAAAGTACCTCTTAGGACACATTTTTCTGTTCCCATATCCTGCCAAAACATAAATAATCCCGTGTTGATTTGTTTGGCGTTTTATGGACAAAAGAAAGTGAGTTTGTTTCGAATATTTTATCACTGATATGGGCTGATTTCATGAATTACAAATTGAGGTATTGATTACAATTTGTGTTTGGGTTAAGTTCAGAATTATATTGCATTGAATTACAACAAAATATTTATTTAGTATATTACATTCTAGAAGACAAAGTAATTCTTGTTAAATAAGAAAACCTAATTAGTTTCCAATTTTACTACCTAATTTAACTCTACTTCTTTCTCTACACCACTATATATACACACACAAGATTGGAATCATTGTAATATATTGTTGTTTACTGTATTTTTAGTCTGCAAATTAGAAGAAAAATTTTCTTGTGGTTGTGGTTGCGGTTTGTCTCGCATGTACATTCAAGATGATATCGCCGAAATACAAAGCGAGTATGCTTGCTACTGTAATATGCACAATGACAATTGTTCTTGTTGCCTTATTACTTCTAATATTGAAGCCCAAATCTCCAAACTATTTTGAAGGTGAATATGTAGATGCAGATCCTTTTTGGTATCCCGCTACAGGATTATGTTTCTTTAGTATCATCGTATGTATCGGGGTCTTTCTTCAGATTATTGGTTGTATTGATGCTTCAATTTCAGAAACTGAGGCGCTATTACCTCAAATTATCTAGCATTATTTTGGGAGCAAGAAGAAGATTATGAAATTTATAGTTTTTTATTTTCTTAGATCTTTTGTATTTTAGTTGAAATCAAATTAATTTGCGAGTTGATCGCCAACCTAAACTGTCAGAATTACCAAAAATTATACTTAACAATCGTAAATTTAAAGTGATTTGTCATAAATCATAACTAAAATTTTATTTCTTTTCTAATTCCTTCTCAGACTGACACTGTTTTGAGTCTGGATTGCACCAGATGTGTTGGGTCATTCATGAAAAATAATTATTTATCTGACCTACTTTAATTTTTTTATTTAAAATTAATAAATAATTTTTTTTATTAATTTAACAATTTTGCTACGCAACCTCTATTTACATGATAAGACCGGTTTCTCATTTCTCACAAAGCTAAGGTGGGCTAATGTCTTTTCTTTTCCAAATTCCAATGTTAAAAATAAAAAGCAAGCTTCGTTTGATTGTGTTTACCAGCCAGAAATGGTGGTTGGTATGGATTATAACCCATATCAAAAGGCATCAATGTGTCCTCACCCTGTCTCCTTCTTTTAAATTCTTCATTAACAAGTTTAAATAATTCAAAGGGCTCAAAATCTTGATTCAAAAATATCACCTTCGACCGTCGGTCATATGCCCACATATCAATATTGTACTCGTGGATGTTTCTGGATCCCTCGTTCCAATAATATCACTAACTATTGTGACTAATCATAAACAACATCAATGAACCATAGCTTTAAACTTCATCATGAAATGGGTCCCGACTTCTATAAAAATCAGATAACGTGGTCCCATCTCTGCTAATCACGTATAAATCCGATTTCGTTTGCAGCCATAGATGTGATCATCAAAGTAGGGACAAGACCTCATCATCATTATATATAATGTTGAAGGCATAATTACAAAGATTAATTGATACTAGATTCCTTCCTTTAGTCATTAGTAATATTATTGGTTCAGAGCATTTTCAATTTTACATTTTAAACGCATAACTGAATTTTTTTGAATTTATAAATTCAATAGCATATAAATATTAAATTTATTTATTATAGGTGTGGTGTGGCTCAACAAGAAGAAGATAGCATTCTGTTTGGAGGTAGTGAACTTTTGGTAGGAGAATTCCTTGGTTTGAAACATTTATATGTGCTGACCACCGACTTAAAAAGTTTCCATGCTCTCCAAATGTTCTTTAGCTTCCCTGG
>CP135574.1:4674706-4690748 GCA_032401905.1 Swietenia macrophylla | reverse complement strand
TACACATAAGTAATCACGCTGTTGACTCATGTATTGTTTTCGTCAATGAATGAATTGTCATGTCCTTTCCTAATTGTTACCTTAAATTTCCTGACAGCGTAGCGTGCATCTAGAATTTTTTATAAAAGTCTGAACGGAGGTAAAATTGTAGGATGTTATCCTCTTGCTTTTGAAATTATTGGCTTGCCTTTTTGACTCGGAATAGTGAAACAACTGATAATGACCAAATTGACATAAAGTTTTCTAGCAAGAGAAGCTTCCTTGAAATTGCATCTTGTATTGTTTATGGCCTAAATTAAGCACGAATGGTCATCAGTGGGATTCATGGGCTATTTTGGTCAATCAAGCTGCCAGGCAGTTGATAAATTGGTAGTTGTAGGCTATCATTTTGATGATGCATAGGCAATCGATTTTTTGTTTATTTCTTTATTTATTTATTGTAAACTGGAAAAAAAAAATTAATTGATGAAAAAGGAACTTGTTACTTGAATAGCATGTAAAGGTTACCTATTACTTAATTAACTAATTAATTTTGATTAAGAAGAAATCAAGGTACAAATTTACATTTCAATCCAAAGTAAAATAAAATCCACTTTATCATATGAAAAGTTTTTATTCTAACATCTATTTACGTTCTTAAAAATATTTAAAATGGTTATCTTTTTAATAAATCACGTATTAAATTTTAATAATAACATTTGCAATTTCTACTAGCTTCATATTTTCAAAATATCCTTACTAAACCTACTTGATTAGATTTTTAAGTCATATTTAATTTTTCATTTTTTTCAATTGTTTTAGCTCACAATTCTTCAAGCAAACTAATATCAACAAGTTACTGTTTGAAGTACACATACCCTAATTCTTTTATTATATGGTCCCTGAGTAAGGCTTTGATTGTGCCAAGAGCTTGACTTAAGACTTTGGTTATGCAAAGACAAAGACATTAACTTAAAGATTAGGGCTATAGAAAGAACTAGGCTAAAGATTTTGATTGTACAACGAAACCTTTTTTTTTTTAAACTTGCACACTCAAAATTAATTTCGTTACCTTCCATGCATAAATACAAATAAAAATAAATCTTTAAGAATTGGAAAATTAATTTCTTGACATCTCATCTTTATAACAAGAGATTAAAACAATTGAATTATCATTTCAAAGCATTTAAAATCAAGAATTTAGTTAAAGATTATCACGTGAGACAATAAAAATTAGGAACAGCAATTGATAATGTTGTATTACTCTTAAATTTTTTAAAGCAATAGATGATGGCGAAAATTATAAGAGAAAATTATTTTTACAAGCAGGCGCCAAGACATTCCCTGGAAGTTTCTTGTGAATGTTTCCAAAAATACTATTCAAGAACACATTTTTTACTTTTCAGCACATTTTTTTGTTGTATATTACTTCATCGTTCAATATTTATACGTACTCGGCACTTGCGTTTCAGTGCATTATCAAACGACCAACAAACACACACACACTGCAATCTCTATTCTCATGGAGAGAATTCCTTATCTCTTCACTATAGCACTTTTCCTCGTCCATTGTTTGATTCCTCCCCTCATTCTTGCAACATCCCCCAGTAGTATTACCACAGAAAAAGATGCTCTTCTTGCCGTGAAAGCTCACATAACATATGATCCAACCAATTTCTTCGCCAAAAATTGGAACACGCATACCTCTGTCTGTAATTGGACTGGCGTTACTTGCGATGATATTCAACAGAGAGTCATAGCCTTGGATATTTCTCATTTGGATCTTGCAGGAACCATTCCTTTTCAACTTGGAAATCTATCTTCACTGCAAACACTCGATCTTAGTAATAACCGACTATTCGGTACCATTCCTTCCTCCATCTTCAGCATACATACACTGAAATCACTGACTCTCCCTGCTAACCAACTCTCCGGTTCTTTCCCTTCTTTTTGCAACGTGTCCTCATTACTAACTCTTGATTTTAGGAATAATAGCCTATCTGGTGAACTCCCAGCAAATATTTGCTATTATTTTCCTTACTTGAAAACTCTTCGTTTGCGCGGAAACATGTTTAAGGGCAAAATACCACCCAGTATATCAAGTTGCAAACAGCTGCAACATTTATCCTTGTCGTTCAATAATTTCTCAGGAGCCATACCAAAAGAGTTGGGGAACTTGACAAAGCTTACGGAGTTATTTCTTGACTATAACACACTCCAAGGTATGTTCCTATTATATCTTATTTCTAGAGGAAGAAGTCAAATTGAGCTATTACTTTAGTGTCCATTTCTCCTCTTCTGTGATATTAAATTAAGAAAATAAATAATGATTGTCAATTTCAATTTGAATCAAGGATGGCATTAAAAAATTTATTAGATTCCAATGTTAGCTACTTTTTAAAATTTAGAAGGTCAATTGTTGAAGAAATACTATTCAAAGTAAAAAATTGTAAATCTTAATGTAAAGATTGAAAGAAAAATGTGTTTTTTGAATTTGGTTTATTTAACCATACTAAGAGATTTTGTTTTAGACCAAAAAAAAAAAAAAAAAGAAGGCAAAATCTCAGTTTGCCCTCTAATAATTTGATATTTAAAAAAAAAACTCAACTATCCTCTTTATTATTACTTTTTTGATACAATTTAACAACTATAACCATAATAACGATCCAAATTTTGAACCTATAAAATTGCATCGATTCTTTGACCTTTAAGTCGTGGTGGGACCTGAATCTTGAGATTTGAGTGAACTAACACCTTAAAAATAAAGAGTGAACCACCAAGCCAAACATCTTTTCATCATTTGTTTGTAAATTATATTATATAATCAATTATATATTTTTTGAATTTGAAATCCTTCTAATATTTTTATTGTTTATGTAATATTTTTTTTAAAAAAAACCCAGATGTTTTGCTTCATTGTTTACTCGTTATATTTCTAGAATTTTAAAGATCTGAGGTTCAAGTTTTCACCATTTATCTAAACTATTCAATTTTTTATTTTATTTTATTTTATTTTCTGACATTTAAAGATAATAGATCCACTAGGAGGGTAATTAGGTATTTTTAAGAAATTAGAGATAGGAGGGTAATTAAGTATTTAAAAAAATAATGATAGGAGGATAACTAGGTAAATTTCATAAAACTTAGGAAGATAAGTGAGCAAAATTAAAAAAATAGGAGCATAATTAGATATTTTTTAAAAAATTGGGGAGGTAGGACAATAAGGGAGTCTTGTAAAAAAAAATAGTGTTTCTTTTAAAATAAATTGTTAAATTTATTATAAATTAAAAATCTATGAGTTTATACAAATTTTTCTAAGAAAATTGTAATAAATAAGATTTTATATTTGCAGATAGGATACCACATGAAATTGGTAATCTTCGTAATCTCGAGTTTTTGGGGCTTCAAAGTTGCAATCTAATTGGTGTTGTCCCTGCTACAATCTTCAACATGTCAGCTATAAAGACGCTTTCTCTTTATAATAATAGTTTCACAGGTAGTCTCCCATCAAATATAGACCTTAACCTTCCAAATGCTGAACAACTTTCCTTTTCGTATAACAATTTCAGTGGACCAATTCCTAATTTCATTTTCAATGCTTCTAAGCTCTCCGTTCTAAAGATGGGAGACAACAAACTGCAAGGTATGTTCATGTACAAATGTTATATCTTACTTTAAAAGAAAGAATTCAAATTGAACTATTATTTCAGCGTCCTTTTCTTCTGATCCATCGTAATGAATTAATGACTATCCTTTCTCAGGAGCCATACCGAAAGAATTCGGTAAATTGGCTAAGCTTACGGAGTTGTATCTCGGTTATAACATACTCCAAGGTATGTTCATATATACATATATATATATATATATATATATATATATATATATATGTTATATCTTACTTTTAAAGAAAGAAGTCAAATTGAACTATTACTTTTCTTCTCTTCTATTATATTAAATTAAAAAAATAATTAATGACTATCAAGTTCAATTTGAAAGAAAGAGTGCATTATTGTTGATAAGAAAAAAAATTATTAGATTCGAATATTAGTTATTTTTTTTAAAATTTAGACAGTAAATTTTTCATAAATATTATTCAAAGACAAAAATTATAAATCTTAATATAGAAATAGAAAAAAAAACAGCTGTCATTTGAATACTATATTAATGGTTGATCTGACCAAGTATGATTTATAACAAAAGATATCTCAATTTGTACACTAAAATATAATTTAAATACATATCATTTAGTAAAAATATTATTACAAAAATATGTATAATACAATTGAGACAACAAGAATTAAGTTCCTAAATTTTAGTGAAACAATAAATAAATGTTTATTTTAATAATTTAAATAAACTGATCTCTAAATATAATTGTTTTTTAAATATTATTTCTGCCCTTGCCAATAATTTGGATTTTATACCATTCAATTCATAATTAAGAGATTTTTTTCAAAAAGCTAAAAAAAGGGGAAAATGCAGTTTATCGTCGTCGTCTTCTTCTTCTTCTTATTATTATTATATTTTTTGGATAATGCATATTACTTCACTATTTTTTTAAAATCTCAATTGTCCTCTAATCATTACTTTTGGTGACAGTTTGACCAATGTTACCTTGATAACAATCCAAATTCTAGCCTCCTAGCCTCACTTGGAGCAACTCATCCTATCGTAGATCCATCATCTTAAATTGTCAAAGAAAAAAGTGAACAGTTTATTTATTTATTTTAAAAGAAAAACCCTCAGTTACACTCTAATCATTAGATTTTGACATAGTTTGATGAAGATAACCCTAATAATGATCTAAAATTTGAACTTCTAAAATTGAATAGACTAAGGTGAAAGTAAAGATTTAACCACTAAGCCAAATATTTTTTCATTGTGTGTTTTCTAAATTGTATTATATAACTTATTATCAATTTTTAGAATTTGAAATCCATTTAATATGTTTACCAGTGATATAATTTAAGTTACCCAAAAACAAAGGTTGATAGGCTTGATTGTTCACCCTTGATCCTTAAGGTTTTAATGATCTAATGTTCAAATCTTTGCCATTTATCTAAACTATTAAATTTTTATTTAATTATTTTTGACAATTTAAGATAATAGATCCGACAGGAGGCTAATTAAGTATTTTTAAGAAATTAGGTTCAAGTCTTCATCATTTATCTAAACTATTCGATTTGAAATTTGCAGGAATCATTCCTTTTCAACTTGGAAATCTATCTTCATTGCAAACCCTTATTTTGGACGTAAACATGTTTCATGGCGAAATACCATCCAGTATATCAAGTTGCAAACAGCTGCAACTTTTATCCTTGTCAGCCAATCACCTCTCAGGAGTCATACCAAAAGAATTCGGGAACTTAACAATGCTTAAGGTGTTATATCTCAACGATAACAAATTCCAAGGTATGTTCATATATATATATATATATATATGTATATAAATGTTGTATCTTACTTTTAAAGGAAAAGTCAAATTAAACTATTACTTTAGTATCCCTTTCTCCTCTTCTATAATAATGAATTAAGAAACCAATTAACAACTGTTTAATTCAATTTAAAAGAAGAAGTGCGTTAGTGTGGATTTAAAAAAATTATTAGATTCAAATGTCAGCTACCTTTTTAAGTATAGACGGTATAATCTTGTGTAAGTAAATCTTAGTGTAAAAATAGAGAAGAAAATGTATCTTTTGAATATCATATTAATGATTGATTTGATCAAGTATGATTTATAACAATAATATAATTTTTATTTCTAAATATCGTTCTATGATTCCTAAATATTATTATAAAAATATACATAATACACTTGGGATAGCAACAAATAAGTTACCAAATTTTGGTGAAACAATAAACAAGGATATATTTAAATAATTTTAATATATTGATCCCTAAATATAGTTGTTTTTTAAATATTATTTCTGTCCTTGCCAAATAATTTGGTGTCTCCTCTGTTTATATTTGCAATTAAACCACCAAGCCAAACCTCTTTTCATTGTTTGTCTTGTAAATCATATTATATAATCTATTATATATTTTTAGTACTTGCGAAATTTTGAAGATCCAAAGTTCTAGCCTTCACCATTTATCTCGACCATTCAACTTATTTTATTTTATTCTATTCTGTTTTATTTTAAGATATTAGATCTAATAGGATGGTAATTAGGTATTTTTTTAAAAAAAATTAGAGAAAAGAGGGTAATCAAGTATTTATTTTTAAAAAAATTTAAGGACGAGGCTAATTAGATATTTTTAAAAATTAGGGATATGGGGTAATTAGGTATGTATTTTAAAGGATAACTAGGTATTTTTCGAAAAACTGGGGAGACAAGTGAGTAAAATTAAAAATAGGAGTGTAATTAAGCATTTTTTAAAAATTAGCAAGATAAGTGATTATTGTAAATAAAAAAATTAGTACTTTTGCTGAATTTATTATTAATTAAAAATCTTTGAGATTATCAAAACCTTTGTAAGAAAATTATAAGTAAATATGATTTAATATTTGCAGGTGAAATACCACATGAAATCGGCAATCTCTGTAATCTCGAGACTCTAGTGCTTGAAAATTGCAGCCTAATTGGTGTTGTCCCAGCTACAATTTTCAACATATCAGCAATGAAAGGTCTTTCCCTTTTTAATAATAGTCTCACGGGGAGCCTCCCATCAAGTATAGACATTGAGCTTCCAAATATTGAAAGTCTAGTCTTGTCCTCCAATAATTTCAGTGGGCCAATTCCTAGTTTCATCTTCAATGCTTCAAAGCTCTCCATTCTAGCAATGTCAGAGAACTTCTTTTCAGGCTTTATTCCCCGCACAATTGCCAATTTAAGAAACCTCCAGCGGCTCGAATTACATGCTAACTACTTAACATCTTCGACTCCAGAATTGAACTTTCTTTCCTCTTTGACAAATTGCAAGAACTTACAAACAATACAATTAGGAGGAAATCCACTAAATGCCATCCTCCCAAGCTCCATAGGTAATCTTTCTAATTCTTTGGAATTCATTCACTTGGACAATTGCAACATCAGCGGCAGAATTCCTGAAGAGATCGAAAACCTGATCAACTTGATAATCTTAAATTTGAGAGATAATAAATTGAATGGATCTATTCCAGTTTCATTGGGAAAGCTTCGAAAACTGCAAGGTTTGGATCTTCAAAACAGTAAATTAGAAGGATCAATCCCAGATGATCTTTGTCATTTAGCTGCATTATCTGAATTGGAATTACAAGGAAATAAACTTTCAGGATCAATACCTACATGCCTTGGTAATCTCTCATCTCTAAGGAAACTCTTCCTAGGCTCCAATAGGTTAACTTCTATACCGTCAACATTCTGGAACCTTAAAGACATGTTAGCCTTTAACTTCTCATCAAATTCTTTCGCTGGGCCTCTACCATTAGAAATTGGAAATTTGAAGGTTTTGATAGAAATGGATCTTTCATATAATCATTTTTCAAGTGATATCCCACCCACAATTGGAAGCCTAAAAGATCTACAATTTCTTTCCTTAGGATATAATAGATTGACAGGCTCAATTCCTGAATCATTCGGTGACTTGACAAGCTTAGACCACTTGGATTTGTCCAACAATAATCTCTCTGGGGCTATTCCTAAATCCATGGAGAAACTCTCGTATCTCAAACATTTAAATCTATCTTTCAATAGATTGGAAGGAGAAATTCCTAAAGGAGGCTCTTTTGCAAACTTCTCGGCAGAATCATTTGTAGGAAATGATTTATTGTGTGGTTCACTCTATCCGCATCTCCCACCATGCAAAAGCAGCAACACTAGCAGTCATCGAAGATCAAAGAAAAATGTTCTTCTCCTAGGGATTATTTTGCCATTGAGTATTGCATTCATATTGATTCTCGGATTTGTGTTGATATCTAGATATCCGAAAAAGAGTACAGAGTTGCCAAATGATGCAAATGTGCTACCACAAGCAACAATGAGAAGATTTTCATACCTCGAACTTTGGCGAGCAACGGATGGATTTAGCGAAGGCAGCCTACTCGGTACGGGAAGTTTTGGTTCTGTTTACAGGGCAAGATTTCAGGATGGGATGGACGTTGCAGTAAAGGTATTTCACTTACAATTTGAAAGAGCATTTAAGAGTTTTGATGCCGAATGTGAAGTGATGAAAAGTATTCGTCATCGAAACTTCGTGAAAATCATCAGCAGCTGTTCAAACGATGATTTCAAAGCATTGGTATTAGAATACATGCCAAATGGGAGCTTGGAGAAGTGTTTGTATTCGGACAACTGCGTTTTGGATATCTTTCAGAGGTTGAACGTAATGATAGATGTTGCATCGGCTTTGGAATATCTTCACTTTGGATATTCAATTCCTGTTGTTCACTGTGACTTAAAGCCTGGCAATGTTTTGTTAGACGAAAATATGGTTGCACATTTAAGCGATTTTGGGATCGCAAAGCTTCTGAGTGGAGAAGATCACTCTATGACGCTGACTCAAACACTTGCCACGATTGGTTATATGGCACCAGGTTTGTTCCGTATTCCTATTTTTCTTCATTTTTATGTTTTTTTAATTGATTTTTCATGTTATACATGATATTATTTTTTATTACTTATCTACCTATAAATTGATGCGATACATAGAGTATGGAAGAGAAGGAAAAATATCGACAAGTGGGGACGTTTACAGTTATGGAATTTTGTTAATGGAAACATTTACGAGGAAGAAACCCACAGACGAAATTTTTTCTGGAGAAATGAGCTTGAAAAGTTGGGTAAATGAGTTGCTGCACAGCTCAGTGATTGAACTTGCGGACTCAAATCTTCTGAGCAAAACAGACAAACATTTTGCTGCAAAAGAGCAATGTGTATCGTCGATCTTGAATCTAGCTCTGGAGTGTACAACGGAATCACCGAAGGAGAGGATCAATACCAAAATTATTGCAACTAGACTCTTGAAAATTAGAAATACTTTGCTTAGAAATGTTCGAGGTTGAGGAAGGATAATAATGTCATATGTAAATAGAAAAACTTCAATATAATAGTACAATGTAAAAGTATTATTTTTCTTTTTAAATTTTAAAAAATTAAAATAAAGTAGATATTTTGCAATAATCATTCATTCCAATCTCCAACAACGTTCCTAATGATTTATATATTTATGATTGTTTTATTTATCAATCAATTAGCGAGCGCCCGAAGTGCATGACATATTCTTCGGACGATTTATTTTTTGTTGAACAATCTGAATGATAAATTGTATGCACATTTTGCTATGCTAGGCAAAATTGCGGAATTCAAGTTGCTAGCTCTAACGGATAACTCTGTTTGGAAGAAGATAGCATTCTGTTTGGAAGTAGTGAACTTGTGGTAGAAGAATTTCTTGGTTTGAAACATTTAAATGTGCTGACCACCGACTTAAAATGTTTCCATGCTCTCCAAAAGTTCGTTAGCTTTCCTGGATTACAGAGCAGTACTCGTTCTCTTTGCCTTAAATACTTAGACGATTCGAAGTCACTCAGCGTTTTATCGTTGGCAAGTTTAAGGCACCTTGAAGGACTTGACTTGTCCTGTTGTGATGATTTGGAACAACTGAAGATTGACTATGCAGGGGATGTGAAAATCATCGGCGAAAAAGCTCATTGCTTTCGTAGTCTCCACGAAGTTGTTATAACCACTCGCTCAAAATTGAGGCACATTACATGGTTTATTTTTGGTCCAAATCCCAAGCGTATTAGGATTGCCGACCGTAAGGATATGGAAGAAATAATCAAATTAGGTGAATTTCCAGCTGAGGTGGTGGAAAATCTAATACCATTTGCAAGCCTTCAATATATTCGACATAGAAGATTGGGAAATTAATTGCTTAACATATTATGCCCATAACAAGAGACTAAATCAATTGAATTATCATTTTTAAACATTTGAAACTAAGAATTTAATTGTGCAGAGATCATCATGGTTTCAAATTAATAGTGTGAAAAGAGTTCAGGAATAGTAAGCTAAACAATTA
Organism: Swietenia macrophylla; assembly: GCA_032401905.1. Lineage (NCBI taxonomy): Eukaryota > Viridiplantae > Streptophyta > Magnoliopsida > Sapindales > Meliaceae > Swietenia > Swietenia macrophylla. The sequence goes on along the minus strand of CP135574.1, from coordinate 4,680,770 downwards.
GTAGTGTGAAGAGTTCAGGGAGAGTAGATGACTACTTTCAAATTCTGACTATTAAGGTTGTATTAGTGAAACTTGGGAGAGGTATGTGATAATAACTTTTATCTTTTCAAATTTTTATATATATCCACAAATATGATGAAAATGGCTAAGGTTACACGTTCATAAATTTTTTATTACAAATGAAATATAAGAAAAATTATTACTTAAATTACTCTATTTTAGTTGGATTTTGTTACCAGAGATTTTTTGCTAATACCATCAAATGAGTAAAATTAAGTCAAACTAGACCTAACATATTATAATTTATGCAAATTTGCAAGTAATTCAAAACTTAACATGTATTACACTTGATTCCAATAGAAAGAACCCAACTTGTGAAATAAATAATCAAGTTTATAATGCCTTTATAAGAATTACAGATAAGATTAAATATAACTAAAAAAAATACATGACTAAGTGACGAGTTTTACCTGTGGTCCAATAATTTATTTCATTGGGCCAATTCCTAGTTTCATCTTCAATGCTTCAATGCTTCAAAGCTCTCCATTCTGACAATGTCAGATAACTCCTTTTCAGGTTTCATTCCCAACACATTTGCCAAATTAAGAAACCTCAAGCGGCTCAAATTATCTGGTAACTTCTTGACATCTTCAACTCCAGAATTGAACTTTCTTTTCTCTTTGACAAATTGCAAGAAATTAAGAGTACTATCCTTAAGTGGAAATGCACTACATTCCATCCTTCCAAGGTCCATAGGCAATCTTTCTAATTCTTTAGAAATGATTTTCTTGGACGATTGCAACATAAGCGGTAGCATTCCTGAAGAGATCGGAAACCTGATCAACTTGGTCAACTTAAATTTAACAGAAAATAAATTGAATGGATCTATTCCAATTTCACTGGGAAAGCTTCGAAAACTTCAAGGTTTGTTTCTTCAAAATAATAACTTAGAAGGATCAATCCCAGATGATCTTTGTCATTTGGCTGCATTGGATACATTACAATTGCTAGGTAATAAATTTGCTGGATCGATTCCTACATGCCTAGGTAATCTCCCAACTCTAAGGCATCTCTCTTTGGGCTCCAAGAGGTTAACTTCCATACCTGCAACTTTTTGGAACCTTAAATACATGTTAGCCTTTAACTTCTCGTCAAATTCTTTCGCCGGACCTCTACCATTAGAAATTGGAAATTTGAATGTTGTGATAGTAATGGATCTGTCAAATAATCATTTTTCAAGTGATATCCCAACCACAATTGGAAAGCTAAAAGATTTGAAGTTTCTTTCCTTAGGATATAATAGATTGACAGGCTCAATTCCTGAATCATTCGGTGACTTGACAAGCTTAGACCACTTGGATTCGTCCAACAATAATTTCTCTGGCGTTATTCCTAAATCCATGGAGAAACTCTCGTATCTCAAACATTTAAATCTATCTTTCAATAGATTGGAAGGAGAAATTCCTAAAGGAGGCTCTTTTGCAAACTTCTCGGCAGAATCATTTGTACGAAATGATTTATTGTGTGGTTCACTCTATCTGCAACTCCCACCATGCAAAAGCAGCAACACTAGCAGTCATCGAAGATCAAAGAAAAATGTTCTTCTCCTAGGGATTATTTTGCCATTGAGTATTGCATTCATATTGATTCTCGGATTTGTGTTGATATCTAGATATCCGAAAAAGAGTACAGAGTTGCCAAATGATGCAAATGTGCTACCACAAGCAACAATGAGAAGATTTTCATACCTCGAACTTTGGCGAGCAACGGATGGATTTAGCGAAGGCAGCCTACTCGGTACGGGAAGTTTTGGTTCTGTTTACAGGGCAAGATTTCAGGATGGGATGGAAGTTGCAGTAAGGTATTTCAATTACAATTTGAAAGAGCATTTAAGAGTTTTGATGCCGAATGTGAAGTGATGAAAAGTATTCGTCATCGAAACCTTGTGAAAATCATCAGCAGTTGTTCAAACGATGATTTTAAAGCATTGGTATTAGAATACATGCCAAATGGGAGCTTGGAGAAGTGTTTGTATTCGGACAACTGCGTTTTGGATGTCTTTCAGAGATTGAACGTAATGATAGATGTTGCATCAGCTTTGGAATATCTTCACTTTGGATATTCGATTCTTGTTGTTCACTGTGACTTAAAGCCTGGCAATGTTTTGTTAGACGAAAATAGGGTTGCACATTTAAGCGATTTTGGGATTGCAAAGCTTCTGAGTGGTTATATGGCGCTTGCCACGATTGGTTATATGGCACCAGGTTTGTTCCAGATTCCATATTTTTGTTCATTTTTAAATTGCATATGGCAACGGGTTATACGTATTTTTTTCTGTTACTTATCTACCTATAAATTGATGCGATACATAGACTATGGAAGAGAAGGAAAAATATCGACAAGAGGGGTCGTTTACAGTTATGGGATTTTGTTATTGGAAACATTTACGAGGAAAAAACCTACGGACGAATTTTTTGCAGGAGAAATGAGCTTGAAGAGTTGGGTAAATGACTTGCTACACTGCTCAGTAATTGAACTTGCGGACTCAAATCTTGTAAGCAGAACAAACAAATATTTTGCTGCAAAAGAGCAATATGTATCGTCGATCTTGAATCTAGCTCTGGAGTGTACAACAGAATCACCTAAGGAGAGGATCAATACCAAAAATATTGCAACTAGACTCTTGAAAATTAGAAATACTTTGCTTATAAATGTTCAAGGTTGAGGAAGGATTATAATGTCAGATGTAAATGGAGTAACTTCAATATAATAGTAAATGTAACAGTATTATTTTCCTTTCTAAATTTCAAGATATTAAAATAAAGTAGACATCTTGCTTCCAAATAATCAATCATTCAAATTTCCAACATGCTCCTAATGATTTATATATTTATGATTGTTTTATCAATCAATTAGCCGTGAAAGCAAGAAATTATTGGTGATTCCTATAGGATTATATTGAAGCCGTGAAACCTACATACAAGTATAGATATGACATTATACTAAATCATTGCAAATTAACTATAGAACAAGGATGAGATAAAACTTGCAAATTATTGATGATTCCTATAGGATTATACTAATCCTTATTGTGTTACATGTAATCAATAATACCATCTACCATGGCTTTGTATTTAACAATAGGAGAATGTAAATGAACATGAGCATAATAATTTTAAAGTAGATAGGTAAAATGACTATGGCTGCAAATTGAGTCCAAGAAATAATAAAACTTGTGGCACAAAGCACACATAATAAATGGGCCACTGATGGCTGCTGCTTGAATACAAATTGTTGAAGACAAGCTTGAAAGCTGGAAGAGTTTGTCTCTATATTCATAAGGCTAACGAAGGAATGGGCCCCTTGTGAAAACATGAATGGGATGGACTTTTGATGATTATCCTTGTAACTTGTACGATGAGTCGGTTAAATATATTGCATACTTGAAATATGTTTAGTATCTTTTTAAATATATTAAATTTTTTTAGTTGGTATAAATTTGATATTAAAATTTTTTAGCATATTGAAATACAAATTTAAAAATATCCATCTCAAATCTGATATATGAGATGATTAGAACATGAACAATAATATGTCTTTTGGTGAGTTTGGAAAAAAAGTTAAAAACTTACCACAGATTTAGAAAAGGTACTAATGCAAATAAATATTCTCATATACCCACAACGTATATTTCTAAATATTTAATTTTTTAAATTTTTTATTAATCTAAAGTATTATTACTTTAATTAATTAATTTTTTAATAATTAACTTTAAATTCTTCAAAAAAAATTTTAAAAATTACACGTACTTAGACAATAAAAATATTATAAATGAAGTTAATTTATTATTTTTATTATTAATATAGACTTGTTTTTTATTAACTTATTTTAGAAATTATATTGTGTGAGTACTAACTATAATTGAGTAAAATAAAAATATAAACATGAATACTATTATTTTGAGTTTATAAGTTTATAAGCTTTTATTTTTAATTTTTGATATTTTATATATAAATTTATAAAATAATTATATATTTTTTAAATGATCGTGTTGAATTTTATTTTACATTAAATATACTTGATATTTTATATATCTTATGTAAATGATGAATTTTATTTTAAATTAATGCTGAAAATTTATAATTTTAATTAAATAATTTATAAGTTTAAATTTAAAATTTAACAATGGTACAAATATAATTGAAAATATAAAAAATTTGTGATATTAATTATTAAATATTTATTTAAGTAAATTTAATAATAAAATATTAAATTGATTACCGATATGATACAAATTTAATATCAAATTTTTTTATTGCATTTAAATACAAATTTAAAAATATTTATCTCAAATTTAAATGTTATCCCTAGGCAAGGGCTGTAGCTCTTGTAGACCCAACCATCTCACACGTCAGAGTTTAACCTAAACAAGGCTCCCTTGCCTGGTGTCACTCTCTTACCAACCCCCAAACTTTGTACTTAAACTTTCAAAACAACCCCTGCAAAATCCAGATAGTGAGCTTCAATTCCCACGGATAAAGAGTTTCCTCGATGCAATTGATGACGACGATACTGAAAAAAAAACCCTTGTTTTTCTTTTAAAAAAAATTCACTCTTACCCTTAAAATCTACGTTTTCCCAGAAATCGCTAAACCTAGATCCCACTCCTGCAAAAATTCAATTTTACCTCTCTAAGGTTTCGATTTGCAATGATTAAAATATATATATATATATAGTGTGTGTGTGTGTGTGTGTGTGTGTGTCTAAGAAGACCAATTATTGAAACCTGAAAACCTACCTAAAAGTATGAATATAACATTAATATTATAAAAACTATACCAAATTAAAGTAAGAATGAGATAAAACTTACAAATTATTGGTGATTCCATAGAATTTTACTAATCCTTATTGTATTACATGTAATTAATTTTATAAAAAAAAGATATTTAAGAATATTAGAAGAGTCATGGATATTTAACAATAATAATTTTAAATTAGATATGGTAAAATGACTATGGTTGCAAATTGAGCCCAAGAAATAATGAAAAATTGTAGCACAAAGCGCACATAAAAAAGTGTGCAACTCATGTAGACCCAATCATCTCACACGTCAGAGTTTAACTTAAACAATGCCCCCTTCCCACGTGTCACTCTCCATGCTTTGTTTTTGTTCCTGACAAATTTTGAGTTTTCTGTAGTTTTTGCTTGTCTCGTTTCCTTCACGAAAGGTTTTAATATTCGTGGCTTTTTAATTGAAAATTTCATGCAATTGTTGTTCAGTTTCGAAAACTCTCGGAAATTGGTGGATTTTCTTGTTTTGTTTTTGTGCAATTTTCTCAAATTACTGTTTGGTTTCCGGCAATTTTCTCAAATGGTTATACGAAACAAAAGCTAACTTGATTTGTTCTAACTATAATAATAAATAAGTAAATGAATTAATTATTAAAGAAATATTAAAATGATAAGGAAAACCTAAAAGCGAAAAAGAAACATATCTTGTGATTATTTGTTTAAAAAGATGTTCCTGTCAGCTATAGGCAGGCTGTAATTCTTGCACATACAAAGTGCATGACATATTCTTCAGGCAATGTATTTTTTGCCGAGCAAGCTAAAGGATAAATTGTACACAAATTTTGCTATGCAAGGGAAATTCCATAGGAGCAAGGCAAAACTGCGGAATTGGAGATGCTAGCTCTAACAGATAATTCCTTAACAGGTACCATTCCTTCATCTATCTTCTTCAATCTCTGTTTTCCCAGCTTGTATGGATTTTTGTAAATAGCAGCCTGACAGGTAGCTTCCCTGACGGCATATGTCTTAAAAGAATTGTACATGTCTAATAATCAGTTCACTGGTTAGAAGAAGCCACAACTGATAGCTAGTTTAAAGAAGTTACGAATGTTGAGAATGATTAGGTGTGGTGTGGCTCAACAAGAAGAAGATAGCATTCTGTTTGGAGGTAGTGAACTTTTGGTAGGAGAATTCCTTGGTTTGAAACATTTAAATGTGCTGACAACCGACTTAAAAAGTTTCCATGCTCTCCAAATGTTCTTTAGCTTCCCTG